>OY998244.1:49740375-50340375 GCA_963922005.1 Cornus suecica
TCCGGTTAATGGTACTCCTTTTTAGGGTTGTATTTAGCTATCTGCGATACGACCTGATTCACAGTTATGGATCGCCATCTTACAGTTGAAACAATAATGAACTATATTATGTGGTTAATGGTGGAGTGATGAAAACCCTATTTTTATCTATCATCTGAATCACAACCAATTTACTTGCATTCAAGTTAATTTAGTTAAAATAGATAATTTGGTCTTCGATCATCCAAACCAAATAATTTTCAGAAATATAATTCAGTGTTTTTGAATTGCTAAAGTGAACAATCTCAGTCTCTGTGGGATCGATATCCCTTACTCAAGCCATTTGCTATTCTACAATTGATACGTGCGCTTACGTAGGATAAAACCAAGAGTCGTTAAGGTGTTATTTTTAATCACATATTTTCACACACCTGACATCACATCACCGACTTGCCGAGGGCTCGAGGGAGAGCTTTATTTATTTAAGAGAGAATAGGGAGTGAATCGAAAGGCTTTTGTTTCCATTCTTGGTTTGGGGGCTTTCGGCCCCCAAAACTTAATTATTATTATTTTATGTATAATGTGTATAACTAATTAAAAAGGGAAATATGTTTTAGTTACCAAACCAAAATATGATTGATATAAAAGGACCACAAAGTTGAAAAAGGATGGATGATGTCTATACATGTGGGATTTATCAAGCCCATCGGGTACTCGGACCACAAGTATCATCCTAGTTCATCCCCTTGAGGCTCGATAAGAAAGGACCATTCCAAAGCCCATTTCCTAAAATGTTCTAGAATAAATTTGAAGAGCAAGATAGTGACATGGCAAAAAACAAAATTACTGATGTATAAGGGAATGTTGCCCTAATGGGCTCAAAGCCCAAAAAGAGTAGGTATAGAAACAAAAATAAATTTCAATAAAGCATTCATTCTTGTGTTGTGCAAATTTTTTAGTATCTACACATTAGCGTCGTCTGTGGCAAAATATTATTCACCATTGTCCATCTTCCCATCTCTTAAGCTGAGCTTTACCTTCTTCTTTTCCCCTTGAGTTTACCCTCCCCTTTTCCACCTGACTATGCCGGTAACCTGTTCGCATACAGAGATGCCAACTACCAGCGATAGCCAGGCGGGAGCGTCGCAAATAACCGAACAGATCTTGCAGCGACTAGCTGCCGCCGAACGCCGAGGTTAGGTTGTAGAGGAACGGAGCCAAGCCTTGGAAAAGCAAAATGCAAAGCTCCTGGCGAGGCTAGCTCATCCACCTGCTCCCCTAGCAATACCAGGCTGATAGGTGTCAAATATTAGACATTTTGACCCCTTAACTCACTACAGTTACGTCCTTTCATTCCATTATTTGGTATTTTTATGTTGTTTGTGTGTTAAAGCATGTTTCAGGAGCTTAACGAAGAAATGGAGCTAACTTCGGTGAATTAACCAAATACATGTTCTTTCTATCCAAGAGGAAAGTCAAAGAGGCATTTCGAGACAATAATGGCTCCCGGAGGGCAAAAACGGCATTTTCAAAATCCGTCATCTACAGTAAAAATTCTCATGTAGTCAAGACGGTCATTTTGGCGTAGTTGCAAAGAAAATTGGTTTCCATGAAAATACCTACGCCTACAAAAGCAAAAAGTGCCTAGAAAGTGAAAAACTACGCCTGAACTACGCCTAAGGCGTAGCTGGGGTACGCCTAAGGCGTAGGTGCGGCAAGTTTTGGCTAAAATATCTAGTTTTGTCCATTTTTTATTCCAAGATGCGTCGACAACTCTTCCATCTCAAAGTGCGTGCACCACACATCAAGTACACCAGAGAATATGGTTTGAGTGATTGCTAGTGAAATTACCAAGAACGACAACTTTTCACATTTATCTATATATACACAATCTTATATCAGTATTAGTGTTGGTTCATAAAGCTTTACACACGTTCAACTTCAAAGCAGCCTCTGAAGTCATATATCTTCACAGAAGAGAAGCCATATTCAGATCTAGAGATCCGGAGAAAAAGACCATGGAGAGAGTGTCTATATCAGTAATGCAGTCACCTTCTACCATTACCAACTAACTCGGTATCTAGGATTTTCTAGCAAAACCTTAGCCAAGTAATGTAGTTTTTCATTGTTTTCAATTGTAACGTAGGAAAACTGTTAACCATACTGTGATGATTGTAGTAGATAAGAGATCGTTTTGATTTTCAATTTAAAATTCTATACTTGTTCTAAATTCTTGTCTTAGATGGAATGAATATAGTATTTTACACAACCATGATTATTCAATATGGGTTGGAACTCGGATGCTTAATTTATGATTTTCTACACAATGGTGGTAATAAAACTTGAAACCCTATGTTGACACAGGTCATGCCTTGGCGATTTGAGATAGACATGCTTTAGTTTATTTTTATGCATTAGGAGTAGATTAGAGTAATTTAATTGACACGTACTAGTCGGGCCAGTCATGATATGTGTTGTCGCAATCCGGTTGATGGTAATCCTTTTTAGGGTCATATTTAGTTATTTGCGGTACGACCTGATTCATAGTTTATGGATCACCTTCTTACAATTGTTACATTAATGAACTATATTATGCAGTTAGTGGTGAAGCGATGAAAACCCTAGTTTTCTCTCTCTCTTAAATCACAAACCAATTTACTTTGCTTTCTAGAATAATTTGGTTAATTTAGATAATTTGGTCTTCTACCACCAAAAATAAATAAATTTTCATAAATATAATTCATTATTTTTGAACTGTTAAAGTGAACAAACTTAGTCTCTGTGGGTTTGATATCCCTCACTCAAGTTGTTATTATTCTACAATTGATACGTGCGCTTGTGTACGGTAAAACCTAGCGCTGTCATAAGAGGTTGTTTTTAACAACTATTTTTACCCCCTCTAGACAAACATCAAAGGCCATTCTCAGATCTAAGGAGATAGCAGTGGACTGGAGGAGCATGACGATTCCTCTCACTGACTAGGCGAGGCCCCTGCCACTGATGGGGTCTTGACCTCCCAGAAGCTGGAGGAAATGATGGTCGTGTTCCAGAGGAAGGTCATGAAGGACCTGAGGGCTCAGTCCACCGATGAATTGGCTGTTCAGGCTTCTACTGAGTCAATCTAGTTACCCTTCACCCCAAATATCACCCGGGAGCCTTTCCTGAAGAAATTCGTTATGCCCATATTCACCCCCTATGATGGCACGAAGGATCCCGAGGAACATATCTACCAGATTCATCAGAAGATGACCATGAATGCAGAAAATGAAGCCCTGTTTTGTAAAGTGTTCTCCACGAGTCTTACCGATGCCGCCCTGCTGTGGTTCAGGAAGCAGCCACCCGAATCCATCGGGAGCTGACAGTAGCTGACCAAACTCTTTGTTGCCTAGTACTACGAGAACAAGAGACAAAAGAAAACCATATCCTGTCTTTTCACCATGATTCAAGAGAAGGGGGAGTCCCTGAAAATCTTCATGTCTAGATTCAATATCGAGTCTTCCTCCATCAACAACTATGACCAACACTCTATTGTCGAGGCCTTCTGGATAGATCTGATACCGAGGACAAAGTTCCATCAGTCTCTGGTAAAACAACCACCATCAGGAATCGGGGAGCTGAATTCCAAAGCCCAAGGTCACCTACGGATAGAGGAAGAAGAGGCTATTCGTTAGAAGAGAGTAGCCTTGGTGAATGTGGAGTCTCGTACGAAGGATCGGGTAGTCAATCATAAGCAGCACAATCCTTTTGGTCCTTCCACCTCGTCGAGCCCTTCCACCCCTTTTCCCGTGAAGTGCCCAAGATTTGAAGAAAGATTGACCCCCTTAAGGGTCAGTCTAGGCAAGCTATATTAAGAGAACAAAGCCAGAGGAATTTTTCAGACGCCACCACCTATCAGATAGCCCCTAGACCAAAGGGATAAGTCTAAGCACTGCACCTTCCACAGTGACTTTGGTGATGTGACCAATGAGAGTCGGAATCTCAGACGTCAGGTGGAGGCCACGCTGATGAGGGGAGAGCTCCTGGATTACGTCCAGCATGATGGGCCAAGGATCGTACAACAGTCACCTAACACCCGTCAAAATTATCAATAGGATTCATGGTGGTCCCACCTCTAAGGAAGGGGAAGGAGTCAACAAGTCTTAGATGCGCGAAACCCATAAAATGAGGAGAATTAGCGAGGTGAATGAGGTCTACCATCAAACGGGTAATGCACAAATCACTTTCTCCACTGACGACCTCCGTAACATCCTGACCCCCTATGATGACCCGCTGGTTATCACCTTGATGGTGGCCAACTGCCTCATCAATCGAGTCATTATTAACCCAGGGAGCAGCGCCAACATCTTCACTAAATAGAACTTTGAGAAGCTCAAACTCGACCCGACGGAAATTGTGACCTCCCGAAGCCCCATCGCGGGATTTAATGGGAGACAAGTCGAGCCCATCGGGGAGGTCCAATTGTCGGTGTCCGCAGCCCAACGAACCCTTACAGAGACCTTCATTATAGTGGACGTGAAGCCATTATACAACTTGTTCATGGGAAGGGGTTGGATCCACCGAATGCATGGGGTACCGTCAACCCTGCATAAAATGATGAGGTGTATGGGCCCCAATGGTTTTGACATCATTGACATCAAAGGGGATTAGATAGCTGCCAAAGAGTGCTATGTTGTAACCCTAAAAGGGATGAAGAGAAGCCAGGACCAAAGCGAGAGCCGCAATAGGGATCGGGACCTTGAATCCAAATAATAATTAAAGGAAGGGTACTCGGGTCCCCCGATTGTGGTAGAGCTTTTACTGGAGATATCCATCATACCCAATCAGCCCAAAAAAGTTACCTACACAGGTACAACCTTACTCCTTGTGAATTAAAGGAACTGACCAAATTTTTGCAGAACAACTCTGACGTCTTTGCATGGGGGCACATGGACATGTCCGGTATTGATCCCACTATTGCCCAACACTCCCTTCATGTTGACCCGAACATGAAGCCGATCAGGAAAAAGCAAAGACGTGTGGGGGCCCACATGACTCAAATCATTGCCGAGGAGGTGTCCCGCCTATTTCAGGCAGGGTTCATCAGGGAGGTAAGGTATCCTGAATGGCTTGCTAATGTTGTGGTAGTCCAAAAGAAGAAAGGTAAATGGAGGGTCTGTGTGGATTTCACTGACCTGAACAAAGCATGTCCCAAGGATAGCTTCCCCCTGCCAAAGATTGATTAGATGGTAGATGCAACGGCTGGATACGAGCGACTAACTTTCCTCGATGCCTACTCGAACTACAATCAGATAAGGATGAATCCAGCCGATGAGGAAAAAACATATTTCATCACAAAAATAGGTATTTACTACTTTAAAGTTATGCCTTTCGGACTAAAGAATGCAGGTGCCACTTTCCAAAGACTAGTCAACAAGATCTTCAAAGGAATGATGGGAACCGTAATTGAGGCATACATTGATGATATTATGGTAAAAATTAAGAGAAAAGAAAGCCATCTAGGGCATTTACAACAAGTGTTTGACACTTTGAGAAAGCATGACATGAAACTCAACCCGACTAAATGTTCTTTCGGCATGTCGTCTGGCCAATTCTTGGGGCATATTGTAGATCGAACGAGAATACAAGCCAACCCGACCCAGATCAAAGCCATGATGGAAATGAAAGAACCCTAAACACATAAAGAGGTTCATATCCTGATCGGGAGAGTGGTCGCTCTTAGCAAATTTATTGCAAGACTTACCGATCATTGCAAACCCTTCTTCCAAGCAATCAAACCAAGAAAATGTGAGGTATGGGGCCCGGAGCAAACTGAAGCCCTATCCAAACTGAAAAAGTACATGACCAATCCTTCGATCCTGGCTACTTCAGAACCCGATGAAGTCCTATACCTGTTCTTGGCAATTTCAGTACTTTCAACCAGCGCAACCCTCGTTTGGGAGGATAAGAATCTCCAGATGCTTGTCTTTTACACAAGCAAGTCCTTAGCCAATGATGAAACCCAGTACATCAGGCAGGAGAAACTGGTCTTATCTCTGATAAATGCAAAACTATGCCTCAAGCATTACTTTGAAGCTCACCCTATTATGGTCCCGACCACTACTCTCATCCAGGTCATTATGTCAAAACCTGACCTTTCTAGCAGGATCTCGAAGTAAGTCATCGAATTAGGCATTTACGACATCACCTATATCCCCCGAGTCTCCATCAAAGGTCAGATAGTGGCAAACTTCTTGTTAGAGGAAGAGACTGAGGATACTGATCATGCTGACACGCCGGTCATGTGGAAGTTATTTGTGGATGGTCCGGCCAGTTCAAATGGGTCCGGGGTCGGGATATAGATTCAGACACCCGATGGAACCCACCTCCAAATGTCGGTAAGGCTACAATTCCCAAAAACCAACAATAAAGTCGAGTATAAAGCAGTCATATCCGGTCTACAATGATCCAAAAGCCTTTAGATCCAAAGCCTTTCAGTGTACAACAACTCCCAGCTGGTCATCCAGAAAATCACTGGGGAGTACGCCACCAAGGACCAAAAAATGGAATCGTATCGGGCCCTTGTACTTAAAGAATCCGAGGGTTTCGAAAGGCTAAACTTCAATTAAATTCCAAGAAATGAGAACACCGCAGCTGACCACTTAGCCAATCAAGCATCATCGACTGATGATGATTCAACCCGAGTAGTGGTGGTGGATCTCCTAGCCAGACCTATTATCCAGGAGTCGAAATAAATAATGTTGGTTCCGTGGGAGCCCAGCTGGATGGATCCATTGATGGACTACTTAAGGAACGGGACCCTCTCCGAGTCCAAAGTAGAAACTCGTAAGATTCGAATGAAGTCAGCCAAATACTCTATCATCAGGAGCCAACTCTACCAAAAGTCATTTTCGGGACCATACCTAAAGTGTGTAAGCCGGGGCAATGATAGAAGAAATCCACAGTGGGGCTTAAAGGGAATCATTCTGGGGGTAGGTATTTTGCTCACAAAATCCTATCTCAAAGGTTCTTCTGGCCATATCTATCTCGGGATGCTGAAGCCTATGTCCGAATGTACAAAGCATGCCAGATGCACGGGGACGCTATCCATCAGCTGCCAAAATTCCTACACCTGATTGTGGTCCCACATCCTTTTGCCCGATGGGGAATGGATATTGTTAGACCTCTCCTAAAGGCAGTACGATCAACCACCCACATGTCGCTGGCTATTGATTACTTCACTAAATGGATATAGGCTGAAGCTTATCCATCAATCAAGAGCAGTCACATCATCAAATTCATCTGGAGTCACATAATATGCAGATTCGGGTTGCCCAGTACAATTATGATGGATAATGGAAGAAATTTGGATAACGAGAAAGTAAAAGCATTATTTGCCGAACATGGTATCAATCAAAACACATCATCTGTAGGGTACCCATAAGGAAATGACCAGGCTGAGAGAACTAACCAAACTATCTTTGACACTCTCAGGAAGAAGCTTGAAGAAGCTAAGGGTGCCTGGCAAGAAAAACTACCCGAGGTACAGTGGTCATACAGGACTATTCCCAGGTAGCCCACCGGAGAAACACCTTTCGCCGTGGCATACGGCGTTGAGGCTGTAATCCCCACGGAGGTTAGAATGCCAACCCTAAGGAGCGAAGCCTGGAACGAGGGCCCCAACAACCAGCATATGTCTAATAACTTAGACCTATTGAATGAAATGAGGGAAGCAACAGGGATCAGATTGGCAGTTTACCAACACCACGTTAGGAATCACTTCAACCAAAAAGTTAAAAGAAGGAAATTCCAGATCGGGGATATAGTCCTTAGGCAAAAAATCGGGTTAGTTGGCAAGCTTAGAGAACCTTGGGAGGGCCCGTACACCGTTACCGAAGTCATCGGGTGTGGGACCGCCTTCGTAAAAATGAGGATGGACAGATGAAGCCAAACTCCCAAAATGCTTCCCGACTAAAGAGGTACTACCCGTAGCCGGACCGCTCATTTTTATTTATCTGGTTTCTTTATTTCTGTAAAAAGGCACCAGTGCCCGACATACTATATTTCCATCAGTAAAATGTCTCTTCTTGACAAAAGAAGCTAGCAAAGGATTATGGCAACAAAGAATTATCTAAGTGTTGTGACATCTCTCGCATGGCCTCAAGAGCCCGAAAGACACAACAACGATCCACAAGTGATCAAAATTTTACAAAAATTTCCTAAGTGTTGTGACATCTCTCGCATGGCCTAAGAGCCTGAAAGACACAACACCGATCCACAAGTGATCAAAATTCTACAAAAATTGCCTAAGTGTTGTGACATCTCTCGCATGGCCTCAAGAGCCCGAAAGACACAACAACGATCCACAAGTGATCAAAATTTTACAAAAATTTCCTAAGTGTTGTGACATTTCTCGCATGGCCTCAAGAGCCTGAAAGACACAACACCGATCCACAAGTGATCAAAATTCTACAAAAATTGCCTAAGTGTTGTGATGTATCTCGCATGGCCTCAAAATCCCAAAAGACACAACACCGATCCACAAGTGATCAAAATTTTACAAAAATTGCCTAAGTGTTATGACGTCTCTCACATGACCTCAAGAGCCCGAAAGACACAATGTCAATCCACAAGTGATCATAAAAAGTAATCATAAAATTATCTAGGTGTTGTGACGTCTCTCGAATGGCTTCAAGAGCTCGAAAGACACAACACCGATCCTTGAGTGATCATACAAAAATAAACTAAGTGTTGGGACATCCTTCTCGAGGCCACAAGAGCCACTAGTGCCCAAAAGACAATATTGATCCACAAGCGATCATAACATAAAATATTTGTGACATATTTTCAAGGGCTACCAGTGCCCACAAGGTATATCAAAAGTGATCATAATATCAAATCTTCACAAAAGCAGGCAAGTGATCAGACATTAAAATTTTGTAACAAGTGTTGTAACACCTCCATCATGGTCACAAGCACCCAACCCGTAAATGTCAAAATCCCATAAATTCTCACAAAATTACTAAGTGTGGTGACATATTTCTCGAGGCCACAAGAGCCTGAAAGATCCAATGATCAAGCTCTCAGAATTTTAAGACACATTTCTTAAGGCCATAAGAGCCCGAAAGACCTAGCGTTTGAAAAATAAAAATACAACACTCCATTCAGATCAGTAAGGTCAAAAATTTTCATTAATCTAGGGTCCCGGTAGCCAAGGCTTACAAAAATGATGGAAGCAAATAATACAAAACACAAAATACTCATTTTCCTTGAGTCTTCCTAGCCTAACTACTAAACTCAGGCTCAAAACTAGCTACAATATAAGGCCTTCATTAATGCCCTTAGTTGCTCCCCCAGCAGCTTCAATGACTTGGTCTGGAGCAGGCAGCAAGGCTTGATCAGGAACTGAGCCTGGAAGGGGCCTAGTCAGAAACTCATATAAGAGAAGGTCGTCTGGGCCAGTTTCTGGATCGGTATATAGAGGAGCTATGCTAAGGGATTCATCCAATTCCTCCACCGAACTAAAATCCCGTTCCTCAACAGGTTTCTAAAGATCCAAAAAGCATGACCTCCAGCTAAATCCGATCCGATAGTTAGAAGTGTCAGTGAAGCGCTTGTACATTTGATTTTCACCCCGATGGCACATCTCTACTATGGATCTCTCCACTGCCAGAAGGTTCTTAGTTTCAACATTCTCCTCTAGAAGCTTTTGGCTTGAAGCCTTCAAGGTCTTATTCTGGGCCAACAGCTCTTGATTCTGAGTTGTTAAAGCCTGATGAGCTTCCTCAATCTCCTTGAGCTTCTACTCAGCCACCCGGAGTTACTGCTCAGCTGATATGGCCCGCACGATTTGAATTTACAATTTTTCATTGGCAGTCACCAGCAAAGCAACCATCTTCTACCTGGCCTCCTCATTTAGCTTTAAGAGCTCTGCCGAGTTCTTGAGAGCCTTACTGTCACTCTCCATCTTCGAGTTGTAAGCCTCAGTTAAATACAACATCTGCCAGAAAATACAAGATCAATCTTCAAATCAGAGGAACAAGAAAAACACAAGATAGGGGCAGCATACAACTCACTTTCATAGAAATCTCGAGGCCAGTCAAACTCAGATCACCTCTCGACACCTGGTGGATGGCCTTTTGGTCAGCAGGAGTCCAAATCTGAAGCACCATAGCTCGAAAGGCCTCAGGATTATTAATGGACTCACTTCCCCTGACCAAGAAATCACACCCGAGAAGCTTTATTGTCGGGTTCCAAAGGACGGGTTGTTCCTTCTCTCCAACCTCTTCAGCTTCCTCTCGCATGCTTAGAGAGGATGCAGTATGCAGTTAGGGTCAGGTTGATCGACCGGGTTGATCGCCCTCAGATCGGGGTGGGGACACCCATTAGAGGCAATGATGGTAAGGTGGCCCCCTCACCAGCCGATGCAAAAGTCCCGTCACCAGCTGACCAAGACAGAGTGACGGGAATCTCCCCTAAAAGGGGAGATGGGGATGATATCACCCTCCTCTCTAGAAGGAGGGGGAGGCGGGATGATTGGAGGCTATCCCGAAGGGGGTGGTGGTGGCAATTCCCCAACAACTAGAGGGGTTGAGGCCGAAGGGTTGGCAGGATTGGTTGGGGTGCCCAACCCCCGCTTATTATTTCTCTTCAAACTTGGTTGGGGAATCCTTAACATGATTCTGACTCCTTCTGATTATAATTCCTACAAATCATCACCAGTTAGGTAAATAGGTCACATCCTCAAAGGCTTACCCCAGACTTTAGATTTAAGGAGATCAAAACGAGATTTAATGTAAGCAGGAATTTTGTGGTCATCATGCTCTCTCAAATATTCAAATACATGATTACTCAACTTATCGTTGCACAACTCATATAAGCAGTTTCCCTTATGGTAGGGTTTGAAAAAGGGGAATAGGTGTTTGTTGAACGCTTTGGGGATCACGAATCAGACTGAATTGGGAATCCTTTAATTCCTGCTCACCAGGATCATCCTCTCTTTCCAACCCTTGTTGGATTTCTCAGTGCCATCACACATCTTTCTCCCTAGAAGGGAAAAAGATTGTAATGGCCCCTACAGTTTTTCTGATCTTGTAACTTGTAAGAAAATAGGATCTCAGCCAAGCCCAGATCCAGACTCAGATCCCGATTGAGCAGCAAAACCATGGCCAAGATCCTGAAGAAATTTGGCCTGACTTAGAGTGGGGCCAGACCTAGGGTGGATAGAACGAAGAGGAAGAAATGATGGATGGGGAAACCAAGGACCTGAAGGTGATAAGCCGAAAGTAGAATCTGGTCATCTCTAACCCCTTCTCCTAACCTAAAGTCCCATTTCTTAGGATAGAGCTTGATGGTCACCCCGTCCGGAACATTTGAATTATCCTTCAAATTTTTCAAAATTACATCTTTCCTAAGTATGGGAGGGAGTGGATCTACGTAGAATTGTATCCCCGAACTCCCTCCAGCATGTTCCCCCAGTTGGGGCCCCACCAACAATGGTAGTTTGGGTAACCTCAGGGGGACTTGATCTAATAGTCCTAACCACTTCAATTGATGAAGGGCTAAGAGAGGCATCAGGGTCAACGGAGGAAGGATGGAGATCACTAACTGATCGGGTATCATCAGTATCAGACATCTTCGGTAGAAAGGTAGAAGATTCAGAAGAAGGAACTTACACTAAAAGAGGACTCCAGCGAGACTCCGACGAGAGTTTCTGAGTTTTTCGGGAAGAAAGTGCAGATTCCGGCAAAGATAATTTTGTTGGGAATTTCTTTTACTAAGGAAACGAAATGAAAAATGCAAGATGTGTTAGCATAAAGATCTCTGAGTATTTATAGGGGACATCGAGGGAGGCTGAAGGTCACACACATAGAAAATGGAGCACCGAGCCGTCATTCCAGCCCTCATTGATATAATCAAGATGACATGGGTCGTGCCTTTGAAATTCGAAATGATTGCACATAACTGCTTCAATAAATGCCCCGCCACGTCACCCAACAAGGGAGATGAATGTAGACTTCCACGCGTTTCCTTCCTAGGCATGGGCTTTCACAAGGCCCATAACTAGGAATGGGGCCTGTGTACATGTGGGATTTATCAAGCCCATCGGGCACTCGGACCACAAGTTTCAGCCCAGTTCATCTCCTCGAGGCTCGATAAGAAAGGCTCATTCCAAAGCCCATTTCCTAAAATGTTCTAGAATAAACTTGTAGAACAAGATAGTGACGTGACAAAAAACAAAATTGCTGATGTATAAGGGAATGTTGCCCTAATGGGCTCAAAGCCCAAAAAGAGTAGGTATATAAACAAAAAGAAATCTCAATAAAACATTCATTCTTGTGTTGTGCAATTTTTTAGCATCTACAATGACCAATATTGAAACTTAATTGCTAAGAAAGAACCATTTAAGTATAATTTGGTAAAAAATAATTACCTATTATTTAAGGTATTTTAAATCTTTTACTTATAGTGTCTTAAATCATAATTAGTATCTTCAAAAATCAGTGTGCACCCATAATTGTAATTTTTTTAGGTTATTTTGTTGATATTAAATACATATGTATTCATTAACAAAAGTACAATTACTATTTTTAATTATTTGGTAAATTATATCCACGCATATATATAGATATATTATAGGGCTTCAGTCTTTAATATAATTTTTTTTGTCAGTACTTATAATTTAAGTGTAAAAATATGAGCAATTAAATTATGTCTCTTAACTAAAACCAAATCTTAGTTTCATTTAGCAATTTTTTCAATAATAAGTGTTTTATTTGTTTGTTTACCTTTTTACTATTACTGTTGTTGTTGTTGCTGCTACTACTATTTATTGTTATTATTATTATTATTATTTTGTAGTTTTCATTTTAAGGAAAACAAATTAGGACATAGGAGTGAAGGATGAAGGAAGCAAGATTTACAACTATTATGGCAACGTGTTAATTAAGTTAGATGTGGGTGAGTAATTTTGTCCAGTTATAAATTATTTAATATAAAAGGGGTATTTTGGTTATCAAAAGTTTGAATATCGGTCACCATCCATCTTTTGACTATATATAGTCCCTTTAGATCAATTTTGTGTAGGTTTGGTCACTAAATTATAATTTTTTCTATTATATCTTTATGATCTGGCATATTGAGTCTATATAGTAGGTTAGTGAAGAATAGTTAATTTTGTCATTTATGGTGGAATTGCAACTTTGCTAAACAAAGTAAATGTCAACAATTGTGCAAAAAGGTATGAAAAGTAAAAAATAAAACAAATACTATCATTTATGGGGAAATCAGGCAGTGGATTACAGCTTTGCTAATTGAAGTATATATAAATGTGCAAAGTATTCTATGTTTTCTTATTCCCTACTAAAATAACCGAAAGAAATGAACAAGACTATATAATAGGTATACATGTATATATGGTCCATTTGGTGGATTGTTGTAATTTTATTAATTTAATTACGATTATAAAAATTTTAAAAGCGCTAATTAAATTCAGTCAAGGAAAAAGTAGGTCTAGATTATAAATAATTTTTGTTTTAGGATTTTAAAAAGGCTAATTAAATTCAGTCAAAAACTAATTTTCGCTTGAACGCTTTGTATAACCTATGTTGAATCAACGGAGCCTACACCTAATATGCCACAAGATCAAATCGTTTTGTCGTTGGACTTGTCAATTTCTAATTTTTTGGTTTCAACCCAACTTCAAATGAAAGTTATCTTACCAATTTGTTGCAACAAGCGCACCAAACAATAAAGATTCACAGATCACGAGAAAAAATAAACAAGTCACACAAAAAGTAGAAAGATATACGAGGTTTAACATAAGTTGTGTCTACGTTCATAATTGAGATCTGACAAAAGTAATTGAGATCGAAAAAAAGTTTTATGATGTAATATTAGGAGATTGTAAGTTTCAGCCCTAAAATCTTAAGGGTCCGTTTGGATACGAGAAAACAGTTTTTATTTTTTTACTATTCACTCAGTTCAAAAAAAAAAACACGTTTGGCAAACGCGTTTACTGTTCACTTTTTTTTTCCCAAGAAAATTATTTTCTGTGAATAGTGTGTAAAAATGGTGAAAACACCAAATACAACTTTTAGTTGTTTTTTGAGTTTTTTCACTGTTTAGGGTACCACCTCCGCCACCGCCCCCACCGCCGCCGACACCAACCACCACCACTCCCGCCACCTATCGCCACCACCGGCCCCCACCACCTCTGGTCGCCGCCGGCCCCCACCGCCAGTCACCCACCACCACCGCCCCCCGCCGCCGCCGGTCACCGCCGACTAGGACTGGCAATTCGTGTCAACAGGTCGACCCACAGGTCAACAAGGCAATCTGATACTAGTTGACACGAAAATCAAACATTTTAAATATGATACAATCCAACACGAAAAATAAAAAATAAAAATTAAAAATTAAATTGAAATTAAATTTGACACAATTCAGTAATAGTTTATTAATGTATTTCAATTCATGACCAAATAGAGAATAAAAAAAATCAACAAATAAATATAATCGTGTCAAACGGATCAATTCGTGTCAGAAATTGTCAGCTTTACCGCCGGCCACCAATACAATTTTATTTTTCAATACAATTTTTCATCCAAACGCTTTTTTGTTTTTAGTTTTTTGCTGAAAAAAATAAAGACAAATACAAAAATAGTTTTTATATTTGAAGACATAAAACAATAACTAATTAGGATCTGTTTGATAACACTTAATTATCACTTAAATATGAACATATTAAACACATATTCAGTTAAAGTGCGTTTGATAAAAAATTTGAACACCACTTAAAATGAGATAAAATTTTAAGTGGCAGAGTCACCACTTAACACTGAAGTCTGGAGACTGAAAATTTACAAAATAGATACTTCAAATTCAGATATAGATTTTCAGTACTTAATTTTCAGATTTTTTCAAATAGCACATTAAATCACTCTGAGTCCCATATGTTCTTATATATATTGGGCAACAAGAGTGCACTAAATAGGCCTGTGATTAATTGAAAAAAAAAAAATTGGTCAACTTTTTTTTTGGATCAACCAGATTGCAACGCAAAGCTGATCCCAAATTTCACCACAACATCACAATCCAATAAAAAATGATTAAGAAATAACAAAATATGATATTATGTAATTTATTAAACAAAATTAATCACAAATAACAAGAATTTTTTGGAAGCTTAAATGAGATTCAAGAAATGTAGTTCTCAAATTTTTGAAATTTCCAAACAACAATGAAAAAACCTATTGGATCTTTTTACAAACAACAATCTAGAAGCCTATTTTAGATAACTTAATTTTCATGCGGATATGAGAGTGGTTTAGTATAAATATGGTATGAACAACTCCCATGATACAATTGAACTATATCATTAAAATTTGAGGCTATTTATCATAGAAAAATTAAAAAAGCAAAGAAATAAAAGGATATAAAATGAATAGGAATTTCAATTCTTTTTTTAAAAAGATTTAAAAAACAATGATTAAATTTTCACTGAAATTAAAATCAAAATAAAAAGAACTAGTGTACTCTATATTATATGAGATACAATGTACTACACAAAGTTCACCCATGTAGGTACAGTAAAATTTTAATTGTAGGAAAACTATAAAAAAAAACCCTAATCGCTCTATATAAAACACAAACATTTCATCATCTCTTGTCACTGACTGCGCTATAAAAAGCACAACTGTAGAGAGTGACAAAAGAGAGGCAGAGTGTACGAAGATCTAAAAGTTTTTAGATGTTGTATGGTTGTACTCTAATCATCATTATCGACTCGGCAATTCACCAAAACAAATTTATGCAAATTTACGGTTAGATTTTGATTTTTTTTTTTCTTACTTATTTTTTTGTTTAAATTTAATATTATTGTAACTTTCGTTTTTGATAGAGTTGTTAATTTTTTAGGATGATGAGTTCTTTCAGATTTGGTGAGTGAAGATTATAACTGAGATAATCCATTTTACCATATGATGTATGAGATGTGATTTCGTAGATTCAAAGATGGTCAAAAAAAAGTTTCACTTCTATGTTTTTTTTTTTTCAAATTTTTCTTTATCTAAATATATATACATATATATATTTTCAAATCCTCACTTCAAAACATGTAGTTGTTCTAAGATTGTCATAGTGATTGTTTTTTTAATGGTTGTACAATGGTAAAGTACTTGTTTTGAAGTATTTCATTAAGAGGATATGGATAGATTTAGGTTGTAGAAATCTGTGTTTATATTAAACACATTTAAATCATCTCGGAATCTATTTTATATGCCCCTGAAAAAAATAATAAAAAAATGGAAAGTAGAAAGAAAAAGAATACTTTGTCATGACACGAGTAGAACCAGGGTGCAAGGTGGGCTGACCCAAACAAGGACTGACCCTCCCGAACTCCAAATCGGGTTTTTGGGTTGGGAGGGTTAACCGGGTTTGGTGATTTTTTTTCTTCAATTTGTAGAAAAATAGTTATTTGGATATCTATCTATATATAAACAATATCTATTTATTTTCTCTCCTTGTATATATATGAAAAAAAAAATCAAGATTAAAATTCTCTTTCCATATTAAAAAATCTGTTTTCCTACATACATATATCTGGTATTTATTTATGAAAAAACGACCATAACAAGAGAGGAGGTAGAGAGAGAGAGGGAACATGAATGCAAAAGTTCATGGGCTGGGACCGCAAGTTTGGTTATAACTGATACATTCTAATGGGTAGGTGTTGGCCACTCATGAGTCATTACTAACTTGAACCCTTTAATAATAAGGCTGTTTGGGACAGAAATTACAGAATTCTTGAACATTTTCCTTGGTTCCAAAGTGGGAGGTGCCAGTTCTATATTTAATCTGGTAAAATTTGAGTTCCAGTTCCACTTCTAATTGAGGTGTAGTAATTTTTTGTTCTTGATGTTTCACCAATGCAGATACAGTAATTGCTTGAGTTGATTATGTCTCTTGTAGTGTTTAATGGGTTCCTTTAATATGAATATATATTAGGGCAATATTTATCTCAAGTCATGTAAACAGGAACCTCATACTTAGATGTGATATGGTTCAATGAAAATTTTACGTATGTCTTAAAAATTTGAAACATGTCTTTAAATTTCATAATCTTGTCATATTAATTAATTTGATTGACTTTTCAAATTTAAACAATGATCTCCTTAAGATAATATTTCAAATTTTTAGGACAAGTAAAATTTTTATTGGACCATATCACATATAAGTAGGAGGATCATGATCTAAGATAAGTATTGTCCTAAAACAAATATCTCATTCATGTTTGGAGTGAGTTTCTTAGAAAGCTCTTGTGATGCTATTCTCCACCCCGCTCAACCATTGTGTCCCAACATCTTCGTGTTTGGACGAAATCTTGCATAGGCATGCCCAGGTATAGAATAGGGAGATAACAAACCCCATGAAACCGCAACCAATTCATCAATATTCACCACATCCCCCACAACAATTATCGAACTCTTTTGAATTTTCACCTTCAGACCCGAGACCGCTTAAAAGCAAATCAAGACACACTTAAGGAAGCGAAGTTGGGATACATCGGCATCACAAAAAATTAAAGTATCGTCAGCAAAGAGGAGGTGAGAAATCTCCAACAGCTGAGAAGCCTCAATGCCCACCCTGAACCCCCTGATGAGGCCCAAATCCGCATCCTCCTGATCAACCTACTGAAAGCCTGCATCACTATCAAAAAGAGGAGCAGGGAGAGCTGTCGAAAAAGCCCGAACGAAACCCGTTCACAAGAACAAAGAAAGTCGTAGAGGAGATGCAAAACTCAATCCATCGTCTCCATCTGAGCCCAAAACCCATCCTCTCCATAATGTATAAGAGGAAACTTCAGTTCACGTAATGATAGCCTCTCTCCATTCAAGTTGTTGAGTGCTTAGGAAAAAGTCTGGTTGTTATTACGACGTTTAAAATTGGTTCAGCTACATCCAAGGGAGGATTACTTTTACTACTTCAAAAAATTATATATTTTAGGAATAAGTTTATAAAAATTGCATATGGTCCCTCTCAATTGTTTTAAAATTTCCTTTACTGCCTCAAAATACTATATATATTATGAACAAATTTATAAAAATTGCATATATATCCCCAATTGTTTCAAAAATTCCTTTTATTACCCAAAAAAATTATATTTTATGAATGAACTCAAAAAATTGCATGTGGCCCTCCTAAAAATGTTTCCTAGCTTTGCCCCTAGCTGCAGCTACCTAGTTTTCGTGTCCCTTGTTTAAGCAACCATTAAAATGGAAAATGACCTACAAAATTTACTGCAAAATGAAACTAACAATGAGTGTGGTGTGCGAGTTTCTTACCATTCAAAAAAAAAAGTGAAACTAACAAAATTTAATGTTGATTTTGTAATTAAAATGATGTTTTGTTCATGTGTGTACTCTATGGGAAGTACATCTTCCCATATTTGAAAATGGATTTTGAAAACCCTAGGTTCTAGTGTTTCATCTTGGGATGGTGTGGCACAAATTTGTTTGGACCAACTAACCTAGTTGACCCAATAAAAATTGACCCCTTTTTTTGCTTGCGGATCGTGGACCCTATTAAGTAGTCTCTAGTAGCTTTGTATATAAGGACATTTAAGGTTTGGAGTAGGACAGAGTGACACACTGGAAATCCCTAGAAAGAAAGGGAGAGCAAGCTAGGGTTTGGGAGGTGGAACTTGTAACCTCTTGATTTTCGTATAGTGAATTCTTCCGGACGGGATTTGTTGAAGCACGTAAATCTTTGTTTTCTTTGTGTGGTGTGTTTAGTTTTTTTTTTATTTTCATGGTCAATTGTTGGTTCACTATGTCATAACAAATCATGTTTTCAACAATCTGGAAGAACAGAAATTACAAACCATGGCTGGATGACTTTACTTACTACAAATACATGTGCTAAATAGACTAGCTTTCTGTTTGTCCAAAACTTGAAAAAGAAGGATAAAGAAAGCAGTTTCACCAATTAACGGAGTTATTAAATCTTCTTTAATTGAAGATTTGATGGATTAATTTTTCAAAGGAAATAGAGAAGGTTTTGAATGTCTGTGAGTTGATTTGAGCTTTGAAAATGTTTAGATCTTTTTTGTTGTCACCCATTGCTATATATATATATATGTGCAGATTTAAGAAGACGATGAGGTGGGTTTCGAGGCACTGCACTCCATGCAACCCCGTTAGGACACGTGTGGAGTGCAGGATGGATACTTGCACCGAGTGTCCTTGTCTGTAGCTTGTGTTTATTTGGTACTTTCACGCGTTTATTGCTTTTGTTTGTCCTTGCTCTCTAAGGGTAAAATGTGTATTGTTTTTTACATATACAGTTCATCTTGTTTAAAGAAAAAAAAAATGGAAATCTAACTACTTGTTTATCATGTGCAGAAGGGTCCCAAGGTTCAGGCGTCCTGTGCGGGGTACCCAACTACTTGTTTATTTTTCCCCATTTTGACCCGAGGAAATAGTTTTATGTTCTTTAGTTTCTGGGGTCTACCTGCCCTATTGAAAGAGAACAGATAAACAAATAGTCGCCGCAGTCTGAGATATTGGGCGCCTGGAATTGTAAGATGCATATGGATTCAAAGTCTGAGATTGGCGTTTTATGGTGTTTAGATTCGGATCAGCGGAAATGGCACTGATTTTGTTATTTACTTGGGTAGAATTCGTTGAAAAGGAGGCATCGACTCTACTTCATATCATGCCACATCATCTGCAGTATGTGAAGGGATCCCTACCATATCACTTAATTGCACAGAAAAAGAAAAGGTCAAGATATTCAGCTGTCAACGGATCAAGCGTGAAAATGGGATGTATATGGCATAAGAGAAACTCTGTGTAAGCTGTGAGTGAAGGCAGAGAGAGATAGTGAGGTTGAGTTGAGTGAAGTTGTAATCACCTCCTCCCCCATTTTTTTTTTCCAGAATTTATATTGAAACTCTCTCTCCCGTGGACGTAGGTCGCAATTGGGCCGAATCACGTATATATCCCGTGTCATTTCTATTATTTGTTTGTGTGTTCTGGACCCGTAACCTAACAGTATGACCATGAAACTGATCTTCGGCTAATGTGGTCATGCAGCAAGTTGTAAAAGCTTAGCATTGCATTTTGATGAGAATGCATTGGAAGGTCATTTTACCGAGTCCTTCTAGGATTTGGAGAAATTTCAAATTCGTGTTAAAACTTTTGGAATTGGAGGAATTGCCTGGACAATGTTGAAAATGAAGCATTATATAACTCAAAGGGTAGCTGCTTTGGGGACATAGTTAGTTTAGTGCATTTTGTAACTTTAGAATCTTTTTCTTTCTTAAGCAATAATTTGGGCCTATTACATCACGAAAATAATTGCAAGATAATACCATGAATAAAAAAAATGGTAAAATTTGATATGTTTCTATTTCAATGTTTTAATTTCAATTTTAATATTAGTTTAATCTTTACTTAATAAAAAAACAGTCATCCTTTTCACTTTCTTTCTATTTATTTATTTTTAATTTGTTATAATGAACACGTGTTCATGTATGGATTCACATCATTCATGATTATATCATGCGGAAAAAAAATCAGATATTTAACATTTCTAAATAAAAATATAGACACCAAACTAGTTCTTCGTATACTACCTTATTGCTTTGCCTTTTTTGGTGAAAACTAATTTAATTTATGAAAATTTTAGGGTGAATTACACTTTCGCCCCATTTTGTTTGAACTTATTATACCTAAAATCTCTCTAGTTTGGATAATTACAGTTAAGTATCTCACAGATAATACTTTGGTTACACTTTCCCCTTCCTTCAAACTTCCAGTACAGTCAACACTAGGGATGAGCATGGGACGGTTTTTTTTCAAAACTCATAACCAAAATCGTGAAAATCTTCATCCCCTATAACCGCACCAAAACCGTTTAAAAATTTCACATCTTCCCCCAAAATCGCCCCAAACCATTCACCGTGTCTCCCAAAACCGCCTCAAACCGTGCCACTAAATCTTTTTTAAAAAAAACAAATTAAAAATAACAAATTAATTATAACATTTTAATATATATAGAAAACAATGAAGGATCCAATTTATTCGTAATAATTTCTAACACATAAATAAATTTCATAACTTAAATCACAATAGAGACTCCTGCATGAATTTGACTTTCAATTTACTAATGCTTTTGTCAAAAACAAACATAACTTTAAACCCCATTTTAGTTCAATATATATATATATATTTATAAATAGATATAAATTTCTGCATTAAAATTCTAGATCATATGATTTAAAAAACAAAACCAATACAAGCTTTTAGGGGTTTTGTATATACATATATATATATATATATATATATATATATATATATGTGGGTATATAAGTAAATAGATATTTTATTAAAAGAGTGCAAGGTAATTTCAATATAAAAAATTATAAAAATACATATAATTAAAAAAATATAATTATAATTATAATTATAATATGTGGTTTGGGGCGGGGAGTTTCCCCACAAGGGAAACCTCTAAAATCGTCCCCCACCCCATAACCATCCCAATTTTAAATAGTGCGGTTAAAAATCACAAAAAATGGGGCGGTTCCCCGGCGGGGCAAGTTTTATGCTCATCCTTAATCAACGCTGATGTCATCACAATTTTAGAGGTAAAATGACTATATTACCCATCAGATCATGTAAAGGCCTTTTTGTCCTTCCCAAAAAAAAAGTAAAAGGACATTTTTACCCTCTTTTTATGTTTATCTATTGATAAAAATGTCATTGTGGGACTTCTTCCTCCATGTGGTGATTTTGATTTTTCTCAATTTTTAAACACACACTTATTGTATCTATATGTATACATATCTATATCTATATATCTAAACATATCTACATATCTATATCATCTCTCTATATATAGATATCTATACATATCTATATCGCAAAATGGGTGAATTCGAGAAGAGGGGAATTGAAAATTTAAGGGTTGAGAAGGAGATGAGGATTGAGGTTGTAGAGGAGGGGAAGAAAGCATAGTTTGTCGTATCGTCCGAAACCGTTACATATCGTCCGGTTTGTAACGCTTTAGGAAAGTGTCGATACCGTTGTTTAGCACTGATACTCATTTTAGAGATCGATATTGTCCGAGTCCATTACACCGATACCGAAATTAAAACCGCAACGACGAACCATGGAAGAGAGGAATTCTTAGGTTAGATGTATACATATGTTTATATATATATATATATTAGTTTCTCTCTTTAAAATGATATATGTATATATATGTTAGAGTTAATTTCATTTACACCCTCTGAACTATGTCAAAATATCATTTTGATCCCCCACTTTTGCATAAATGCAGTTACACCCCCTAATTAAGGAAAAGACACTCATTTACACCCCCTAATGTACTTTTGGTAACTTTTCATAACTAAATGTTGTTAAATACCTAAACTACACTTGGTCATATCCCTACTTTAATATATCAATTTGACCACCTCAATTTAAAAAAATGGCTATATTGTTCAAAATTCAGGAGGTATAAATGAAATTAATAAAAAAAATTTTTTTACATATTTGACTAATACAAGTATTTACATCTAAAATATTTATATTTATATTCATCAAACTTGTAAACTAATACAAGTTTTCATTACTTTTATTTACATTTATTATTTCTTTAAAATATTTACATTTACATTTATCAAATTTGTAAACTAACACAAATTTTTATTATTTATATTTATATTTATCAAACTTGTAAACTAACACAAGTTTTCATTTTTTATTTTGATCTTGAAATATATTTGAATTTACTAATATATATTTTCAATAATATTAGACACACTTCACAAAATAAAATATTTTTTTCATTTTAAACTAAAATAAAAATACAAAATATTAAAATTTGTTAAAAAACAAACTAAATTACACACATAAATAGTAACTTTTGGTAATAAAACAGATTTACATCTATTTTTTATGCAAATGAAAGAATTAACTTTTCAATTCTAACTTTATTTTTATTATTATTGCACAAGCATCAAAATCACATACATAAATTCTTAAATAATAATAGTATAAAAGAATATTTAGTAGTGAAAATATAATAATTTAATATTTAAACATATAAATTTATATTTACACACAATAAATTTATATTTATTTTTTATGTAGATAAAATATTTAACTTGTCAATTATAAAATATAAAACATTAACATTTTAATATAAAAATAAAATATAATTTTTTATTTTCATATTGATTTAATAATAAATTTATATTTTTAATATATTATAAAAAATATATATGACAATTAATATAATTTAATAATATTTTATTCAATTATCCCTCTTCTCTCCACCACCACCACCACCATTTTCAAACCTCTGCTCCACCTCTCTCCCCCGCCAACACCACCACCACCACCACCACCACCACAGCCCCCACCGTCTCTCTCCCCCTACCACTTCCAAACCCCCGCCAAGCAAAACCACCACCACATCGTCTCTATTATCATTGGACACCACATTGGAAAGTAAAATCGACCATCGTCGTCGATATGGCACAGTCGTCGTCGTCGTCGTAGCAGTAGTAGTAGTCTCTTCTTGGCGTTGTTCCTCCTCATGAACCAGTAAAGAAGACGATGATGGACCTTCAATGGAGTTCGAATCGACAGGCACAGTTCGATTTTGGCCTGGTTCTGAATCCATTCTGAATATAAAACTCGGAAAAATCGTTAAGTTAGTTTAGAAGAGTTTAAAAAGGGTTGATTAGAAAATTGAAAACCCTAACCCTAATTTGGAAATTGGGTGTCTGTTTGACCTTGGAGACTGTGATTTGAAGCAGCCATTGATGTGATCCAAAAAAAGGTGGTGGTAGACTACGCTGTGTCTGAGTGTTCACCAAGCAGTCCCCTCTGCGTGTCACCTTCTTCCCTGAAACGGTAGTCGGGTGAGCATTTGCGAAGGTTAGGTGAAATTTGAAATATTACATATATATATATATATACAAATCACTTATTTTATATTAAAATTGAATAAAATGTCATGGGTTATAAGGTAATTTACTATTCACGGTAATAAGATTTTAATTCTGATGGCTTAGAGGGGTGAAAGTGTAATTATTTAATTTAAAGGGGTTAAGTTATAATAAGTACTATTTAGAGGGGTGAAATTGTAATTTACCCTATATTTTTTACTCGCTTAATGTTAAGTTAATTTAAGTTTAGGTTAGGTTTACTAAAGGATTATTTTGCAAATTAATATTTTCTGACATTTTTTTTAATAAAATTATTATTAAAAATGATGGGCAATTACGTAATTTTCATTTCTCGGTCATTGGAATTATAAGAGATGACTTTGAGGGGTTAAATTATAATTATTGAAACAAAATAAGAGAAATTATAATATATTCAAACAAAAGTGGATGAAAGTATAATTTATTCAGAAATTTTTATAGCAGGGGTGCAATTACATCTTTATCCTCCACGGCTCCACTTTAAAAAAGTTTCATAATAGACGCAAAGCTCGGTTGGGTGTTGCTTTTCAGTTCATAACAAAACACCACCCACCTTCACGTAGAGTCCAAAAAACTTTTATTTTTCGGGCACCTTCTACGTTTGAGTCCAAATTTTATTGTTGGTGTTTTTGTTTTTTACCTTGTGAAATTGTTTTAGCCTTTTGACCACCCAGTATGTATAATAAATCTTATGTAAAATCTTTTCGCAGTATTTGAGATATATATATATATACACACACATATACTTATATTTCCTTAAATTGCAAAAGAACTTTAAAAAAATGAGATTTGACTAAAAATTAGTAGTATTTGCAAATTAAATAGGGAGAAGTTAAAAAAAATACCAAGAACTATGTTCAAATCGGCAAATAACCTTACAATAATGTGTGCTATAAATTACTTAAATTATTACAATTTGTTGCAAAAATACCGAATGTCTTGAAATTTTCATGAATGGCTACTATGCCCTTTTTATTTAGGATTAACTTCATTTACAGCCTTGAATTTTGTTCAAAAGGTATTTTTATCCCCAATTCTGCATAATTGCAGTCAGACCCCTAATTAGGCAAATTTTTATCAATTTGACCCCTTATGAACTTTTAGTATATTTTCAAAGTTGGTAGTGTGTGAAATGTCTAAAATGCCCTTATCCCTATCCCTACTTCTTCCCCCCTTATCTGTACAATTTTGGCCTCATATATGTAATGTTTTATATTATTTTGACCCCCTCATTCAAGAGTAGGTTAAGTTTGACATCAAATTGTACAATTTAGTAAATCATTTTGACTCCCTCACCATGTAACTTGTTTTAGGCGTCAATATGACAGCTTTAATAAATCATTTTCACCCCCCCCCCCTCACCATGTAACTTGTTGTAGGCGCCAATCTGACAACTTTAATATGTTTTTTTAACGAATTTTTTTTTTTGTGAAAAATATATATTATGTTCCAAAATATGATTTTTTTTTTTGCGAAAAAGTATATAATATGTTCCAAAATATGAATTGTTTTGTAAAAATTATATATTATGTTCCAAAATATGATTTTTTTTGCGAAAAATATATATTATGTTTCAAAATATGATCTTTTCCTAAAAATAATTTTTTGCAAAAAATATATACTACTATATTCCAAAATATGATTTTTTTTGCGAAAGAGTATATATTATGTTCCAAAATATGAATTGTTTTGCGAAAAAATATATATTATGTTTCAAAATATGATCTTTTGCGAAAAATAATTTTTTGCGAAAAATATATACTATTATATTCCAAAATATGATTTTTTTTTGCGAAAAAGTATATATTATGTTCCAAAATATGAATTGTTTTGCGAAAAAATATATATTATGTTTCAAAATATGATCTTTTCCGAAAAATAATTTTTGCGAAAAATATATACTATTATATTCCAAAATATGATTTGTTTTTGCGAAAAAGTATATATTATGTTTCAAAATATGATTTTTTTGCAAAAATTATATATTATGTTCCAAAATATGATTTTTTTTTGCGAAAAATATATACTATTATATTCCAAAATATGATTTTTTTTTTTTGCGAAAAAGTATATATTATGTTCCAAAATATGAATTTTTTCCAAAAAATAAAGTTTTTGCAAAAATTATATATTATGTTCCAAAATATGATTTTTTTTTGCGAAAAATACATTTTTTGCAAAAAATATAAATTATGTTTCAAAATATGATCTTTTCCGAAAAATAATTTTTTGCAGAAAATATATACTATTATATTCCAAAATATGATTTTTTTTGCGAAAAAGTATATATTATGTTTCAAAATATGAATTTTTTCTGAAAAATAATTGTTTTGCAAAAATTATATATTATGTTTCAATATATGATTTTTTTTCCGAAAAATAATTCTTTTGCGAAAAAGTATATATATTATGTTCCAAAATATGATTTGTTTTGCGAAAAATATATATTATGTTCAAAAATATGATCTTTTCCAAAAAATAATTTTTTATGAAAAATATATATACTATTATATTCCAAAATATTATTTTTTTGCAAAAATAACTTTTTTTCAAAAAATATATATTATTTTTTCCGAAAAATAATTTTTTTGCGAAAAATATATATATATTTTTGAATTTATAATTTTTGCGAAAACTTTAATTGATTTTTGAAAAATAATATTTTAAGGGGTCAAAATGCATTTTGACCAAAGTTCAGGGAGTGTAAATGAAATTAACCCATATAGTATTATGGTGTTTGGGGATTGGTTTTACCTTAACCCTCAATTGGAATAAGGATATCCTTATTCTTGTAAATAGATAGGTTTATATTTAAAATATAGTTGTTTGGTAGAGGGCAAATTTGTTTTTTCCTACCTAGTCAACTGCCAAAAGTGATCAGGGGTGAAACTGATGAAAGTTTGCCTAATTAGGGATCAAAATGCCTTTTGAACAAAGTTCAGGAGGTGTAAATGAAATTAATCCTTTCATTTAATTATACTTAATACATAACATATACTTTTTCCTTCCCAAATTATAAGTTCCTTTGGGGAATTCAATTTTTTTTAAATGATGATTTTTATTGTAATATTAGTGAATGAAATATCAATTTTATCCATGGTCCCACCAAAGTGATGTGATGGATTATAGTATATATGTTTTATAACTTTAATGCTTGAAGGTTAAATTGGTAAATTAACCAAATAAAGTGCTTTAATTTTTTAAAAGTATACACTTATTTTGGGACGGTGAAAAGAGGAAAAGTGAATTCTAAATTATAAAATTTGGTACTGTGTATTCTAAAAAAATGGGTCCTAATATTTATTTTTGAATAATTACAGTTACCTTTGATCAAAATTTATTAAATTATGCTCCGGAATCGTTCTTTCACTATCAGTTGATAAGGTCGAACTTATTTTATCGCACTCCCAATCTTTTGGATAATTATAACTTTTCTTCTTTAAATAATCAAAATTCATATCAAGCGTTTGAAATTTGAAATTATCCTTATACTCATGTGTTTTTATTAAATATTTTCATAAATAAGTGAAGATATTATAATTATTTCACCACTGAAAAACTTCTGATGTAAGCAGTGATTGCCTTTAACCATGTTAGAAGGGAGTATTTGTTACAAAATATAAACTTGATAAGAGGTAATAATAATTATTCAAAATAAAATCTATGTGGGCGTAATTTAACAAATCTTGAGGGGAGGTAACCGTAATTATTCCATAATTTTTTAGGATTGTTAATTGAAGTCATTTTCAAATAAAAGTTCGTATATAACGTGGCGACAGCTACACCTATCCACAGTAGCTGTCTGAATTTGACTGAAATGTGATGAGCTGTTTCTTTATTAATTTCCACGTCAGCTTCTTAGACGCGGCGAACCACCCAAGTTCAATTTAAAAAATATTAAAATAATTGCCAACGCAGCGCCTCGTGGACGTTTAAGAAGTACTAATCCACATTTAAGTGTAATAACTGCCACGCGGCGCCTCGTAGACGTTTAAAAATATGTATTAAAAATAAGTTTTACTCCATTTAAGCCTCGTGGAAGACGTTCGTTGACGGCGTTTTCTTCATTTTTGAAACGTTGGAGATGCTTATGGTCCAAAAAGGTAAAAATTAAAGGGTAAATACCACTGACACCCCCTCAAAGATACCCTAATCCCACATAGACCCCCTTGATATTCACTATTCCCACTCAGACCCCCTCAAAATTGAATTTTGTCCCACAAAGACTCCCTCCGTCTTTACGCCGTTAAATTATGTCGTTAACCATCCTGTGAATTGTCTATTTTGCCCTCAAAATGATATAAAATGACATGCATATCCTTCTTCTTCTTTAATTTGGGCATCCTAAAACCCTAACCCTAATTTATATATAGAGAGAGATTGGAAGTGAGAAATTGGGAGAGAGATTGAAGATAGGAATTGTATATATTGCATACCCATATATACATATATATATATGTTATTATATATATCCATATACCCGTATATATATATATATATAGATCCTGCTATATATATGTATAGATCTATATATATGTGTGTGTGTATATATATATATGTATAGATCTATATATATATGTGTGTGTGTATATATATATATATGTGTGTGCGGTAGTGTGTGTGTGTGTGTGTGTGTGAGAGAGAGAGAGAGAGAGAGAGAGAATGAAAAAAAATTTAAATGTTTTTTTAATTTTATATTTATTTTTGAATTTAGTATTTTTTCTGAAATTTAATATATATATATTTTGAAATTTATATTTATTTTCAAATTTTATAATTTTTTATGTTTTTTTTAATTTTATAATTATTTTTGAAATTTAATATATATTTTTAAATTTTTATGTTTTTTGCGATTTTTATATTTATTTTCGAAATTTAATATGTTTTTTTGAAAAAAAAAAATTTCTAAATTTATATATATTTTTAATATTATATTTATTTTCGAATTTATAATATTTTTCAAATTTTAAAATATATTTTTTCAAATTTTATATACATTTTGAAAATTTAATACAATTATTTTTGAATTTTAAATATTTCTTTCAAATTTTATATATTATTTTTGAACTTTATAATTTTGGTATGTTTATTGAAATTTAAATATTTTTTTGAATCTATATATTTTTCTAAATTTTTATATATTTTCATATTTTAATATAATTTTTCAAAAGTTTATATTTTTTTTGAATTTTATATTTTTTTGCATTTTCAGATTTTATATAATTGTTTTGAATTTTAAATATTTCTTTCAAATTTTATATATTATTTTTGAATTTTATAATTTATATATTTTTTCAAATTTTATATATATATTTTCTAATATATATATATATTTTCATAAAATATATATATATATTTTCGTAATATATATATATATTGGGCATATGGGTAATTTTATAATTTATATATTATCCTAATGTAATAAGTGAAACTTTAGGGGGTGCTACTGCAATTTACCCTTTTTTTTAAATATATATCGAAGGGCAAATTAGTAATTTCGCAATAAAACGTCAATAAAATTAACGGTGTCTGTCAGAAGGGGTCCGTGTGGGATTACTCAATATCAAAGGGGTCCGTGTAGGATTATGATCTCTTTGAAGGGGTGTCGATGAGAATAACCCAAAATTAAATGTCACGGTTCATAATGGATGAACATTGACTAATTGGTTTTAAGGTACACCTCCTAAATCTTATCCTATATTTAATAGAGAATTAATTAATTCTCTGCCCGCCCAATTTGATTTGTACGTGTATATGTATATATATATTTGTATAGGGTGAGAAATATATAGACGGGGTGTCCCAATTTGAAAATGTTCAAAATAAGTGTTTATTTTTCATTATTCCAAAATAAGTATTCATTTTTACAAAATTAAAAATATTTTATTTGGTTAATTTACTAATTTAACATTCAATCATTAAAATTATAAAACATATACACTATAAATCATCACATCATTATAGTGGGACAATGTTATTTCATTCAATAAAACTATAACAAAAGTCATCCTCTTAAAAAATTGGATTTCCTAAAATGGACCTACAAATTGGGACCGAGGGAGTATATGTTTTCATTCTTTTATTTTTTTTATAAATGTTGTGATCTCTTCAAATTGTATTAATATAAGAATTATTTAATAAAAATGGTGTGTATGTAAGTGGTAAGTGGTGAGTGGCAACTAAATGAATGAGGTGTTGTATAAGGTGCGTTTGGAAAGTCTGTTTTTTGTATTTGTTTTCTATCTTCAAATATAAAAATTGTTTTTGTATTTGTCTTTGTTTTTTTCAGCAAAAAACTAAAAACAGAAAAGCGTTTGGATGAAGGTGTTTTCACCACTTTTATTTGGTGAAAGTTGTATTTTATGGATTTGGTGTTTTCACTTTTTTTACTACCTAAACAGTGAAAAAACTAAAAAAATAACTAAAAGTTGTATTTGGTGTTTTCACCACTTTTACACACTATTTACAGAAAACAGTTTTTTTGGGGAAAAAAAAATGAACAGTAAACGCGTTTGTCAAACGTGTTTTTTTTTATCTGGTGAATAGTAAAAAAACAAAAACAAAAAACAGGGTATCCAAACGGACCATAATATTAAACACAAAAGTAATCATTTCACACGCTATAGTACAAGATATAGCAACACTCGTATAAATAAAATATTAGTACTAACACTCGACAAATTAAATTTACTCCGTTGTATGATTTCAAGAAACGAGTTTTAAGTTAAAACTCAAAAAGTGTACAGTTCTATAATGTATTTCTTTGATAGATAGAGTATTAAACAAAAACTTTTTGGATTGTATTACATTAAAATTGAGTATTACTATGTCTATCGACTCTTAAATAAATAACGTCGGATAATACTTAAATCATGTTCTATGAGGATTAAGTTTATCCTCCTCACTTATGTTGTCTAATATAATTTAGACATGTAGCTAAAATTTATTTTTTAAAAAAATTAGACATAAAATTCATAAGTACACAAATCAATATTAATTTTTTTTTAATTTTTTTTGACCACGTGTCTATCTTATATTGGATCACATCGGGGGATGACAAACTTAGTACTCATGAGCAAGAGTAAAATTCTTGAAATAGTAATCATATTTTTATATATATTAAAAATATGAAAATCTTAGAGCAAGACCTAAGAATTGTCCTACTTGAAATAGTAAAATTCTTGCATCCAAATGAAAATCTCTTGATTGACATTGTGTTAAATATATATATATATAAAGTAAATAAATAAAGCATTTCTTGAGTTATAGTAATCATATTTTTATCTTAATTTCATAATGATGATACACGACGGTTCCTAATTACTTTTTAATATTTCAAAATTTCTTTAAAAATTAGTTTTTTTTATTGTCAATGGGGTTTCTTGTAATTTGACTATTAATTTAATTGGTGGCCACGTGGCTCACTAATTCCTCTATTTAAGGACCCCTGCCCAAATCTCCATAGTATTCAACAACAGGCTACTCCATCTCTCTTCACAGCTCTCTCTCTCACACACTCCCATTTTCGACCCTTTGTTCTGTGTTTGATCGATATATACACAATCATGAACGCTCTCGCCGCCACAAACCGCAATTTCCGTCATGCTGCTCGCATTCTTGGGTTGGACGCTAAGCTCGAGAAGAGTCTTTTGATCCCATTTCGAGAAATCAAGGTAAACCACTTTGTGTGTGTGTGTGTGTGTGTGTGTGTGTTTCAGTTAATGGGTTCTTTGTTTTTTTCTTGAGAATTTTCAGATAGCTTTGATCTTCAAGGTAAACGACCTTGTGTGTGTATATATATATATTATATGTGTGTGAGTGTGTGTGTTTCAATTGATGGGTTCTTTATTTTATTTCTTGAGAATCGTCAGATAGCTTTGATCTTGATTCTTGAGGATTGAATTTGATCAGGTGGAGTGCACAATTCCCAAGGATGATGGGACTCTGGTGTCGTACGTTGGATTCAGAGTCCAGCATGATAATGCTCGAGGCCCAATGAAAGGAGGGATCAGATACCATCCTGAGGTGATTGTTACTTTTCTTCTGATTTTTTTTTTTTTCATTTTTGTTTGATGATTTGGTTGTTTTGGGTAGAAATTGGTTTTGGGTTTTGGGGGTTTTAGGTGCTAGAGATTTATTGGGTGATCTTGATGATGATGATTGATTTGCTTAAGGTGTGTTTGGGTGTTCGCGGAAATGGATGATATTTTTTTATATTATGTATAAAATTTAAGTGGAAAGATCCGATCCTATTAGCAGAGAGTGGAGGTGTATATTCTGTACAACACCCTTGAAATATTCTGCATAACATTTAACTGATTGCTTGAAACAAGATTGTTTGCTTAGTTTAATTTCATTTTCTGATAATCTTGATCCACTGAAACTATATATTATGGTGTTAAAATATGCATAAGCATTTAGATATGATTTGATTCTTAGGGTTTTACTTCATTTTATCTACCAGGTATTACAAGTGTTTGCAACAGTTTCAATGGAATTACATTGTGTATACTAATTCATGAAAATATTGTTTAGGGGTTATCTGCTAAAAACTACGGTCTAACATTTACTTGATGTTGATAGCAATTAAAAAATGAAAAACTTTTAAGTGCTTGATGAAGAGATTTTTCCAATCGAATTAAGGTTCGATAGAGATGATAAATTTGGCAGTTCAGTAGATGATGTTTCTCATATAGTGATCAGTATATTGTATCCTTCATACTCTATCCCTTTTGCCCACGTCAGAAAAGGTGCAGCAATTGTTCCGTTACAAAAATAACTTTGAATTCCTGATCTGCAAAAGCATCTCAATCATATATCAAATTTACCCCCTTTTTTTTTTTTTTTTATTGAAAGTCATTTTCAATGCAAGTCACACTGTTCTTTTACGCATTTAACATATTTAGCTGTCACATCTTCTGGACTTTTGTGGATTTTCTGGGACTTACTTTAAATGGATTTTCTTTTCTGATTCTTCTTATATTAGGTCGACCCTGATGAAGTGAATGCTCTGGCTCAATTAATGACTTGGAAGACTGCTGTAGCTGACCTTCCATATGGTGGAGCTAAGGGTGGAATTGGGTGCACACCAAGGGAGTTAAGCAAGAGTGAGCTGGAGCGTCTTACTCGTGTCTTCACTCAAAAGATTCATGATCTTATTGGAGTTAATACCGACGTCCCAGCACCAGACATGGGAACTAATTCTCAGGTTTCATAATCCTTATTGAGCATTGGGGGTGTTTTTTTTTCTTGATATGTTGTACCTTAATGAAGCTAAAATGTTATGTTACACAAAATTATAAACCTTGACAGACTATGGCATGGATTTTGGACGAGTACTCGAAATTCCATGGTTACTCTCCAGCTGTTGTGACCGGAAAGCCCATAGTAAGTATTTAGGACTGAAAACTTCAACTATGTTTTTATTCGATTTATACTGCAAGACAGAAAGGAACAGATCATTACCTTTCTCTGATAGACACCTAACTTATGTGCATTTTAGGACCTTGGTGGATCACTGGGTAGGGATGCTGCAACTGGACGTGGCGTTGTTTTTGCCACAGAGGCTTTGCTTGCAGAACATGGGAAGTCAATTAAGGATTTGAGTTTTGCTATTCAGGTAAATTTGATACTATTTTTGGCCAATTTCAATCCATTCAATAGATTTTCTGCCATTTTTAGGTGCAATTTTTAGGAACTATTCTGATAATGGAAATATGCATTCATTTAGGGCTTTGGAAATGTCGGATCATGGGCTGCTAGGCTTATTCATGAGAGGGGCGGTAAGATAGTTGCAGTGAGTGACATCACTGGAGCAGTTAAGAACCAAAATGGGATTGATGTTCCAGCTTTGCTTCAGCATAAAGAAACAACAGGGAGCTTAGTTAACTTCAATGGTGGAGATGTGATGGATCCAAATGAATTGCTGGTACACGACTGTGATGTTCTCATTCCATGTGCTTTAGGTGGAGTTCTCAACAGGTTTGTCCCTTGTTTTGCTGGAAACCCTGATTCTTGCAACTTATGTTTCTTGTTAAATTAGTGCATGCCATTGTTAAATTATTGCATGTCATTGATTTTTACTGCTACCATGTTAACCTACTTTCCTTTTTGTATATATTTTTGTCGTTTTTTCGGTTTTGTAGATTTCTGAAATTCAATATTAACTTCAAAATTTTGTCATTCCAAAGCTAAATGGAACTATAAAATTTCCTTTTTCTATATGTTTTTGTCGTTTTTCGGTTTTGTAGATTTCTGGAATTCAATATTACTTCAAACCTTTGTCATTCCAAAGCTAAATGGATATTTTTGTCGTTTTTTGGTTTTGTAGATTTCTGGAATTCAATATGAAGTTCAAAATTTTGTCATTCCAAAACTAAATGGAACTATAAAATTGCCTTTTTCTATCTATTTTTGTTGTTTTTCAGTTTCGAAGATTTCTGGAATTCAATATTAACTTCAAACCTTTGTCATTCCAAAACTAAATGGATATTTTTGTCGTTTTTCGGTTTTGTAGATTTCTGGAATTCAATATTAAGTTCAAAATTTTGTAATTCCAAAACTAAATGGAACTATAAAATTGCCTTTTTCTATATATTTTTGTCATTTTTCGGTTTTGAAGATTTCTTGAATTCAATATTAACTTTCAAACCTTTGTCATTCCAAAGCTGAATGGATATTTTTGTGGTTTTCGGTTTTGTAGATTTCTGGAATTCAATATTAACTTCAAACTTTTGTCATTCCAAAGCTAAATGGAACTATAAAATTTCCTTCTTCTAAATATTTTTGTCGTTTTTGTCGATTTCCAGAATTCAGTATTAACTTCAAAATTTTGTCATTCAAAAACTAAATGGAACTACAGAAATATGGTATACACATCTACAAAGACACATCATACTACATGATCAGTCATTAGATCCACTAATGAATGGATTGAAAGGCATAAAATTTTTAAGAACTTTCTGATTATGTAAAACTCAACTGACCTTACCTTCATCTATTCATATTCTCCTTGGAAGAGAAAATGCTGGACACGTGAGGGCTAAGTTTATCATTGAAGCAGCAAATCATCCTACTGATCCTGAAGCGGATGAGGTAATGTTACTATAAACCTTTTTCACACTCGTACATTTTCTGAACTGTGAGTTAGAATTGGTGCAGATTCTGTCCAAGAAAGGAGTCATAATACTCCCTGATATATATGCCAATGCCGGAGGCGTGACTGTCAGCTACTTTGAGTGGGTTCAGGTAAAAGATGAGCACAACACTTGCTAACTGATATGACGTAAAGATAGATTGTTTTCCGCAATTTGATATACAAAAGCTCTTGTCTATTTTTTTTTTCCGGCTTTCCAAGTTTATCAAATGATTCTAAGACTTTACAATTGATTTGCTCGTCCAGAACATTCAAGGTTTCATGTGGGATGAAGAGAAAGTGAATATGGAGCTTCGGAGGTACATGACAACAGCGTTCCGCAACATCAAGACCATGTGCCAGACACACAATTGTGACCTCCGTATGGGGGCCTTCACGCTGGGGGTGAATCGTGTTGCACGCGCCACCCTTTTAAGGGGTTGGGAAGCATGAGCTTTTCCTTCCTTCCTTTTCTTCTGTTGTAGCTTGTTTTTCATTGCCAACATTTTGCCTAGCTTTTCTTTTGTCTTGAGTTACTGAAATTTGACAAAACATGGATCAATTTACTGTTTGCGGTATTCATTTCAATGATAAAAGCTGTGACATTCTATAAATTTTCTATGTGGTTCACTTTATAATTCAAAAATAGACCATGCTTGAGTTCTTTCCGGGGAGAGAGATCTTTCCATCATCCCCACTGATGTGGTCTAACGTTATTTAGATGCATATGCACTCTTATCCCCGAAGCAACTTGTGCCAAATCGTTCGCCTTTTTATTTATCATCCTTGGTCGGTGCTCTAACCTGACTGTGTTGAACTGCTGCAACAGCTGGGAGGCCATAGAATGAAAAGGCCTAAGTTGCCAACTAAGACACTGAAAATCGCCAGCCACTTGACTCAACACAAGGTTCGAATCACTCATGACATGTACATCCTTAACATTGAGTTCTAATAAAATTTCCAACCCAATAATCAAAACTTCATACTTAGCTTGATTATTTGTTCATGGAAAGTCAAGGAAAAAAGAATAAAAAGTAGTAGCTCGCCCCGCAGGAATTCGAACCATCACACCTGCTCCAGCCCCATTCTTCGTACTTGACCCATCAAATTCTAGTACCCAAGGTTGCACAAAGATAGTATTTAACTCCAACTTGTCATGAATGAAAATATCATAGTAGGCCGATGGATGGTCGGCCAAAAAATCAGCTAACACACGTCCCTTGACCGATTTTTGAGGCTGGTACATAAAATTAAACTCCATAAGCGCCAAAGCCCACTTGCCAATTCACCCGGTAATTAGTGGTTTAGATAACATGAACTTAATTAAATCGGTCTGGCAAATTACAAACACCTCTACCGGCAACATATAAACTCTTAACTTCATAGCAGAATGGTACAAACACAAACACAATTTCTCAATCGAGGTATAGCGGCATTCTACTAATGTCAAAGCTCGACTCAAATAATAAATTGTTTGCTCATGTGCGGACTCATTATTCTGAGCCAATAAGCTTCCAATTGACTCTTCTTCCGCGGCGGCATTAGAACTGGTGATTGAGTCAAATAATGTTGCAACATTTCAAACGCAATCTGATGTTCTTCCTTCCATTCAAACTCTTCTCTAGGTTTTAATTTCAAAAGTGGCGAGAAAATTCTCGTCTTTCCGAATAAATTAGCAATAAAACGTCTCAAATACCCAACTTGACCCAAAAACCTCTACAATTCCTTCTTGCTTCTAGGAGCTTTAGCTGCCATGATAGCTTTTGCCTTATTCTGGTCTACCTTAATTCCTCTTTGATGTACTAAAAAATCCAAGGAAATTACCGGCCGCAACCCCGAAAGCACACTTTATCGGGTTCATTTTTAGCTTGTGGAAAAGCATCCTGTCAAAAGCCTTCTCTAACTGCTCCAAATGTTGCTGCTGAGTTTCTGACTTAACCACCACATCATCTATATATACCTCCATGAACTGGCCTATCATGTCATAAAAAATTGAATTTATCGCCCGTTGATACGTAGCGCCAGAATTCTTTAAACCGAAAGACATCACCACCCATTCGAAAGTTCCAAATGCACCTGGACATCGAAAAGCTATTTTTGCTATATCCTCCTCTTCGATATAAATTTGATTGTACCTCGAATGACCATCCATGAATGACATTATTTTATGTTTCGCGGCCGCATCAATTAATTGATCGGCCGCGGGCATGGGATACTCATCCTTTGGTGTTGCAATGTTCAAGTTGCGAAAATCAACACAAACCCGTAGCTTTCCATTCTTCTTGATTACCGACACAATATTGGATAACCAATCAACGTATCGCGTCATTCGTATAAATCCTTCTTTTAACAACCTCTCAATCTCCTCCTTAATTTTTAAAATTATCTCTTGTGACATCCTCCTTGGTGGTTGTTTATAAGGCTTGAACCCTTCTTTAATCGGTAATCGATGTTCAACCAATCCCCGATCTAAACCTGGCATTTCGGTGTAATCCCACGCAAAACAAGAACGATATTTCTTTAACAATTTAACTAACTCCTTTTGAAATCCCAGCTCCAACAAAGCGCTAACATATATTGGCCTAGATTCTCCCATTTCTCCCAAATTTTTCTCTAGAAGTGGGTCTTGAACCTCTGCCTTCAAATTATCCCTTTTTGTTGGTGCCGCCTCCAAATCCTCAAGTTTAACAACATCCACACCTTCCTGTATTTCTTCTACCTCAGTTACACACGCCGAAGCAAAACCATCTATCAATTCTTCACGGGCCAACCTTTTTTCTACTAAATATACCTTTAACCGTATGCAAGCGGCTCGACAAGCCTGCTGCTTGGCAATTTCTTTCTCTTCACTATTCATCGGATCCTTCATTTATTGCAAGAGGGCCGGACACAGTAACGGTCGGCTTAATCGATTCTGACACCAACTCTTTTAATTCCAATTCTTTAAAACTTCTCCTCATGGTGGCCTTTAAAGGCCTACCATTTTTATCTACGCCTTCAAAACAGACAGGCACGAATGTATCTTCGTACAAAATTGTCTCGGTCGCATAAACCTTTGCTACAAATGGTTTATTATCAATCTCAACTATTTTTACTTCATCTCCATTCCAAAAAATCAGCATCAGGTGCAAAGATGATAGTATACACATGTTTGTGTGGATCCAATCTCGCCCCAATAACAACCTTTATGACGTTGTGGTTTCAATAGTGAAAAAAACTGTAAAAGTCGTCTTACCTCCAATGGTTATTTTGTAGAGCAATATCCCTTTTGTTGTTGTAGAGCCACCGTTAAACCCACTTATGGCCACATCTGTTGGTATCACATCTTCCATATTCTTTCCAAGTATTTTCAATATTGTTGCTAGAACCACATTCAATACCGAACCACTATCGACCAATACCTGGTCGATAGGCTGCCCCTCAACCCACACTTTTACATATAGTGTCATTGATAATGGTGGCATCTCGAAAATAACCTTAGCTGCTTTTTTCCAATTGAAATCTATTTCAGCGCCTCTAACCTCACTTTCTTTGACTGGCCCAACAACTTGAAGGTTAGTTTTGGTGCCCCCTTATGATTCAATAAAAACTAATTTCTTAACACCCACTTGAGTTTCGGCAACTCCTTATGACGTCGCCGAAATTCCTTTGGCCCCTTTTATACTACTTTCTATATCTCTACTGACTTTAGAAACCAAGTTGGCCACCCCAAGTCTACTCTCAGTCAATTTTTTTGCACTTGCCAAGACCTTAACTATCTCATTATTCCCCATGTCGTTCTCATTAACGTCCTCCTCTCCTTCTTCGAGGTATGCATTCGTGGCTTGGAATTCTCTAGGGAGAACACAAACATATTACAAATCGTTGTCTCCGGAAAACTCCCAAATCTTATTCTATATTTTGCCGCGTGCCGAGGCTTTTTATCTGAATCACTACTTTCATCATCTGATTTTTCGTGCATCCCTTTCCCAAAAGAAACATCTACTTCGGGTGTTACTTCTCTGATTTCTTTTTAAAAAATTCGTAAATTTTTACGACGCGCTTCGGTTTATTTCCTTTGCCTTATACGCTTCTGGGTCTTTGTTTCTTGCCCCTCAGTAGACTCTCTTTGGGTAGACGGGACTGGAAATTTTGGATGAACCACTCTAGTCCATCTGCCATCTTGCACTAAAGGCGGTCGAACCATCCGAACGTGTCGTTCATTTAGTCTACTGCTTTCAACCCATATCTGAGCTCGCAAAGGGGGAGCTCTTTTAAACTGAGCTCGGCCCAACTGGCTGAACATTACTCTTTATTCCATGAACGTATCCGCTGGTCTCCTTTTTTCTACATATCGGCTTGGAACTCGCCTTTCCCCAAGCCGATCATGCGCCGAAATCCGTTTTCTCTTACCAATTCACGAACTGTATTTCTTTCAAATCATTCCTAAATCAGAATCCTCATTTCTCTGGATCACTCCTGATCTAAACACTTGTGCATCACAACTTCTTTCTTTACAAAGACCTGCCTCGCAGATTTTTTACGCTCCGGGTACTCCTCTAGTTTCCGAATCTGTTCTTGTGTTTCTCTGAGTTGTCACTTCAAACTTTCTAATTCGGCACGCAACGAGTCAATTGCGTCTTGTGGTTCATTCTTGTCAATTAGCGTAATCATGTTTGAATTCATGATCTTCGGAAATGGATCACCATCAACATCCATCACTTCTGGTTGCTTTTTCTGTTCAGGAAACTTCAGCATCCTGTCGTCGATTGCTTTCTGCAGAATGTTACGGAACACAAAAAAATTATTAGTAGAATGATTCCAAGAATTGTGATACTTACAATATTCTTTCCCTTTAATTTCGGTGGAAGCAGGAATTTTATGCCCTTTGGGAAAAGTAACTTGCTTATCCGCAACCAAGTGATCAAATATCTGTTTTGTTTTAGTTATATCGAAACTATAACTCCTGCCTGTCTCCGCTACTCCTCTCTTTCCCATTATTGAAGGAGTCTTTTGAGAATTTGTAATTGGCTTAGGTTTTGTAAGAGCTTCACATGTATAAGACTTCTTAAAGACTATCTCTGCCACGTCCACTTCCAATTCCTCACAGTCCATTTCTATTGCAAACACTTCATAATTTGGGTCTCTAAAATAAGTCCATTTAGAAGACATTCTGCACTCTTTTTCCTCCTTAACAAGGATTCATAACGAGTGGCTCGGTCGGTTAATTCGAACAAGTCCCGAAATTCCAAACCCTCGAACCTTTTCCCTCATTTCCAACTCTAAACCATTTAATGCCAGACGCACATATTCGGTCTCTGGTAAAACCATTCTACATCGCATCCGAGCCTTTCGAAAACGTGCTACAAACGTCTCCACTGACTCGCTTGGTAACTGGTAAAGCCGCGAGATGTCGACTAAAGTCACCTCAATTTCGGTACGGTAGAATTGGGCATGAAATTACTCTTCCATTTGTTCCCATGTGAATATTGAATTTAGTGGTAACTTTATATACCACGAAAATGCCGGACCGATTAAGGAATTAGGAAACAAGCACATTTTAAGAAAAGGGTTACTGCTTGCCTCGCCACATTACACTATGAAACGACCGATATGCTCAATAGTAGACTGGGTATGATTTCCTATACACTGGTCGTTGCGTACGGCGATACCCTTGCCCCATCTCTTGCTGTATCAAATCAATTATCTGCCCCCTGTCTATCGCACCTCGAGGCTCATCCCAAGCAGGGGCATTCCTGGTCGGCAGCAGCGTACCTCCGTTGGTTGGATATACAGGTGCCGACGATACCCTTACCCCGTTTGTGTAGCCTATATAATGAGGACTTTGGTTATTGCTGCCCCCCAAGTTCGAACTATCTCTCTGCGGAAACCCATTACCACCCATTGGTGGTACACCATTGGCTGCGGGCATCCTACTAACTTATGAATTTCTCACAAAACCCGGCTGCGATATCGACGTTGATGGGCCAGTATTTCCAGGCAGATAAGGAACTGAAGTAGCATGTGACTCGTCGGCCGGCTTCTTTTCCACAGCCAACAATTTGGCCCTTAGTTCATGAATTTTTGCCTGACTTTGAGCCTCTCGTTCCCTTGTCTGGGCTTCTCTTTCTCTTGCCTGGGCCGACTCTGCCTCCAACATATCCATCATACGAATACACTGAATTAGATCTATTTGTTTCTTACTAATAAATGAGTTAGCGATTTCAATCTCTTCCTCTTCCTCATTGCCGATAAACTCGTCGTCCCGTTGTTCAATCCCATCAGGATTCACCAAACTCAGATCATCATTTTGGGAACTTCTTGTTCTCGGCGGCATGACTTACTATTAAATTTCTCAATCACCTAGTGGGTCCCACCGGGCGTGCCAAAAGTATTCGCACTAAAAATAAATCGGCCGAAGAATTAAGCCGAATATATTTTACATAAATCACGGGCGTGCCAAAACTGGTGACGTGGCTCAAACGGTTCAAGACGAACAACTTATCGTCTCTTTTTTAACAGATTTTGCAAATCGGGCGAAATACACGAGAGAGAACAAAACTCGTGTGTAAAGATTCTTCTTCCTCAATGAAGAAGACTTTCGGTAACCAAGAAATTAACTACGATAAACTGGAATAAAAATAATGAAAATTGCAAGACAAGAATGTAAATGGATTGATAAAATAAATTTGGCAGGAAAATAAAATAGACAATGCTATTGAAGCAAAAGATAAATTTTGTATTGGTCGTAGACCTCTGTAACAGAGGTATACGTACATTATTTATAGTGAAACTATCCTAAAGATAAACTAGAAATAAATAAATAAAAGATAACTACTTCCTAACTCTAATCTTATCAAATCATTATCATAGACTTATAATACAATCCAAACAGTAGTCTCCTAACTCTTCATAATTTCCTCATCCTGATCGGCCAAATTTGACCAACAAGTCCATTTCAAACTTTAAGCTTCTTTCTCCGGTTCAACATTATTTAACAAAAATCCATATTTTCGGCCCAACTGAAACAACACCTGGCCCATGCTTTCTTTCACTTCTCGGCCCATTTTCTCATATATTTCTGGTTCAGATTCGGTCTTGAATTCCAAATTTCGGCTCCATCATAGCTCCTTGCTCTTTCCTATATTGACTCAAAAGTGGTGTCAACAATATTATCCAAGTCTGTTATACCATTACGGCAACCGCGACCAAACCAAAACTGATACTGCGAGGGCTAACCATGTTATGGACCTAATAGGTTTGTAGCCAAAGGAAGATTAATCCCTGGTTGTCTGATAGCCAGTGATGTTTTTATCGGGTAAAATACTATTATGACTTCTCTGGAGTGGATTGTTTAGCCAAGGTCAAATATTGGTTCTATAACCTTGACATGCCTAATCATGGAATTGTGGGAAACATGTACAGGCTGTTTTGTGAGTGCATAAATTGGATTTATAGAACCAATTCCATGATTAACCTTGATATGCCTAATCATGGAATTGGTTCTATAAATCCAATTTATGTATCGTTCACTATCAATGTCTAACTTCAAATTTTAGTCACAATTATATCCACATTCACCCAATGTAAATATATGATTTCAGACTTGTGGCTTGCCTGATTGTTCAGTTTATTCTCTGTTTGTAATATTTCTTTCAAAATTAAAAATTGAAGACAAGATTTAGAGGCTTATATAGATAAATTAGCTTGCCCATCACCTTCCTCACTGACAGAACCAAAAGAGGAAAAATTATGCATATTAATGATCTACTTGCAAAGCACGAACCTCTCTGTAATTTTTTTTTCCTCCAACAATATTGCATCATTCCACAAAAACTAAAGATAGATGGGAGGTTGAGAAATAAAAACTTCTCAGAATTTAATTGGTTCACAATTGTATTATAGGTTTCAGTCATGGTTGAAGTAACGATATAAAAGATTCAAACAATATACGCGAATTACAAAGGCCTTCCTTCCCACAACTCAAGAGAAAGAAAAACGAGTTTCCCGGGCCCGGACACAAAAATTGACAAATAGTGAATGTGTTTGCTAACAATTTCAATTTCTTACTTTCACATTCTCTAAAAGTAAAATCATGATTTCGTGTATTAGTGTAAAAGCAAAGAAAAAAATGTTTAGTAATTGCAAATTATTTTCAAAAAGTTAAAATCAAGACACATAACATATGAAATAAAGTCATGTTCTTATTGCCAACTAATTTTTCTTTTTCTTTTTTAAACGAAACTATACAAAATGGAATTTGCAAGTTTCTTCAAAACAAAATTAACTTGGTTTTTATATTTTTTTTCGTGCGTTACAATATCCGTACTTTCTCTTCTTTTCACTAGATGTGAAAGTAATTTGGAAAAAAAAAATCAAATTATTTTAATAGACATTTTTTTATTATTATTTTACCATTAAACAACGGAAAGAATAAAATATTTCTTAATTAAAAAAGAAGACAATAATAAAAGATTGTGCAGCATCCAGATCACACCCAACTTTATTTTTGTGCCTTCGCGGATGGAAAAATATGGAGAGGGCTTGAAGAGGACTTTTCAGGAAGAGAGGTGAAGGTCGAATCAACATTTTGAATAATAACAGGCTGATGGAGATGGGTTTTTTCATAAGCCGTCACCCACCCAAGATTCTGGGAGAAGCTTAATGAGTTCAGGACAAGTAATCTGTTTAGGGATGTGAGAATAGGTAGCTTGGTGAGAAGTGTTTATGGAGAGCAAAAGTGCTTCATCAGTAGAGGTAGGGAGAGACATATCAAGAGCGTGGTTATGGGTTGTCGTCCGAAAAGATACCGAAGCACTAATGGCAAGAGAAGAAGTTATGGATACGAATTTACACATTTATCTTTTACAAAGCATGGAGGTACTACAAAAACAACCAAACATTGATGGATACAAATTCGCATATTTGTCTTTTGCTGAGCATGAAGGGACTAGTAAGTCAACCAAATACGTACAGATACAAATTCGCATAGCATACTTGTCTTTTGCCTAGAATGGAGGGACTAGTAAAGCAACCAAATACGTATAAATACAAATTAGCAATGGAGGAGCTAGAAAAGCACTGTTAACACTATGCAATGCTCCATATATGCTCCATCATAATAGTGGTCTAGCCTTTGGTGCAAGGCATTGGGCCTTGAGTTCTTAATACCACTTTCATAACTCAAGATTCAAATTGGGGTGTCGTGGATCCATCAAGGCCTGTTACGGAAAATTTCGAAATAATTTAGCATTGGTCCATGCTTGATGGCCTAGTGGAGCTCTCTCCTGGACATTTCCAACATTGAACACTATCCCTTGGGGCGGCGCTGCAAACTGTCCTCCTTGCTCCCTTCCAACGAGGGAATGGGAGCCCGAGGCGTAGACAAGGGTGTTAGTGGGACAGGTGTTCGGAGGAATGTCTGTCCACTTGTAGCATCTCAATGAGTATCCATCAAGGCACTGGGTGGAATGACTAATTCATCATTCCCATGTCCATGTCGAGGGGACAAACCCAAAATCCAATAATTTAGACCTACAAAACTGAAAAGTCTATGTAAAGATAGTGTGAAAATAAATTATAATGATTGAATTATACTACAATCCGTCACCAATAACCCTTTTTCCTTAATAAGGCTGAGAATTTCAAATAATATTTGAGATCAAGTACAATGGGTTTGCATGGTGTAATCTTGAAAGTCATAGGCAAGAATTTCTTTTTAATTTAATTGAGTTTCGAAATATACGTCTATTGAGGACTACAACTTGGGTCGGGCTACCCAATCCCAACATGTGAAATCTTAAATTTTGGGCTAAGCCCATTCTATTTTAGGTTGGACTCAGGCTGCGCCAGTCCCATTTCGGGTTGTGATTGAATTAAGCTCAAACCCGATGTAAAGCATATAATGTTGCAAACCTTATGAGATATATGTCGGTAGGAAAACAAATTTTTGTAATATGGAAAGAGAGTTTCAATCTAGATTTTTTTTTTCATATATATAAATATATTGAGTCCGAGAGAAAACAAATAGATAGTGTTCACCAAACCGGTTAACACGCCCAACCCAAAATTCAAGTTTGTTTCAACCCGATATAGACTTCGGACGGGTTGGTCCTTGTTCGGGTTGCGCTAGATTGGTGCACCTTGCACCCCTACTTCTACTCGTGTCCCACATGCCACTGTGATGCAACATGGACAAAGTATTTTTTTTTTCACATGCATATAAATTAGATTATGGAATGACTTTAAATTTGTTTAATATAAACACAGATTTTTACAATCTAAATATCAATTATCCATATTCTCCTAATCAAATACTTCAAAACAAGTACTTTACAATTGTACCACCACTAAAAAAAACACTCACTATCACAGTCTTGCAACAAGTGAAACTTTTTCGGTCTTAAAAACTTAAGATAATATAATACATTTATTTTATTAAAAAAAATGTACTAAACTATAATTCACGAAATCACAGCTCATACAACCAAATAAAAAAATTAAAGTGCAACTTTTTCCTATTGTAAAATAGATTATTCTAATTATAATCTTCACTCATTAGGAGGAACTTACTTACATGTGGGTGTGGTCCAATGAAAAACTTACATCTGTCTTAAAATTTAAAGTACTACCATAAGTAGATTATTTTTTAAATTTGAAAAACAATTCAAATGAATGATTATGAAAAGATTATTTTTCTATGTGGTTCACTTTATAATTCAAAAATAGACAAAGCTTGAGTTCTTTCCGGGGCGAGAGATGTTTTCATCTTCCCACTGATGTGGTCGTACTCTTTTTTTGGGTTTAATACCATAAAGACTTTTAACCAAATGTCTAAATTACATTGGACTACATGGGCGGGCTGATCTTACTCAAGCATTGTCCTCTAAAGACTACTACTGACCATGGTTTGCAGTATCTTCCAATATGTTACGTATCGCCATAACGCTTTTGGAAGGTGCCGATATCTTTACATAATATTGATATTGATCCGATACTCATTTTTAAGACAGGTATTATCCAAGTTTTTTGTACCGTTACTGCTACCGAGACTGAAACTGATCACTTTTAAGACCGGTATTATCCTAGTCTATTATACCATTACGACAACCATGACCAAAACTGATACTGCAACGGCAAACCATGTTATGGACCTAATAGGTTTGTAACCAAAGGAAGATTAATCCTTGGTTGTCTGATAGCCACTGATGTTTTTATCTGGTAAAATTCTATTATGACTTCTCTGAAGTGGATTGTTTAGCCAAGGTCAAATATTGAGCTGGCCTAAATCCAATTTATGGATCGTTCACTATAAATGGCCAAGTTCAAATTTTAGTCACAATTATATCCACATTCACCCAATGTAAATGTATGATTTCAGACTTGTGACTTGCCTGATTGTTCAGTTTATTCTGTCTGTAATATTTCTTTCAAAATTAAAAATTGAAGACAAGATTTAGAAGCAGATATAGAGAAATTTGCTTGCACCTACCTCACTGACAGAACCTAAAGAGAAAAAAAATGCTTATGAATGGTCTAATTGCAAAGCACGGACCTCTCTGTAAATTTCTTTTTCCTCCAACAATATTGCATCATTCCACAAAAATGAAAGATAGATAGGAGGCTGAGAAATAAGAACTACTCAGAATTTAATTCATGGTTCGTAATTGTATTATTGGTTTCTGTCATGGTTCAAGTAACGATATGTATGCAAATTACAAAGGCCTTCCCTCCCGTAGCTTAAGAGAAAGAAAAATGAGTTTCCCAGGCCCGGACACAAAAATTGACAAATAGTGAGTGAGGTTCGCAATTGAAAAATGTGAAGGATGGAGGGATGAAACATCCCTCTCTGTCTCCTTCTTTTCTTCCCTCCCTCCAACCAAACACAAAATATTTATACTAACCTCCCCCTTATCCCTCCCTCCAACCAAATATAGCATAATGATATCTCATCCATCCCTCCCACCCTCCCTTCCCTCCATTTTTCCATCCCTCAAACCAAACGAAGCATAAAAGTCAAAATCATGATTTCTTGTATTAGTGTAAAAGCGAAGAAAAAAATGTTTATTAAATGCAAATTATTTTCAAAAAGTTAAAATCAAGTCACATAACATACGAAATAATGTCATGTTCTTATTGCCAACTAATTTATCTTTTCTTTTTTAAACGAAACTATACAAAAAGGAATTTGCAAGTTTCTTCAAAACAATATTAACTTGGTTTTTATATTTTTTCGGGCTCAGTATCTGTACTTTTTCTTCTTTTCACTAGATGTGAAAGTAATTTGGAAAAAAAACAAAAACCAAATTATTTTAATAGACAATTTTTTATTATTATTTTACCCAGTGACGGATCTAGGGATCCGTGTCAGTGGGGGCGAAAAATATTTTTTTTGGATTTTTGGGGTATAAATGACATATATTTATTTTTTGGGGGTTTAAAACAAATTTTCATTTTGGGCTTAGTTGGAAATAAATCTAAATTATATGGTATCTAAGGTAAAAAGAAAATTAAGTGAGGGCTAAATACAAAATATCAAAAAATTTAAAGTAAAAAATATAATAAAAAAAGTGGAGGTCATGGCTCCCACTAGTTCTTCATTAAATCCGTCCCTGATTTTTTCATTAAACAGCAGAAAGAATAAAATATTTCTTAATTATTAAAAAAGACAATAATAAAAGATTGTGCAGCATCCAAATCACACCCATTTTTTTATTTTTGTGCCTCCACATCTCATGGTTTGTCCATGAGTATGGGTTGTCGTCCGAAAAGATGAAGCACTAATGGCAAGAGAAGAAGCTATGGATACGAATTTACACATTTATCTTTTACAAAGCATAGAAGTACTAGAAAAGCAACCAAACATTGGTGGATAGAAATTCGCATACTTGTCTTTTGCAGAGCATGGAGGTACTAGTAAAGCAACCAAATACGTATGGATACAAATTCCCACACTTGTCTTTTGCAGAGCATGAAGGGACCAGTAAAGCAACCAAATATGTATGGATACAAATTCGCACACTTGTATTTTGCAGAACATGAAGGGACTAGTAAAGCAATCAAATACGTATAGATACAAATTAGCAATGGAGGAGCTAGAAAAGCACTGTTAACACTATGCATTGCTCCATATATGCTCCATCATAATAGCGGTCTAGCCTTTGGTGCAAGGCATTGGGGCTTGAGTTCTTAATACCACTTTCACAACTCAAGATTCAAATTGGGGTGTCGTGGATCCATCAAGGCCTGCTGCGGAGAATTCTGAAATAATTGAGCATTGGTCCATGCTTGATGGCCTAGCGGAGCTCTCTCCTAGACATTTTCAAGATTGAAAACTATCCCTTGGGGCGACACTACAAACTATCCTCCTTGTTGAAGAACCGTGTTCTGACACAAGAAACTTCATGCTAGTAGGCTCCGGTTCTGGTTCCATGTGTTGAGCTAGTTCAAGCTGCATCTTGAAATTCACGGAACCGGAACTCAAGCACGGTTTTGAAGATCAAGGATTAGTTTGCTCCCTCCAACCAGGGAATGGGAGCCCGAGGCGTAGACAAGGGTGTTAGCGGGACAGGTGTTCGGAGGAATGTTTGTCCACTTGTAGCATCGCAATAAGTATCCATCAGGGCACTGGGTGGAATGACTAATTCATCATGCTCGTGTCCATGTCGAGGGGACAAACCCGAAATCCAAGAATTTAGACCTACAAAAATGAAAGTCTATGTAAAGATAGTGTGAAAAAAGATTATAATGATTGAATTATACTTCAATCCGTCACCAATAACCATTTTTCCTTAATAAGGCTGAGAATTTCAAATAGCATTTGAGATCAAGTACAATGTGGGTTCGCATGGTGTAATCTTGAAAGTCATAGGCAAGAATTTATTTTTAATCTAGAGGATTGCAACTTGGGCTGGGCTAGCCAATCCCAATCTGATCCCTGTGAAATCTTAAATTTTGGGTTGAGCCCGTTCCATTTCAGGTTGGACTCGGGCTGAGGCAGTCCCATTTCGAGTTGGAATTGAATTAAGCTCGAACCCGACGTCATGCATATAATGTTGCAAATCCTATAAGATATATGTATGTAGGAAAACAAAATTTTGTAATATGGAAAAAGAGTTTCAATCTAGATTTTTTTTCAAATATATAAGTATATTGAGTCCGAGAGAAAACAAATAGATAGTATTCATATATATATATATATATATATATATATCCAAATTTCTATTTTTTCTACAAATTGAAGAAGAAAAAATTCACCAAACCCAGTTAACGCGCCCAACCCAAAATTCAAGTTTGTTTCAACCCGATTTGGACTTCAGACGGATCGGTCCTTGTTCGGGTCCCACAAGCCACTGTGATGCAACTGGAAAAAAGTATTCTGTTCTTTTTTTTTTAACGGGCATATAAATTAGATTTTGGAATGACTTTAAATGTGTTTAATATAACGTTTTCTACAATCTAAATATAAACTATGCATATTCTCCTAATCAAATACTTCAAAACAAGTATTTTACAATTGCACCACAACTAAAAAACACTCACTATGACAGTCTTACAACAAGTGAAACTTTTTTGGTCTTAAAAAGTTAAGATAATATAATACATTTATTTTATTAAAAAAACATGTACTAAACTATAATTCACGAAATCACTGCTCATACAACCAAATAAAAAAATTAAAGTGCAACTTTTTCATATTGTAAAATAGATTATTCCAATTATAATCTTGACTCACCAAATTTGAAACACCTCTGCCTTAAGGATAATCCTAAAAAAATTAACAAAGGTATCAGACATGAATGTCACAATAATATTAAATTTAAACAAAAACAAATAAAAAAACATAAAATAAAAATCCAACCGTAAGTTTGTTTAGTAAATTGCCGAGTCGATGATGTTGAGAGGAGGATCAACAACTTTTTCATGTTGGTCATCCTCTCCTTCTCCATCATCACTCCCTCCCTCTCTTTTATCACTCTCTACCATTGTGTTTTTCATAGCGCACTCAATCAAAAGAGCAGTCAGTCACAATATGAATGAGATGGATGAAATGTTTCTACTTTATATAGAGCGGGATTAGGGTTTTTTTATATCGTTTCAATTAGATGGATGTAATGTTTGTACTTTATATTGGGCCGCTGTTTTTACTTTATATAGGGCGGCTTAGATGAAATGTTTGTTCTTTAACATGTGTTGTGTACGTTGTGTATTATATTTTATTTTAGTTTATGATTTTTTTTATTTTAATTTTGGTTTAAGTGAAATATAATTATTGTTTTTAGAATATAATGGAAATTCCTATACAATTTCTCTCGTTTCTTAATTTTTCTTTACTATATGCTATGATAAATAACCTCAATTTTTAAAGACATGGTACAATTGTGTCATGGAAGTTTGCATATCATATTTATACAATGTGAAAAATAAGTAATGTTCTACATTGTTGTTTGTAAAAATGTGAAGTAGGTTTTACATTGTCGTTGGTAAATCTAAAAATTTTGAGAAGTACGTTTCTTGAATCTCTTTTTAAGTTTCCTAAAAATTCTTGTTATTTGTGATTAATTTTGTTTAACTTTAATACATAATATCATATTTTTTTATTTCTTAAACCTTTTTTAATTGGATTGTTATGTGGTGGCGGCATTTGGGCTCGGTGTTACGTTGCAACCTAATTGATCTAATTTTTTTTTTTTTGTAAGTCGTGGACCTATTTCATACACTCTTGTTGCCCAATATATATAAGAACATATAGGATTCAAAGTTACTTAGTGATTGAGACTCAAGAAAAACAGAGCAAAAGAGTTACGGATTTAAGGCTAAAACTTATAATCTCCTAATATTACATCATAAAACTTTTGTCCGATGTCCATTGAGAACGTATACACGACTTGTGTTGAATCTCATAATTTTTTCAATTTTTTGTGTGACTTTTTTATTTATGTGTGAATCTGTATTGATTTGGTGTGCTTCTTGTAACAAACCGGTAACATAATTTTTTTTCATTCAAAGCTTGGATGAGATAGATCGAGATTTTAGAAATCAACAAGTTCAGGGACAAAATACCAGTGCACCAAAGGTGCAATGGTATAATCTCCCCCCCATTGGGGTGGTGAGGGGTTCGAGTTTACTATGAGACATTGTGGGTGTGATGTGTGAGTTTATTACCATTCAAAAAAAAAAGGTTCAAGGACAAAACAAATCAACAAGTCCTTTTTGTTTTTACCTGAATTTAATTGTCATTTTTAAAATCCTAAAACAAAACTTTTTACTTGACTGGATTCAACTATCCTTTTTTAAATTCAAGCATCGTAATTAAATTGATAAAACGACAATAATCCACTAAATGGACCATATATACACGTATACCTATTATATAGTAGTTTGTTTATTTCTTTCAATTATTTTAATAGGGAATAAGAAAACACAAAATATTTTGCACATTAATTGACATTTAAAATGTACTTAAATTAGTAAAGTTGTAATCCACTGTTTGATTTTTCCATAAATGATAATTTTTTTATTTTTATACCATTTTTGCACATTGGTTGATATTTAATTTAATTTAATTTTTTAATTGAATTAGCAAAGTTGCAATTCCACCATAAATGACAGAATTAATTCTTCTTCACCAACCTACCATATATTAAAGTTGTAATCCACTGTTTGATTTCTTCATAAAGGACATTTATTTAATTTTTTTATTTTTATACCTTTTTTGCACATTGGTTGACATTTAATTTGCCTAATGTAATTTTTTATTGAATTAGCAAAGTTGCAATTCCATCATAAATGACAGAATTATTTCTTCTTCACCAACCTACCATATAGCAAAGTTGTAATCCAGTGTTTGTTTTCTTCACCAACCTAGCATATAGCAAAGCTGCGACAGTCTATAAACTTGCTATGTGATTCACTTTATAATTCAAAAATAGACAATGCTTGAGTTCTTTCCAACTAGAGATGTTTTCATCTTTCACTGATGTGGTCCAACATTATTTTGGTATCTGGTACTCTTTTTATGTGTTTTATGCCATAAAAGACTTTTAACCAAATGTCTAAATTATAATGGACTACATTGGCAGGTTGATGTTACTCAAGCATTGTCCTCTTAAGATTAGGCTTCAACTGAGTGTGATTTGCACCATGGATCATGGTTCGCGGTATCGTTTGACATGTTACAAAGCGTCATAATATTTTTGGAAGGTACCGCTACTTTTACGATATTTGGTGACCTTGTGGGCAGGTGCAAGTGGCACTGGAAAGCTATTACACCGGGCATGTTACAAGTGCACAATCCAAGATCACCTGGTTCGTGAAGTGATATATGTCGATTTCAAACCCTTCTATGACACAACGCGTTTTAAAACCGTGATGGTTGTGAAACTAACAGAACTCCACATTTAAGCATTAAGGGAGGGAGGGGACTGTTACACGATACTCATTCGTTACTCACTTTTAAGACAGGTAGCCAGTGATGGTTTATCCGGTAAAATACTAGTATGACTTTTCTGAAGTGGATTGTTTAGCCAACGTCAAATATTGAGCTGTGGGGTAAATCCAATTTATGGATCTTTCACTATAAATGGCAAAGTTCAAATTTTAGTCATAATTTATATCCACAATGTTGGACCTAAATACTACTCAAACACACACAAACACATAGACACAATGATATTTACGTGGTTCCCCAAAATCGGGTACGTCCACGGAGGGGTAGCTCAATATATATCGGGATTTCTTTTCTCTCTACCTCACAAAACTCTTACAGACTTTGAGCTTGTTAACCACACTTATACAACATGTATCTGTCCCATATATATAGGGTTTGAGAGAGGAAATCAAAATGATAATAATCATGTGTTGTCAGAGGTAAGAGTGACAAACTTCTTCACGTATGTTTTGGTGAAGACTTTGGTTCATGCATGTGAAAGGTGGCATGGCTGTGGAAGCTTCTTTGGAGGTCATCTTATATATCACATTCTCTCATTTCATCATTGCTTACCTCATATGCATACATGCATGACTCTCATAACTTGAGTCATATATTTCCACAAATCTCCACCATGACGAAAGAGTTCACTGATTAAGTCTTCTGATTGAGCTACCCCCCAATGCGCATTTAAGCGCTCTGAGTCCGAGAGATATTGATCAAGTCCAAACAGTATTGAAACTTGATCCCTGTAACCACTTTGGTAAGCATGTCTGCAGGATTATCTGCAGTTCCTATCTTCTGTAGTAGAATGTTCCCATTATTTACTATGTCTCGAACAAAGTGGAACCGGACATCAATATGCTTGGTACGACTGTGATGGACCTGGTTCTTTGCCAAACAAATGGCACTCTGACTGTCACAAAAACCCTTCACGGTTTCTTGAAAAATATCCAAGTCTGTAGTCAACCCTTGAAGCCAAATAGCTTCCTTGAAAGCTTCAGTTACAGCCATATATTCTGCCTCTGTAGTAGACAAAGCCACCGTTGACTGTAGTGTTGACCTCCAGCATACTGGTCCGCCTGCCATAGTGAAGACATAACCGGTAGTAGATCTTCTTTTATCAAGATCTCCAGCATAGTCAGAATCAACATATCCAACTAGATGCTTACCCACTGTCTTTGCTTTCTCGAACTTTAAACCGATATCCACAGTACCATGAATGTACCGTAGAATCCACTTTACTGCTTGCCAATGGCCTTTACCAGGATTGTGCGTGTATCGACTCACCATACTTACAACATGTGAAATGTCGGGTCTGGTACATACCATTGCATACATAAGGGCACCAACTGCATTTGCATATGGAACATGTTCCATTTGCCTTTTCTGATCATCTATGGTTGGTGACATCTTTGCACTTAGTTTGAAGTGTGAGGCCAGCGGGGTGCTTACGGATTTGGTGTTGCCATCAATGGCAAATGTCTGAAGCACTTTCTTCAAATACTTCGTCTGAGTTAAACACACCGTGCCTTTCTGTCTGTCCCGCTTGATCTCCATCCCGAGTATCTTCTTAGCTTCGCCAAGATCCTTCATCTCAAACTCTGAGCTCAATTGAGCCTTCAGTCTATCGATCTCCACCTTGCTCTTAGATGCTATCAACATATCATCTACATATAAGAGCAAATATACAAATGTACCATCTGGGAGTTTTCGAAGGTATACACAATGATCCAAATGGCTTCTAGTATACTTTTGTTGCTTCATGAAGTAGTCAAACCTTTTGTACCATTGTCTCGGGGACTGTTTCAAGCCATACAGTGACTTGCTCAATTTACATGCCCAGTTCTCACGGCTTGAAACTTTAAACCCATCTGGCTGAGTCATGTAAATCTCTTCGTTCAAAGTGCCATGGAGAAATGCAGTTTTGACATCAAGTTGAGCTAACTCGAGATCAAACTGTGCTACTAAAGCCAAAAGTATCCGAATAGAGGAATGTTTAACAACATGCGAAAATACCTCGTTGTAGTCGATTCCTTCCCTTTGAGCGTAGCCTTTCGCTACTAGTCTGGCTTTGTATCTGATCTGGTTTATACCGGGATCACCTTCTTTCTGAGCATAAACCCATTTACAGCCAATAGCCTTCTTGCCCTTTGGAAGTTGAACGAGCTTCCAAGTCTGATTTTGATGTAGAGACTTCATCTCTTCATCCATTGTTGCCTTCCACTTCTTACTATCAGTATTGTGCATTGCTTCTCTGTAAGTGTTAGGGACATCATCTTTTGTTGCTGGAAGGGCAAATGACACCATGTCAATAAATCGGGCAGGCTTCTTAATGACCCTTCTGGGTCTGCTGGCGGCGATAGAGTCTGGCTGCTGACTAATCATCTATACTAGAGATGGAGTCTCCACCTCAACTGAGTCCTCGTCCTGACTATCAAAATCATCTTCAGAACTATCGACAGGTGGCTCAGTATCTTCGTGACTCTCAAACTCCACCTGTTGCTGAATATTTGGATTCACTTCTTCTTTAGTTGGAGTTGTCTGTCTCAGCATGACAGACTCATCAAAAGTAACATCTCTGCTACAGATGATCTTCTTTGTTTCTGTGCACCACAATCGGAATCCTTTCACTCCTTCACTATGTCCAATGAAGAGAGCTTTCTTGGCTCTAGGATCCAGTTTAGATTCTACAACATGAAAGTATGTTGAACACCCAAATATATGAAAATAATCATAATCAGAAACTGGATATCCGGACCATACCTCCTTGGGAGTTTTTCCATCTAGTGCAGTTGCAGGAAGTCGGTTGACAATGTGAGTGGAGTATACCAACGCCTCTGCTTAGCTCAGATTGAGATAGCATACATCGTACTTTTTCCACCAAAGTGTGATTCATTCTTTCTGCTACTCCATTTTGTTGTGGCGTTCTAGGCACTGTGAAGTGTCTAATTATCCCTTCATTCTGACAGATTTCCATGAAGGGATCTGATTTGTACTCGCCACCGTTGTCTGATCTGAGCCTCTTGAGCTTCCTGTCTGTCTGGGTCTCTATCATTTTCTTCCATTTAAGAAAGATATCTAGCACTTCATCTTTATGCTTCATAGTATAAACCCAGACATATCTAGAAAAATCATCAATAAACGTTACAAACCAACGTTTACCTCCCAATGAAGCGATTCTGGATGGCCCCCAGATGTCTGTGTGAACATAGTCCGGTGTTGCCTTCGTTCGATGAATCACCGTGCCGAACTTGACCCTTGTCTGTTTGCTTAGCACACAGTGCTCACAGAAATCAAGTTTGCCAGTTTTGGCACCTTTTAGTCTGCCTTGCCTCACTAAGCCTTGCAACGCCTTCTCACCCGGATGCCCTAAACGCATGTGCCAGAGTCGGGTAAGATCGGCTGACTTGTTTTCAGAACTGCTCACCACAGCTGCTCTTCCAGTTACTGTATACCCATCTAGGTAATACAGATTTTTCTTCAAAATACCTCTCATTGCCACGAATGCACCTCGAACTACTTTCATAACTCCACCTTCCATGGTCACCTTGTAACCACTGGAATCTAAAACCCCTAATGAAATGAGGTTTTTCTTCAGGTCTGGAATATACCTGACATCGGAGAGTTTTCTGATTGTACCGTCGTGCATCTTCAGACAGATTGTTCCGATCCCTTTGGTCTGACATGTGTTATTGTTGCCCATTAGCACAACTCCTCCATCCAGCTCCTCGAAGCTAGAGAACCAATTCCTGTTCGGACACATATGATAAGAACAACCAGAATCAATAATCCATCTATCAGACTGATCAGTGTCTGACGATGAAACAGTAAAGGCTGCTTCTTCTTCCTCTTCCCTCTTTCGGGCAATATTGGCATGTGACTTGTCCTTGTTTGGACAGTCTCTCTTCCAGTGCCCTTTCTGGTGACACTGGAAACACTCATCCTTCTCTTGCCGTCTTCTGGATGATTCAGATCTATTTGGTTGTGATCTGGATTTGGACCGCCATCTCCCCTTTCCTTTTGATCTGTTATTCGACCTACCTCGGTCTACAGTCAACGCCTCTGATGTATTGTCCCGGTGATCATGTTGATCCTTCTTCCGGTACTCATTGTTTACCAAAGCGTTAGCAACATCTATGTATTTAACCTCATCTTTTCCATACATTAAAGTTGTGGATAAATGATCATAGCTTTCAGGCAGGGAATTTAATAAAATCAAAGCTTTATCTTCATCAAGAATTTCAACATCTAAATTCTGTAAATCTGCAATTAGTTTGTTGAAATTGTTTGAGTGTTCGATCATAGGGGTACCTTTCTTGTACTGGAATCTGAAGAGCTTTGACTTCAGATAAAGGCAATTTTCTGGACTTTTCGTCATGAATTTATCCTCCAGTTTCTTCTATAGATCTGCCGCCATATTTTCTTTCATCACAAAGTACTTCTGATCTTTCGCTAAACACAATCAGATTGTGCCGCAAGCTTGACAATTAACGAATGTCCAATCTTCATCCGAGATATCCTTGGGCTTAGCATCCAAGGCAATCTGGGAACCATCTCGAAATAGAAGATCCTGGACTTCGCATTGCCACATGCCAAAGTTATTGGTGCCGTCGAATTTCTCCACCTCAAAATTTGCATTTGATAGCATGGTTCTCCTCATAGAACCGCTCGTCCCAACAGTATTCCCTCCAGTATCTCTGGTCTCTAATTGCTCGGTATCCTGTACTTCAATCATGACTTGAAATAACATATATAAAAAATTGATGAAATTAACGCACCAACTAGCAGCAATAAAACTTCAAACCAGGTTTTCCCAAAATTAGAGTACTAATTTTGAAAAACGGAGCCCGCTGTTGAATCCGGAACGATCGATTTAGCTAGGATCGACCTTTCGTTCACTCAAAACGGACTTAAAACGAGCTCGGAATGACCAAAACAGTGTATAAGGGCAAAACTGTAAATATCATAAATTTGATGACGTGGTAGCTGACAGCGTGACACGTGGCAGCCGCTGATTAGGCACACGTGGCAACTCCTGGATGGTGACACGTGTCAACATAGGACTGAGACACGTGGCAGTGACGTCATCGCCAGAAAAGTCGCCGGAAAAAATTCAGTCGCCGGAAAAACCAGGCTGGCCGGAGAAGGCGCGTGGAATTCATGCGCGCTGGAGGAAGAAGGCGCGTGGGCGCGTGCCGCCGATGCCCCTTGACGAGCCTATCTTCTGGAGGCGCGTGAGGGCGCGTGGAGGACTTGTTTGGCCTGAAATTAACGGGAAAATCTTCCTCTCTTGATGGGCAAGCTCCTAGTGTATTTGGTGTTTGAGTTTGAGGCTTGGTTTGCTTCGAAATATAGTCGAAAGGAACGGCTGTATTTTGAACAAAAATGGATCTGATACCAATTGTTGGACCTAAATACTACTCAAACACACACAAACACATAGACACAATGATATTTACGTGGTTCCCCAAAATCGGTTACGTCCACGGAGGGGTAGCTCAACATATATCGGGATTTCTTTTCTCTCTACCTCACAAAACTCTTACAGACTTTGAGCTTGTTAACCACACTTATACAACATGTATCTGTCCCATATATATAGGGTTTGAGAGAGGAAATCAAAATGATAATAATCATGTGTTGTCAGAGGTAAGAGTGACAAACTTCTTCACGCATATTTTGGTGAAGATTTTGGTTCATGCATGTGAAAGGTGACATGGCTGTGGAAGCTTCTTTGGAGGTCATCCTATACATCACATTCTCTTATTTCATCATTGCTTACCTCATATGCATGCATGCATGACTCTCATAACTTGAGTCATATATTTCCACACACAATACATTCAGCCAATGTAAATATATGCTTTCAGATTTGTGACTTGCCTGATTGTTCAGTTTATTCTCTGTTTGTAGCATTTATTTCAAAATTAAAAATTGAAGACAAGATATAGAAGCAGATATAGATAAATTTGCTTGTCCATCACTATGTCACTGAAGAAGAAAATATGCATATTAATGGGCTAATTGCAAAGCATGGACCTCTCTGTCACCTTTTTATCCTCTAAATTTCTAATAATATTGCATCATTCCACAAAAACTTATTATAGATAAAAGGCTGAGAAATAAAGAACTAGTAAGGATTTAATTCTTGGTTGGCAATTGTACTATCGGTTTCTGTCGTGGTGGAAGTAACGATATAACATATGCGAATCACAAAAGCCTGAGAAAGAAAATTGAGTTTCCTTGCCCGGACACAAAAAATTGACAAATAACGAGTGTGTTTACTAACAATTTCTATTTCTTACTTTCGCATTCTCTAAAAGTAAAATCATAATTTCATGTATTAGTGTAAGAGCAAAGAAAAAAAATGTTTAGTAATTGCAAATTATTTTCAAAAAGTTAAAATCAAGACACATAACATGTGAAATAAAGTCATGTTCTTATTGGGAACAAACTTTTCTTTTTCTATTTTTTTGAGAGAAACTATACAAAAAGGAATTTGCAAGTTTCTTTAAAAAAAACATTAACTTGGTTTTTAAATTTTTATGGAGTGAAGTTGCCTTACAATTCAAAGAAAGTATATAATCCAAAACTAAAGAAATAATATTTCCTACTTTCTCTTTTTCTCACTTGATGTGAAAGTAATTTGGAAAAAAACAAAAATCAAAATATTTTAATAGACATTTTTTTTTTATTATTTTACCATTAAGCAGCAGAAAGAATAAAATATTTTTTAATTATTAAAGAAGACAATAATAAAAGATTGTGCAGCAGTGCAACATCCAGATCACACCCAGCTTTATTTTTGTGCCTCCACATCTCATGGTTTGTCCATGAGTATGGGTTGTCGTCCGAAAAGATACTGAAGCACTAATGGCAAGAGAAGAAGCTATGGATACGAATTTACACATTTATCTTTTACAAAGCAAGGAGGTACTAGAAAAGCAATCAAACATTGATGGATACAAATTCGCATACTTGTCTTTTGCAGAGCGTGGAGGGAGTAGTAAATCAACCAAATACGTACAAATACAAATTCGCATAGCATACTTGTCTTTTTCCTAGAATGGAGGGACTAGTAAAGCAACCAAATACGTATAGATACAAATTCACACACTTGTCTTTTGCAGAGCATGAACTAGTAAAGCAACCAAATACGTATAGATAAAAATTAGCAATGAAGGAGCTAGAAAAACACCGTTAACATTATGCATTGCTCCATGCTCCATCATAATAGCGGTCTACCCTTTGGTGCAAGGCATTAGGCCTTGAGTTCTTAATACCAGTTTCACAACTCAAGATTCAAATTGGGGTGTCATGGATCCATCAAAGGCCTGCTGCGGAAAATTTTGAAATAATTGAGCATTGGTCCATGCTTGATGGCCTAGCCGAGCTCTCTCCTAGACATTTCCAACATTGAACACTATCCCTTGGGGCGGGCGGCACTGCAAACTGTCCTCCTTGCTCCCTTCCAACCAGGGAATGGGAGCCCGAGGCGTAGACAAGGGTGTTAGCGGGACAGGTGTTCGGAGGAATGTCTGTCCACTTGTAGCATCGCAATGAGTATCCATCAAGGCACTGGGTGGAATGATTAATTCATCATTCCCATGTCCATGTCGAGGGGACAAACCCAAAATCCAAGAATTTAGATCTACAAAAATGAAAAGTCTATGTAAAAATAGTGTGAAAAAAGATTATAATGATTGAATTATACTTCAATTTGTCACCAATGACCCTTTTTCCTTAAGGCTGAGAATTTCAAATAATATTTGAGATAAGTACAATGGGTTCGCATGGTGTAATCTTGAAAGTCATAGGGAAGAATTTCTTTTTAATCTAATTGACTTTCGAAATACACTTCTATTGAGGACCGCAACTTGAGTTGTGCTAGTCAATCCCAACCCGAGCCCAATCCATGAAATCTTAAAATTTGGGCTAAGCCCGTTCCATTTCAGGTTGGACTCGGGCTGAGCTAGTCCCATTTCGGGTTGAGATTGGATTAACCTCGAACCCAACATCATGCATATAATGTTGCAAACCCTATAAGATATATGTTTGTAGGAAAACAGATTTTTGTAATATGGAAAGAGAGTTTCAATCTAGATTTTTTTTTCATATATATAAATATATTGAGTCTGATAGAAAACAAATAGATAGTGTTCATATATATATATATATAAATATCCAAATTTCTATAAATTGAAGAAGAAAAAATTCACCAAACCCGGTTAACGTGCCCAACCCAAAATTCAAGTTTGTTTCAACCCGGTTTGGACTTCGGACGGTTGCACTAGATTGGGTCCACCTTGCACCCTTACTTCTACTCGTGTCCCACAAGCCATTGTGATGCAACATGTACAAAATATTATTTTTCTTTCTTCTTTTCTTTTTTATTTATTTATTTTTTCACGGGCATATAAATTAGACTCTAGAATGACTTTAAATGTGTTTAATATAACCACAGATTTCTACAATCTAAATATAAACCATCCATATTCTCCTAATCAAATACTTCAAAACAAGTACTTTACAATTGCAACAAGTGAAAAACACTCACTATGACAGTCTTATAACAAGTGAAACTTTTCCTGTCTTAAAAAGTTAAGATAATATAATATATTTATTTTATTAAAAAAACATGTACTAAACTATAATTCACGAAATCACAGCTCATACAAAAATAAAAAAAATTAAAGTGCAACTTTTTCATATTGTAAATAGAGTATTCCAATTATAATCTTCACTCACCAAATTTGAAACACCTTTGCCTTGAGGATAATCCTAAAAAAGACAACAAAGGTATCAGAAACGAATGTCACAATAATATTAAATTTAAACAAAAAATAAAATAAAATAGCATAAAATAAAAATCTAACCATAAATTTGTTTGATAAATTGCCGAGTCGATGATGTTGAGAGGAAGATCAACAACTTTTTCATGTTGGTCATCCTCTCCTTCTCCATTATCACTCTCTGCCTCTCTTTTATCACTCTCTACCGTTGTGTTTTTCATTGCACACTCAATCAAAAGACTAGTTAGTCACAATATGAATGAGATGGATGAAATGTTTCTGCTTTATATAGAGCGGGATTAGGGTTTTTTTTATATCGTATCGATGAGATGTATGAAATGTTTGTACTTTATAAAGGGCGGCGGCTTAGATGAGATGTTTGTACTTTATATAGGGCGGATTTTTTTATATCATTTCGCTACGATTAAAAATGTGTTGTGCAGATTATGTATTACATTTTATTTTAGTTTATGAATTTTTTTATTTTAATTTTGGTTTAAGTGAAATATAAATTTTGTTTTTATATCGTTTTCTTTACTATTTGCTATGATAAATAACCTCTATTTTTAAAAACATTGTACAACTATTTTTAAAGACATGTTACAATTGTATCATGGAAGTTTTCATATCATATTTATACAATGTGAAAAATAATTCAAACATAGGTTCTAGATTGTTGTTAGTAAATTTAAAAAAATTGAGAAGTATGTTTTTGAATCTCTTTTTAAGTTTCCTAAAAATTCTTGTTATTTGTGATTAATTTTGTTTAACTTTAATACATAATATCATAATTTTTTGTTTCTTAAACCTTTTTTAATTGGATTGTTATGTGGTGGCAGCATTTGGGCTCGGTGTAACGTTGCAACCCAATTGATCTAATTTTTTTTTCATAAGTCGTTGACCTATTTCATACGCTCTTGTAGCCCAATATATATAAAAACATATACGATTCAGAGTGACTTTATGATTGAAATACAAGAAAAATAGAGCAAAAGAGTTACCATTTTAGGGCTGAAGCTTATAATCTCCTAATATTACATCATAAAACTTTTGTCCAATGTCCATTGAGAACGTAGACATGACTTATGTTGAACCTTATAATTTTTTCTATTTTTTGTTTGACATTTTTATTTATGTGTGAATTTGTACTGATTTGGTGCGCTTGTTGTAACATACCATAACATAACTTTTCATTCAAAGTTGGGATGACACAGATATTTTAGAAATCGACAAGTTCAAGGGCAAAACGATTTGAAAATGTGGCATGTAGATGTATGCTTGGTTGATTCAACAAGTCCTTTTTTGTTTTTGACTGAATTTAATTGTCCTTTTTAAAATCCTAAAACAAAAATTATATATTATCCCGACCTACTTTTTACTTGACTGGATTCAATTATCCTTTTTTAAATTCTAGAATTGTAATTAAATTAATAAAATGACAATAATCCACTAAATGGACCATATATACACGTATACCTATTATATAGTAGTTTGTTTATTTCTTTCGATTATTTTAATAGGGAATAAGAAAACACAAAATATTTTGCACATTAATTGACATTTAATTTCCCTATGTACTTAAATTAGTAAAGTTGCAATCCACTGTTCGATTTCTCCCTAAATGATAATTTTTTATTTTTATACCATTTTTGCACATTGGTTGATATTTAATTTAATTTTTTAATTGAATTAGCAAAGATGGAATTCCACCATAAATAACAGAATTAATTGTTCTTCACTAACCTACCATATAGTAAAGTTGCAATCCACTGTTTGATTTCTTCATAAAGGACATTTATTTAATTTTTTTTATTTTAATACCTTTTTTACACATTGGTTGACATTTAATTTGCCTTATGTAATTTTTAATTGAATTAGCAAAGTTGCAATTCCATCATAAATGCCAGAATTAATTCTTCTTCACCAACCTATCATATAGCAAAGTTGTAATCCATTGTTTGATTTCTCCATTTTATGACATTTATTTAACTTTTTATTTTTAGGGCAATGCTTGCCTCAGGAGGAACTTGTTTACATGTGGTGTGGTCCAATGAAAAATTTACAGTGTCTTAAAATTTTAAAGCACTGCCATAAGTAGATTATTTTTTAAATTTGAAAATCAATCAAATGAAGATTATGAAAAGATTTTGAAACTTATGGTAGTGTTTTAAAATTATAACATGTGTAAGTTTTTCATTCCATCACATCACATGTAAGTAGGCGGTTACTACTTACATGACCTGAGGCAAGTTAGTACTTGTTTTAGGTCATGTAAGGAGGAATTTGCTTGCTTCAGGCCATGTTCACATGTGGTTTGCTCCAATTAGAAAAATTCACATGGCCAAAAATTTATAAACATTTTTATAAATTTCAAATCTTTTGATAATTATTGATTGGTTTCCAAAAAATTTTAAAAATATAATCATGGTAGTATTTTTAAGTTTTTGGACACGTTTTTTGTTTTTAATTGGATCATAAGGCAAGTATTGCCCTATATTTATATCCTTTTTGCCCATTGGTTGACATTTAATTTGCCTTATATTATTTTTTAATTGAATTAGCAAAGTTGCAATTCCACCATAAATGACATAATTAATTTATCTACACCAACCTACCATATAGACTCAATCTACCAATTTTTTTTAGGAAAAAATTATAATTTAGTAACCAAACCTCCACAAAATTTGATCAAACGGCCTATAAAGTAGTCAAAAGATACATAATGACCAATATTAAAATTTAATTAGGAACAGGTGATCATTTGATAATTGATTACTAAAATATCTTTTTTATTAAATAATTTACAATTTGACAAAATTACCCACCCAAATCTAACTTAATTAACATGTTGTCATCATCTAGTTGTGTGAGTTTTTTTTGTCATAATTTTTTATCGAAAATGAATTTGGCGAAGAATTTTAGCTATTGCATCAGTGTAATTTTCAAAGATTTTGAAATTTAATAAGAAAAATTACTAAAATTTAAGAAATTCATAACAAATTTTTATTTAATTATGGCAAAAGTGCGAAAACCTCCTTCAAATAAAAAAGTGAGCACTTGAGTCCTGAACTTTTTTATTATTGCATTTTGTCCATTTCCATATGAGTCAACTTTTTATTTTTTTATTTTTTATCAAAAGTGACCCAAAAAAAAAAAGCAAAATACCTCCACTATTTTATTGTGTTATAAAGTTATAAAATATTGATAATGTTTAAATCACGAATATACCTACTATTACTAACATTTTTTTATTCGTCTAATTTGCTTAAGTGACAAATGTGCAAGGAGAGTAAGGATAATAATTTGTACCTCCCCGCCAAAGCTCCGTCTTGTTATGCCCATTTATTTAAGAGTTTGGGAACGCCTTTTGTTTCGTAGGGGCAGGTTCGATAAAAGAACTTGAACCCGTCACGGGTTATGAGGCGGGTACGAGTTTTGTTAAATACCCGTCCCGCCCCATTTACATTAATTTTATCTTCTTTTTTTTTTTATAAATTCTAAATATTTATTACTCATTCTTTTTTAATGGGGCTTGACATCTAAGACCAAGAAGAAACGAGTCGCCTAATATATACAAATAAAAAAGAAATAAAGAGAGAGTTTGATTATTGGATGATTTGAAAGTAAAAAATTAGGGTAAATTGCAATGACACCCCCTAAGGTTTGAGTCAATTCCACTCGGTGGTTGGTCAACATTTTTGTGACAGAGATACCCCTGAGGTTTGCAAAGTGTTTAAATGACACCCCTTGAAGCCATAAAATAACTTAAAGACCCTTCATATTATTAAGTCACATGCCAAATGCCTAAATTACACTCATGCCTAAATCCTATACTTCACCCACTACTTATTTTTTCTATAGTTTTTTTCTTTTTTCTTTTTTGATTAATCTTGGTAGTTATTTAAATAATTATACCTATTATATATATATATATATATATATATATATATATATATATCTACATTGAATGTTAAATAAAATTTTTGAAATTTTTAATCAAATTAGTAATTATTATTAATTTATATTTAATAATAAATATAATTATATTTCTGAATCCCACTAAAATTTTTGATTGACAAAAGTATAGAAATACATATTTATTTTTCTATATATAGGTTCATACAAATTTATATATATGTTATTAGGTATGTAATACTTCTAAAGGTTATTAATTAGTTTTAACCCTTTATTTTTTTGTGAAATACTTATAGAATAATGTATTTAGAATTAAAATTAGTAATTAAATAATAAGATTTTTTATTATAATTTTATATAATTTATTATTGATTAAATATTTTTAGTGGTAAATTTTACTTTTAAATAGATTTTTCAGTATATTTTATATGTTTTTGAATTTTTATATTTAAAATAATATTATATATATTGTATATCTTACTTATTTATTGTAGTTTTTTTTTAATTATAAGGGTGGTTGGTGAAGTGATGAGGTGTAAGGTTTAGGTATGGGGGTAACTTAGATATTTTGCATGAAAATTAAAATAAATAAGGGCACTAAGGTCATTTCATGTCTCCAAGGAGTGTCATTGCAACACTTTATAAACCTCAGGTGGTGTCTGTGTTAAAAAGTGCGTTGATCAACCCCTAGGTGGAATTGATCTAAACCGCAGGAGGTGTCATTGAAATTTACCCTAAAAATTATGTAAATTTATAATTTTTTTTATTTTTTTGTGTGCGAAACTCTTTTGTCAATGATAAATATCACAATGAGAATTAATTGTTACTGGGGCGGGGCGAGCACAAGTATAATAAATTGTTAATGGGGCGGATATAATTTTTGAAAAGACAACCCGCGACAAACTCGTAAAGGGTATGGTATAAGTGGGGCGGAGATGGATATAAGAGAATCCGTTTCGTACCCTCCCCATTGTCATCCCCGAAGGAGAATAGGCCCTTATAATCTTTGGAGAGACATATATATATATATATATATACGCACACCTATATACAGAGATCGACCCAAAAAAAATTATTTGACAAGGGAAGGAGAAATAATTTTTGTTTTAGAGGGAGTGATGGCAAAAATATATTTATTTTTAAGCTATCACAGTAAAAAAAGTAATTTAACATTTTTTTTCTCAAAAGATAAAACCAAATGTAAAAAAACTTGCATCCACATTTTTTAAGTGTCACATTAATCATTGGGTGAAAGAAACAAAAATTGAATAAAACAAATAACAAAACTTAAATTCCACTTCAATAAAATGACGTACAACTTAAAATCCATGAGCATAAAACAACTTAATTAGAAAAAAGTATTTATATATTTCAAAACCAACTGCTTAGATGAGTCACATTTTTATAAATAGCTTTTTTAAAAAAAAAATTGTTGACTGATATTGAATATTTCATAAAATAGAGGTATGAGGCTTGGTTCCAAGTTCCAACCCACCCTTCTCTTAGGCCCTGTTTTGTAAACAGATTTGGTGCCAAAAATATGGTTTTGGTGCCAAAAAATGGTACCAAACCATGTTTGGTAAAATGATGCCAAAAAATGGTACCGTTACTGTAGCAAACTATGGTGCCAAATTTGTGAAGGATTTTGGAACCATCTTTTTGATGGTTTTGGATGGTGCGGGCACTGTAGCAAACCACTGTAGCACTCCACTGTAGCAACCCGAATCACTGTAGCACCGAATATAATATTTATATTTTAATATTATAAATTTTAATATTAATATATATATATTAATATTAAAATTTATATTAAAATTTAATATTAAAATTTTAATATTAATATTAAAATATATAATAATATTATTTTAATATTAATATTAATAGAAATTTTAATATTAATATATTATTATATTAATATTAATATATTAATATTAAAATATTAATATAATAAAAATATATTAATATATTTTAATTTAATAAAAATATAATATATTTTAATATATTAATATAATATATTAATATATTTTAATATTATAAATTTTAATATTAATATTAATATTAAAATTTATAATATTAAAATATATTAATATAATATTTTAATATTAAAATTTATAAATTTTAATATTAATATTAATATAAATTTTAATATTAATATTAATATTAATATTTAAAATATTAATATAATAAAAATATAATATATTTTAATATAATAAAAATATATTAATATATTTTAATATTATAAATTTTAATATTAATATATTAGTATATTAATATATTTTAATTTTAATATTAATATTAATATATTTTAACCCATACCAACTCTACCAAACATGGTTTGGTTTTTCAGCATCACTTTTTCTCACACCAAAACCATCTGCACCAAATATGGTTCGGAACTAAAATAAAACCACACCAAACCAAATCCAACCCAACCCAAACCAAAACCAAAAACTAACACCACACCTTAATAAATCCGCCATTGTATATATATTCAAATATATATATATATATATATAGGTTAGCCAAATAAAATAAATAAATTTATATCACTGATTTAAAAATATAGATATTTTATAAATTTGATACTTAATTTGAGAGTACTTTAGCATTTTCGTATTATTTAGGCCCTGTTTGAATATGTAACACCCCGTTTCGTTTTCCCTTTTTTCTGAATTATTCTCGATTTATTTTCGGTAATGACGTCACTTGTTCATGACGTCATGGTTACTCTGTGTATTTTACGAGTAAATCTTTTTGCATTTACGCTTGGATTCGATTGCGCAACTTGGCGATCATCACCTTAACGACTTTGTGGAGTATCGATGATGACTATGTGACTTGACAGTAACGTTTAGTAGTTTCGGACTTGGTGAAACGTTTACGTGTGTTCTTGTTATCGACTACGTGATTGAGTTGTGACGATTGACAGCTAGTGTTATCGACTAAATGGATTTATTTCGACGCTTGACGTTTAGGGCTTTGACTCAGTGATTTGAGTTCGGTAGTTAGTGCTTTAGGGGTTTGACGTTTTTGTTTCCCCGGTTATGGGGTTAATACGTGCCTTGTTTAGCTGACGTGCTTAGGATTATTGATAGTCCTTTCGCTCGTTTTATTTATGTTTGTATATACGTGCCCTGTGTGTTGATGCCCTGTGTATTGATGTGGCATTAAGTGTCTTAGTTGCTTGACTTACGTGCTTATGTGTATTTGTATTATCTTGTTCGTTATTCATGTTTATACGTACGTGTTTTGTTTGGCTGAGGTGTTTTGTGGTCGTATGTACTTACTCAGTGTTTTGGTGTTTGGGTTTTTACCCCGAGCTAGTTATATTAGTATATTAACCATTGGGCGTCCCGTTTATATTTTCGGGCTTGTGTGATTTTATTTGGGGATTTTTATTCCATAATTGACTTAACTGGCCATTGGCTGAGTATTTGGGTTTCTGTAAGGTCTGAAAATTCAATTATTTATTCTATTTATCCTAAATAAATAAATAAGTTTATTTACACTGATGTGTGTTAAATGGGTGGTATTAATTTATGTAGATGATAATTGAATATATATATATATATATGGATTAATTAAATATGACTATAGTATAAGTGGGGCAGTTGGCACATGGTATCTCACCACCACACACCAGATTCCATATTAGTCTTTGTAACACACATTCTATTTATTGTTACATGTATTAGACCCACATATATATGTTTTAGTCACACTTACAGAAAAGGAAATGAGACATATATATATATATATAATATGGATAGATATATATGTAAGTGGGTATATGTATTGTTCGTGAGGATTCCCGAAACTTCTCAAATACTCTTCATCTGCTCTAAACTCAATGTACAGACCACTCTTTACCTGCTTCACCCTCACGAACCAGGATTGGATGGTTGTTCTTCTTCTCCTTCCTCTAGTTATCAATCTCTACTTAGTAAGGGAGGTTCGGCTAGACGAGAGAGGGAGAGATAGGGGTTGTCGAAGAGAGAGAACCGGAGACAGATGGTTGGGTCGCAGCTGAACTTGCGACCTGGTGGTGCTGGGTGTCGCCGGTGAGGAGCGGCGGCCCAGGTGACGACTAAGAGCGGCAGCTAGGTGCAGAGGAGATGAGTCGGTTCTTGGTGGCCGTGGCTATCGCGGTGCGATTCGGTTAGGGATTGATGAGGGTTTGCTGGTGGAGCTCGTTTGAGATGGAAGCTGCGGCGGTTGTCGGTGATGGTGGGCTGGTGGTTCGCGGCGGCGTGGGTTGCCGGACCTAGTGTTGATCGTGAGTTATGGAGGTTAACCAGTCCTGAGTTGATCGGACTGAGTCGGGTTGACTCAGTGGCGAGTCGGGCTCGGTTTGAGTTGATTTTAGGAGGGTAGCTCGGCCTCGGTACCGTGTACATTATATCCGAATTTGGTGCGAAACCGTTGAGCAGTTTGCCAGGAATTTCAGATTTTTTGTATGATTTTCAGTTTCGTTTTTTGTAGATTTGTTCAAATTTAATTATTGATTGCTAACGGGTTTCAACTATATTGAATAGGACGGTAATGCAGTCGTTTCGACATATTCAAAATATTTTTCGGACAACTTTGGGCGGCGAGCACTATTCACGGCCGGGACTGTTCACGGCGGGACTGTTTGTAAGCGAGTAAATTAGGTGGGAATTTATATATATTTATATATATATATATATATGCATATCTAACACTCACTACTAGTGCGTAGAAAACGATAATTAATTACGTTGTATGTTTATGAGTAAATAGAATTATGAAATTAAATTCCTAGTGATAGACGGATATCTAGGAATTTTATAGAATTTTCGGAGTACCCATAAATGGATTAAAGGAGGACGAAATTGGAAATTCTTGCAGAAATTAAATAAATTAATTCTCTGAAAAAGTATAATAAATTAAATTCTACTTAAATTGGATTAGAGTAGGCGGTCTAGTACCCCTGGGCTTAAAGTAGGATTGTGTAGAACTGTGTGTGAAATTCAAGTCTATGATTTTCCCCGAATTATATGTGATTGAAATTGAGATACAGTAGGAAAAGAGTGGATATTGAGGGATGTAGAGCCGACGAATAAATTATCCCCTGTTATTTATAGTTTATCGAAATGGAATATATAAGCTAGGGGATTCACGTAGAACTTAGACACGGTTTCAGTTCCCTTTATAATTTATTTTTCTCGTAAAATATAATGAAGTTGTATTGTGAATTAAATTGTTCTTGAGGTGGATTAATTTGAAACCATTACTGTAAATTAAATTAAAAGCATGCGAGTTATAAGAATTTATTATTATCGGGAAATTGAGAACCCGGATGATATTGAGATAAATTGAGGTAATTTGCTATTATAATTAAATTATAAAGCATGCTTTTTAAAAATGGAAATGATTGTATATTGTGGATTGATTTTATAAAAACGGATTATGGGACATATATTTGTCAGTTGATAAATGTTATATTTTGATTATGGACTCACTGTTGAGGCATGTTATACATATTTCATACACCATGAGCATTGATGTTGCATTAGGTGTGGTTTCATGTCTCTTTCATGTATCATTGGTTTAAGTGAGTCTTCCGGGTCGTCGCAACAACTGGCCAGGCGGTGTCTCTCGCTACCGGCGGACTAGTAATCAGGGAATCAGGGAGGCGTGGGAGGATTTGATCTGAACACGGTTTGTTCTGTTTCACGAGTCGATATGATCTTCGTGGTTGTGTTACTTTGGCGACATTATACCCGGTGGTCCCATGTTAGATAGGGTGTCGTTGGCATTGTCCTTGCATATTATTCACATTGAGCATTCATTTATTTATATGATCTTTTACATAGTTGATATTTGCTATTATTGAACTGATGGTAATTGTAAACTTATTAGAAATGATGGAAATTAACTCAATGTGAATAAAAGTTAAAGCTTTTAAAATTTAAAAGAAAGGAAAACTAATAATGTAAAAATGTTAAAACCTAGATTTGTGGAGCCATGATTGGCATGTGTTCTATGGTGATTACTTGATTTTATGTGGAACTAGGCTTTGGGGTGAAATTGTTCCCTTTGAGTTGGACTCTAGTTGAGTTGGATAGTGATGTACTGAGACTTCGTTGGGTTAAGTGTGGATATAAATAAAAAGAGATTTTGGTGATTAACTGCCCCTCCCCCGAGTTGGGTGTCTAGTTGCGTTGATTAACGCTTTACAGGGATTTAGTTGAGTTTGTAATGTTCGGCCAGGGAGGCCCTTGAGCATTGGTCTGTGTATGAGGTTATGGAGTGCTCGGTATACTACTCTAGTTGATTTATATAAGAATGGTTGATTTGAGGTCTAACCTGGTATGATAGGTTAGTATCCTTCACTTTCTCTGGACTGTCCTGTGTCATAAGGATCCATTGAATGTAAATTGAGGTACCCATTATGGTTTGAATTGTCATACTCCCGAGTGGACGTTTGATTGAAATTTTTATACGGACTGGCAATGTTTGAAGATGATATTGATCCTTTGGTTGTGGTATAGTAATATTGTGATCTTAGAGTGTTAAGGAGACCTTATGGTGATACTGGTGGTATAGAATTGATTTCTTTTTAGTGCATACATGAGGCACACATTTTTTTTTTATAGTTTCCTTGTCTTAGTCTCGGGTAAGAGACATGATACAGGTTTATGCACACGTGGTGCGATTCGTAGTACCTTGGGTGGGTTCGGAGGCATTGGAACTAAACAGATTTGACCGGGTCCTAACTTTTTCTTAAAAACCGGTTGAATCCTTCGGGGTTCAACGTTTTTCTTTAAAAACCCGAGGACTTCGGCATCTTTTTGGGACTAAATGACTCCGGTAACCCTTTCTTGTGCCTCAATAGGCTGTATGAATTGGAGATTTACTTGAGATTGTTGAATCTGATCTAATGACAGAGTTTATTCACTTAGGTTACTTTCGAGGAATATATGGTAGCAGTGTGAACCTACCATATGATCACTAGTTGATTTTATAAATTCTCTTTACAATAGGAGGTCTCGGAGAAAAGATCTTTTAAGTGAGCGGATTATTTCTCGGGTTGTTGTGGATAAGATAACAGGTTTGATGTTATGATTATGAAAGTGAGAGCCTCTAGGAACGATCGGATAACAGTGTTGTATAGGTGTTGTGGTTTAGTTGTGGGCGTGATTTTAGTTATTCCTTTTCGGCAATCCTAGCGAGTGACCTATTACCACCTAGGAACCTTGAGCAGCGTGCTAAGTGTACGGTATGATAGATACTTAGTCTAGTTGTATCTCTAGAGAAGAGTGGAATTCAGATTTGTTGTTTATAGGCCTAGGTGGTAGACTTAGTTATTTACAGGATGTTATATATATATATATATACATGGTTGTTATATTGTCGTTGATCTGTTGTTCTTTTGATATCCGTAGTAGATTTGAGGCTGTAGATTAGATTATTTTGGGGTCTCTGTTTGGCGTGGGTGCCACATGAGACAACTGACCGACCTAGGATAGATGCATGCACACGGGATGGTTAGCGTTTTCTAGACGGCTATGAGTGTGATGTTTTGATAATTTTGGTGAGCCCCCGAGGTTGTGCTCACCCCCACACAGGTTGCAAGTTTGCAGGTGGACGCATCACGGTTTATGCTCGGCAGCGACAATACGGGTGATTTGGGACGGTAGTTTTATTCCTCCTTCCGTAATCATATTCATGTATTATTTTATTCTCTTGGGAGCCAGGCTGTTGGCAGATTCCCTTGTATTGTATTTCTATTATGTGTATTTATTATTTTTGGGGTGCCATTGTATCTATTCGGCACTACCATTGAATTTTATGTATTCTTATTTGAGCTTGGTAGCTCAGTCGGTATTTGTTGTTTTGGGTGCCTTTATACTTTTTCGGCATCGCCAAGTGATTTTCTTTCTATTTTCATTTGAGCATTTGGGGCTCTATTGATTTTAGAGGGGTTTGGAGAGGTATTGGTGTTCTTTTCCATTACCTCGGCCCTACTAGGTTTTTGGAATGTTGGGCTACGTGCCACTGTTTCTATTTCTGTTATTATGGGCAGGTTTCTGTGTTGTGTTGTTTTTGGATTGTCCGGAGGTTCCATTTATAAACGGAACTCTACCGGATTTTTGTTAGAATTCTTTACTGAGTTCGTATCACTCAGGTGACATGGAATACTTCATTTTCACTCCTATTCCATGTATTTCAGTGTTATCGTTGATTTTGGTTGTCATTTTCAGTGACGTCATACCTCGGAATTCGCTGATTCTCTAGACAGGAGTCTCAGGAATAACGGGGCGTGACAGAATAGGTCTAAACCGATATGAACCGATGTTTTGATTCTGGTTTTGAATTGGTTTGATTTGGTTCCGGTTCTCAAAAAACAGAACCATTCTAATTTGGTTTGGTTCCGGTTTCAGATTGTCTGGAACCAAACTGAACCGAATCGATATGAATTAGATATACATATATATGTATAACTCACTTATACAATTACATTATATTTAACAAAATTATAGATTCATATAAACTTATACCACCAAATAAATACAAATTAGTGTATTTTTACCCTAATAATTTTTACCATCCAAACAAATATTACATGCATATACATAAAAGTTTTATAATTTATAGTCCATCTCATCTCTCACATACATTTTCACTGCCGGCTATCATAACTCATCTCTTCATTACTATCGGCTTCTAAACTTTCTACAAAATGTTAGTTTTTCTCTCCCCCTCTATAGATCTCTAAATATGTGTTGGTTCACACACAAACACAAACACGAACTCATAACTTTTTTTTTTAACTCGTGGACATTAAACAATTATCTTGACTTAAGCCATGTCTGAAATTAAAAAAATAATAAAAACAAAATCATGAAAACTCCATAAACAGTCTCTCTAAAACTCTTTTTCTCTCATTCTCTTAGTGCGTATGTGTGAGAGTTTTTGAGGGTGCGGGTAGAGGTGGGGGTGCATGTGTGTGTGTAATTTTTTGTTTAAGAGTCTTGTTTTTAGTTTTAAAATTGACAAGATTGTTTTTCATAATTTATGTTGATGTATGTTATGTATAATTTGAAAGAACATGATTACGGAACCGTGGTTTAGAACCGAACTGAACCTTTATTTTATGGTTTGGTTTGGTTTGGTTCCTTAACTAATTGTTCTGGTTCTTATTTTCAAACCATTAGTTATGTTGACAATAGTTTGGTTCGAAATTATGTATATGTTGATGTTGGCCTTGAAATTCACTTTCGGCAAACAATATCAAATTTGATGATAACAAACCATTAAAGTGTGCTTCAAACTAATGAAAAATTAAGTTACGTGTTTCAGTAAAAAGACAGGAAAATGACTCGAAAATTTGCTTGGAAAGAAAGATTACACAAAAGCGAAAAAGAAATTGAAGCACAAAAACGGAAAATGACCAAATGATCAACGAAAAGGCGAAATTCAAAGACTCAAGACTCGGAGTAGATAGGTCAGGTGCGACCATTGTAACAAGGTATTCTATGTGTTGATAAATCCTATAAGCTCAAGTGATAAAATAACCGAACTCAAAATGGACGAAAAATGAACTCAAAAATCAGTTTTCTTTGGAGTCATAGTCGACTAGGATTTATCCCATAGTCGACTAAACCATGACGAAAGTTAGGCCTCATTTCAAATTGAGTTATAGTCGACTAAACACTTCATGTAGTCGACTAAACATCCTTGTAGTCGATTAAACCCATTGATGTAGTTGACTAAAGCATGATGAAGATAAACTGGAAATTTAAATCATCCTACAGTCGACTAAGCCCTTCTGAGTAGTCGACTAAAGACAAGTCGACTGAAGCAAGACGATGATTTAGGATTCGTTTGGAGAAACTGTGTAGTTGACTAAGGTCTTCTATGTAGTCGACTAAAGCACTATTGTTTAGAATTAAATGTAATCTTTACAAAAGATTTTGCCCATCACTTTGAGCCAACTTTTTCAACCTTTTCAAACGGCTCTTATCTCCTCTTTAAGAGTGAGATCCAATCTCAAAACCCTAATGCTTCAATATAAATAGAAAGAGATGTGGATTTGTAAAAGTGTTCTTCTAGTGTGTGAGAAAATACAAAAATCCTCATCTTCTTCTCTATCACTCTTTGAAAAGCCATTGAAGGCAAGAAACAAAAAGCTTAATTTTCATCTCAAATCTTTGAAGCTTTAAACTCTAGTTCATCTTCTTATTCTCTCAAACTTATTCATTGAATTCATCCTTTGAGAATACATATCTAGAGTTGTTGAAATATCACCAAAAATACTTGAGCTTATATTGATTTATCTTCCATAAAAACTTTAGGATTTTTGAGTGTTTTTGTTCTTGAGTGATACATTTGATTACATACCATTTTTTGTGATCTTGGGCAAGTGAGGCCCAACATTATCAAGAGAGGATTGTTCTTTTGATTGAGAGATGATCTTGTGAGCTCGTATGAAAAGGTTTGCCATTCCACCTGTGAAGGAAGGGTTATAGTGAAAGGATCGGGAAAAGTCTCAAGAAGGGGTTCTTGAGCCGAGGAGTAGAAGTTATCGAACATCGAAAAAATCTTGGTGTCAATCTTTCTATCTATTTTTTTCAATATCTTGCATGCTATTATAATCTTATGATAATTTGCTAGATCAATTAACTTATATTGTCATTGAAATATTTAATTGTTTCTTGAAATGGTTGTCATTTTGATATAACTTGTTTGAATTTTCAAAAATATTTAAAAGAGATTTTTTGAACACCCTATTCACCCCCCTCTAGGGTCAATTAGTGACTAACAATTGGTATCAGAGTCTAATCTCTATTTATTTTAGACTTAACCGTCTTAGAGAACGGTCATGGCCTCAAACTTAGTCACTCACGTTGAAGGACAATCTAACAACAGGCCCCCATGGTTTGATGAATTAAACTATAGCTATTGGAATACTAGAATGATAAAATTTCTTCAAGCTATTGACTACCAAATTTAGCAAGTCGTCATTGAAGGTCCTTTTATTTTAACCAAAGTTGTTGACGGAAAAACCATTCCCAAATTACCCAATGAGTGGGAAAATGATGACCGTAAGCTTATGTCCTACAATGTTAAAGCCAAAGTAAATTTAAATTGTGCATTGAGTCCAAATGAATTTAATCGTGTATCTACTTGTTCAACGGCTAAAGAAATGTGGGATAAGCTAGAAGTAACTTATGAAGGAACATCTCAAGTACGAGAATTCAAAATTGACATACTCATGCATGAATATGAATTATTTGCCACTAAAGATGGTGAAAATATAAATTCGATGATGTCTCGTTTTACTAATATTTTGAATGGACTAAAGCATCTTGGTAGAATTATTCCTAGATCCGATGCGTCACGCAAAGTTCTTAGAAGCTTTCCGGCCAAATGGGATGCAAAAGTAATGGAAATCAAAGAAGTACATGATCTCAACACCATGAGTTTTGATGAGATATTCGGGTCTCTTCTCACTTGGGAAATCACCTTAAAATCTAGTGAAGAAGGCACCAAGCCTAGAAAAGGTGTAGCTCTGCAAGCCTCTACTAAAAGTGAACCCAATGAGCCGGTTGAAGAAGAGGTGGATGAGGAAATTGCATTGATCACCCAAAAATTCAAGAGATTCCTTTAAAGAAAGAAAGCCAACGGTGGAAGATTCATAAGGAGAAACGAGCAAAGAGGCAAATCTAGCAAAAGGGAATCCCCAACTTGCTTCAATTGTGGGAAGTCGGGACACTATAAGAACGATTGTTTCAAGCTCAAAAAGGAGAACGAGAAAAGGCCAAACAAGACGGCTATGAATGCTACATGGGACGACTATGACTCATGTGATTCGGATGAGGAAGAGAATGGCGAGGAAACGATAAACATTTGTCTCATGGCAAATGAAGATGAGGTACATTTAAATTCACATGCATTAGATAAATCCAAATTGTCATATGATGAACTTTTCTTCTCTTATAATGAATTACAAGATGCATTTAAATAATTACATGATGAATTTGAAAAATTAGCTAGCAAACATATTCTACTTAAGAAAGCTAAATCTTCATGTAGTTCTACTAATTCCACCTTAGTTGATTCATGCAAAATGAATGACAAAAACATTGAGCCAAGGAAAATATTTTCAAAAAAAGGACTATAGATGATCAAATAAATGTCTTAGCAAAGTTTACAAAAGAAAAAGAGAATTTAAGCATTATATTAGGAAGACAAAGAAGATCATTTGATAAAAGTGGTCTAGGGTATGATGCTTTTGACAAATATGCTCTTATTTTGAAAAAGAGAAAATCATAAAGGCATACATTTACAAGACAATCATCTCACACATCTTCAAATAATTATAAGCATATTACTTGCTACTATTGCAAGAGAAATGGATATAAGGCAAATGCATGTTTTCATAGAAAGAAGAAAGTTGTAACAAAAATTATTTAGGTTCCAAAAGGAACTATTTCATGCTTGCGTAGGAAGGAGAATGTAGTAACAAAAATTATTTGGGTTCCAAAATGAACTATTGCATCTCTCTCTAACTTTAGTGGACCCAAAATAGATTGGGTACCAATGAAAGTTACTTAAATTTGTTTTGTAGGTATGCTTGAAATCCGCAACAAAGGAAAAATGGTTTCTTTATAGTGGATGCTCAAGGCATATGACGGGAGACAAATCAAAGTTCATTTCTCTAAAACCCTATGAAGGAGGAAACGTAATTTTTGGAGACAACTCTAAAGGCAAAATTATAGGGATTGACTCAATTGGTATATTATTTTCTCTCTCTATAGATAATGTGTTTTTGGTTGATAGTTTGAAGCATAATTTGTTTAGCATTAGTCAATTGTGTGACAAAGGTTATAATGTTATTTTTAGGTTAAATGCATGCATAGTTGAGAAAGATGGGAAACAATTGTTCAATACTAAAAGAAACGGAAATTTGTATACTATGTTGCTATGTGAATTGCATGAATAAGATGTTAATAGTTTTATCACATCTAGCGAAAATAGTTGGTTATGACATAAACGCTTAGGACATGCTAGTATGGACCTCATTCATCGTTTATCCAAAAATGATTTAGTCAAAGGCTTCCCGAAGACTAAATTTTCAAAAAAAGATAAAGTATGTAGCGCATATCAAGTAGGTAAGCAAGTAAAGTCCTCTTTCAAGAAAAAGAAAGATATTACCACTTCTAGACCATTAAAGTTACTTCACATGGATCTTTTTGGTCCGGAGAGAACAGCTAGCTTAGCCGGAAAACTCTATGTACTTGTTATAATTGATGATTACCCTAGATATACTTGGGTTCACTTTCTTGCTCATAAAAATGAAACTCACTCCATTCTTAATAAATTTTATAGAGTCATTCAAAATGAAAAAGATTTGAAAATAAAGAAAATTAGAAGTGAAAGGGGTAGGGAATTTGAAAATCAAGATTTAGAGAAATTATGTGATAAACTTGGTGTATCTCATGATCTTTCGGCCCCTAGAAACCCTCAACAAAATGGTGTGGTTGAAAGAAAGAATAGATCATTACAAGAAATGTCTAGAACCATGTTAAATGAATACAACCTTCCTCTAAGCCTTTGGGCGGAAGCGGTAAATACCGCTTGCCATATAATTAATAGAGTCATTATTCGAATAAAATTGGGAAAAATAACTTATGAGTTATGGAATAGTCGAAAGCCCAATATTGGGTATTTCAAGGTGTTCGGTTGTAAATGTTTTGTACAAAATGATAAAGATAACTTAGGAAAATTCGACTCCAAATTAGATGAAGCAATTTTCCTAGGATACTCTTCAAGAAGTAGAGTTTTTCGAGTCTATAACAAGAGGACTCTAACCATGGTTGAGTCAATTCAAATTGTCTTTGATGAATCACCACCACCACCATCACCTAAAGTTGACCTAGATGAAGATGAAGTTGTAGGAATTGAGGATAGTTTAAATACTCTCAATATCTCCAACTCATCAAGTAGCCAAAAGGAAAAGAGTGAAGTTGAGCATCAATCCAATGATGACTTGACAAACTCAATTCCTAAATCATGGAGGATTGTACACAATCATTCTCTTGATCAAGTCATAGGTAATCCGTCAAAAGGAGTTAACACTAGATCTCAACTTAGAGACTTTTGCAATCACATGACATTTGTGTCTCAAATCGAGCCCAAGAACTTCCACGAAGCTCAATGTGATGATTCTTGGATCGTTGTCATGCAAGAGGAACTAAATCAATTTGAACGTAATCAAGTTTGGTATTTATTTCCTAAACCCAAAAATCAAACTATAATTGGCACAAAATGGGTGTTTCGAAATAAAAAAGGATGAGAATGGAGTGATTATTCGAAATAAAGCAAGATTGGTATCTCAAGGATATAATCAAGAGGAAAGCATTGACTACAATGAGACTTTTACACTCGTAACTAGATTAAAAGCAATTAGAATGCTTCTTACATTTGCATCATCTAGAAATTTTACTCTTTATCAAATGAATGTCAAAAGTGCTTTCTTAAATGGTGTCATAGAAGAAGAAGTTTTTGTAAAGCAACCACCCGGTTTTGAAAATGAACTTTTTCCAAATCATGTTTTCAAATTGACTAAGACTCTATATGGTTTAAAGCAAGCTCCTAGAGCTTGGTATGAGAGACTTGGTGAATTTTTTATTCAAAATAGTTTTACAAGAGGAAAAGTTGATAACACACTTTTTACAAAAATTATTAAGAAAAAATTGTTGATTGTCCAAATATATGTTGACGACATTATATACGGCTCAATAAATGATTATCTTTGTAAAGAATTCGCTACAAGTATGTGAAATGAATTTGAAATGAGCATGATGGGTGAGTTGAACTTCTTTTTAGGTTTGCAAATCAAGCAAAGCTCAAATGGCTTATTTATTAGTCAATTCAAGTACACTAAAGATTTGCTAAAGCGATTTGGAATGGAGGTTACCAAACATGCCATAACTTCTATGAGTACCTCTATTAAGCTTGATAAAGATGCAAATGGTAAATGCGTTGACATTACTAAATATAGAGGCATGATCGGTAGTTTGCTTTACTTAACCGCTAGTAGGTCGGATATAATGTTTAGTGTGTGCCTATGTGCTCGTTTTCAATCTTGTCCTAAAAAATCTCACTTACTTGCCGTGAAACGTATTTTTTGCTACCTAAGTGATACAATTAACTTAGGGTTTTGGTATCCACGTGGGACTTCACTTGATCTTATTAGCTATTCGGATGCCGATTTTGCGGGATGTAGAGTGGATCGAAAAAGCACAAGCGGCACATGTCACTTTCTAGGATACTTTCTAGTATCTTGGTCAAGTAAAAAACAAAATTTTGTTGCATTGTCTACGGCCGAAGCCGAATACGTTGCAGCCTGTAGTAGTTGCGCTCAAACTTTTTATATTAAGCAGTAATTACTTTATTCCGGTCTTGTTTTCAATCATGTGCCCATTAGATGTGATAATACAAGCGCTATTTGCATATCTAAGAATCCTATTCAACACTCACGCACCAAGCACATCGAGATTAGACATCATTTCTTACATGATCACGTTGCTAAAGGCGACATTGAATTGATTTTTATTGACATTAAAAATCAATTAGCGGATATTTTCACTAAACCACTCCCTGACGAATCTTTTTCAAAAATTCGTAGGGAAATCGGAATGGCCATGGATATTGATGTTTTAGCCTAATTTCATTCATAAATTTTTACTTTCAAAAAAAAAAAAACTTTCAAAATTAGTTTCAAAATTCAAAATTTTAATTTCTTTCTTATCTTTCCAAAACTTTTCACAATTTTTCAAACATTTTTCAAAATTTTTCTCTCTTTAGTTGACTAAACCACGACTCATAGTTGACTACCCATATCATCTCAAACTCATGCATTTTTCTCCTTTCTTTCGACCTCTTTTAGTCGACTAGACACCTAGCCATAGTCGACTCCACCATGCCCTAGTCGACTATGCCTCATAATTTAACCTAACCCTCACTTCGTCTTCTCCATTCTTTCGACTTCCCCTCTCACTCCTCCCTTCTCTCAGATTCTCAATCCCTCTATTCCACATTCATTACCTCTCTATTTCTCATTAAATTCATTAACCCATCTCTTTTCATCCATCTAATTCCCTATAAATCCCTCACCCAATCTCATTCTCCACCCAATCTATTTCTCTCATATATACACCATTATATATCTATAAATATATATATATATATACGTACTCTCTTATCTCACCATGGCACCCAAAACTCGTGGCTTGACCCAAAAATGTTCACGCATTGATGGTGGCTAAAGCTCTACCGTTCAACGTGTTCCTCCCTCTCCACAAGTTGTTGCCGAAGAAGATGAATCAGACGCACCTATGCCTCTTGAGGTGCTTCTTGAGGGTGAAGGTGCTCGAAATCGCTTCATCGCCATCTTTGAACATCGTCCTCCTACCCCGTGCTGAATCATCACTCAAAATCTCTGCACCGAAATTGGGGCTAGAACTTTTGATTTATTCAGAGCTATTGGTTGGGATTTCTTCATTTCCCTCAACATTCCCTTCTTTCCTCGAGTTGTCAAAGCCTTTTATGCTTCCTTGAAAAATTGCAAGGATTACTTTCTTCCACATCTTCAGGTTCATATGGTGGGTCGCGATGTGACTTTCCAAGACAGGGAAATCAATCGCATTTTTTCGCTTCCTACTGATGGAGTCCACCATTTCTTAAAGCATGATTGGTACACTGCTGATGATTTTGATTGCATCGAGGCGGTTCAGACAATCTGTATCGACAAGGAGACCACACAAACAACTTGCCTTCTCTCCTCCATGCTCCTACCCGAGGCAAGGTTAATTCATAATGTTCTAACCTATTATATTTTGCCCAAAATTGGAAGTCGCAGTAGTGTGTCGCGTATGGAGGTCTTTCTTGTTTACTGCATTATGACAGGAAATATAGTGGATTTAGCTACAATTTTTTGCTTTGTTATTCTTACCTGTCAGCATAAGTCATCCGGTTCGTTTTTCTTTCTTGTCCATATTACTTATCTTCTTCAGCAGGACGACTTCTCTTTTCCCAATGAGGTGTCCGAGCATCACCCCATTTTTCTCGACCCTACTCATGTCAAACAAATGTAAATCACATCTGACGCTGAAGGAAATTTAATTGCCGATAGTATGCCTCATCCTCGTCCTCGTCCAACCGCAGACACATCAACACCTCGTCAAGAGGCCTTTTCCTCAGTTCCTCCGTTAAATAATGCTTCTGTTCTACCTTGTAACACCCCGTGTTACTTTCTCTTTTTACTGAAATTAATTCTAATTTAATTTCGGTAATGACGTCACTTGTTCATGATGTATTGTTTATTCTTGGTATTTGATACCTGTAAATTTTTCGCGTTTAGTTTTAAAGTCGACTGGACGACACTACGCGAATTCTTGTTGTCAATTACACGGTTTCGTTTCGACATTAGTTTATTTGACGTTTAATGATTTGTGTTTCGATTGAATGACGACACATTTTAATTGGTCGGGCTTGTTTAAGTGTTCCGACATTTGAGTTTCTACCCCGATATAATTAATTGGACGTCCCGTTATTATTTCGGGCTTACGAAATTATGTTTGGGCGTTCCGGTAATTGTTGGGACTTATTATATATATATATAATTATATATATATATATATATATATATTTAATTATATATATATTGTAGTGGGGGTTATTTTGCGATTTTGGAGAAATGAAGGGTTAGTTTTGTAATTAGGTCATATATATATATGTATATATATACACAGACTGTATCTGCTCCTTCTCTTCTTCACGCTGCAGACACTTCCTCATCTTCTCCTCTCAACAGACCAGGCCACAATCCTTCTCCTCCATCTTCCTAGACGAACGTCCACACACAGAGAGTGAGAGTCGCCGGCCATGGCGAGAGAGGGAGAGAGTCGGCAGCAGCAGGAGAACGGGTTGCGGCTGGAGGCGCGCAACCAGGAGCAGCGGCGACGGCCAGGAGCTGCTGGGCTGTGGACGGTGGCAGCTGGTGGCGTCGGCAAGGCTAGCAGGTGGTGGCGCAGGTGGTGGTGCAAGGCGGCAGTCAGTGCAGAGGTGGCTACGCGCGAGCAGTGGCGACTCCGGCTAGGCTTCGGCCATTTTTTCGGCGACCTTCCGGTGATCGGTTTGAGCCGATATTTGGTGAGTAGTTTCGTACCTAGTAGTATTCGTCATATATTAATTTTGTGAATTTACGATGAACGATTTGCCCGAAAATCACATTTATAGGTTATAGATTTCTTTTGGGTTATTTTAGATTTAACCCAATTAATTAACCGATTATTAATGGGCTTCATATATATCGTATAGGTTGTCGATACAGACATTTCGATATATTCGAAATGGTTTTTGGACGATTTTGGTCGGCGGGCTTCATATTCGGGCGCCGGTACTGTGCTGTTTCGGGCTGTTCGGTAATGTATAATTAGGTGGGAAATTATATTTCTCACTCTGCATTATTGAATATTGAAGTAGTTTAGGGGTGCAAAACCCTTATTTAATTTAATATAGATATATTAAATCGTTAATTTAAATATCTATAATTCGTTTAGAATCGGAATTGGGCTTAGGAATTAATTTAAGAAAATTAATTAAATTATCTCCTATGTAATTAAATATACTCCTAATTGAATTGAATAGGAATAGACGGCTTAGAAATTCCCTTGAGAATTAAATGAGTTAGTAGAGATTCGTGAAAACTTAGACGTTGTGCTAGGTTCCCTTTGCGATACGTGAATTAATTGCATTAATGTATTTTAAAGGCATGATAAGGGAGTTTGAAATATTTTCTAAAGAATTAAAGAAAATATATATTTGAAAACATGAGTTGTATATGAAATTATTTTCATATGATTTAATTGCTTTATTGCATTTTAAAGCATGAAAAGAGATTTTGAGACTTATATTACCATGTGGGTATTTTTATAAATATGATGTATTACATATTTATGATTGAGATATGATTTGATTGTACACCATGTCGTGTGAGCACATGGGTGTTGGTGCATGTAGTGCACGGTTTCACCATTGGCAGTGAGAGTTCATTTGGTGTGGTCTACTTCCTTTGTGCGTGGGGCACGAGTAGACGTTTGTGTCGGATCATCACAACAACTGGCCAGGAGGTATCACGCCTACGGAACTAAAAAGCTGACAAATGTGAGTTAGGAGTCCAGGTAGAGGCTCATGTTCTTGACTCAAGGGTAGTCATGGCGTACGAAGTTGCAAGTTGGGCTCTCGTACAACCGTCTTCCCTGTTGAAGTGATAGAGAGAAAAATCACTTGGGAAGAGTCGGTGTGGTAACTCTACACTATGATGAGTGGACAGAGTTTGTATCCGTTACCCTTGGGAAGGGTGTGTTGTGTGTGAGTATCACGGGGAGTGTTGAGTCACATTACACTGCCTATTATTTATGTGATCTCGTTTAACATGTATGTGTGCTATATTACATGTGATGTTGGAGCATGTTATTTATGAATATATTGTAAACTAAATTCATATTTTATAAATGCTCAGTTGAAAATGAATAATGTGAAACAAGACTTTAAATGTGGTAATTATTAATAAGTATAAATGAAACGAATATATTTATACTTGTTGTTGTATACCTTAGTACCCTTGGGGGAGGTTATGCGTGTTGGCATAGTGATTCATGTGGCTAGCGGAGGCTAGTGGTGGACCGTAGGCTTGACTTGAGTTGATGCCTTAGAGATTGTGGTTAGTAGCCTTAGAGATTGTGGTTAGTAGCCCTGTGATTGTGGTTAGTAGTTTGGTGATCGTGGTTAGTTGTGTGAACTCTTTTGAAGATGTGAGGTTAGGGATGATTTTTGTATCAATTGATAATTGAGGCCTTAGAGAAGGCGAGTGATGAGTTGTGTGAGATTTGATTGATGAGAAGAGGTTATGAATAGGGATTCATTAAGTACTCGAGGTGCTGTAGTCTGACAGTCTTGATTCTAATGCTTAGTCCCTTCCCTTAAGCATTCCTGGTACTGTGTTTTGTACACTAGTACGTGGTCGTTGACTTGTATGTCATTCCTTGAGTTGTCGGTTACGGTGTGGTGCCGAACCTCTTCCTCATGGTGTCATTTGATTTGGTGGAGTTGGAACGGACGGTTGTGGTCCGTGGATTCAACGTATTGTTATTCCTTCATTGTCCTTTCGGGACATTATAGGAATCCTTGTAGTTGTGTTCATTCTTACTTGGCTGTCATTTTAAAAACGGTGTTTTCTAAACTCTTTGTATTTAAAAGGAAAAACCCGTTTTCGCCTACCCCCGTATTAAATTTAAAAGTTTCAATACTTTATGAAATGATCTTGGGATCTTCTTTAAAATGATTTTCAACTTTAAAAGCCGGTGATGGCAATTGACGGAGACCGGGGGCAAGACGGTCATTTTTACTATGTGGTTCTTAAAAGTAAAACCATTTTATTATTTTCTTGGGATTCTGAGATTTCGAAACTTCTTTCTCAATATCTCATCTTGTAGAGTTTTGAAAGGTGTTCCATTGTTTCACCTTTGTTTCCTATCATGCTTAAGTCTTGGATTGAGGCTTGTTGTTGTTCAGTGCACACATATAGTGTTGCCTTTCCCTTTTCTGGGTTGTTGGTATCACCACCTAGGTGATATGAGTTTTTCTTACGTTAGGGGCATGGATACCAAAAGGATTGGTTCGAGTTTGAAAACGTTTTTCTTAAAAACTATTGAATCTTTGGGATTCATCTTTTTATTACTTCCACTCTCAGCCATTCGTTTTTGGTTTCCTTGTTCCCTCTTGGTGTTCTTTCCTTGTTAACTTGTGGTGTTTTAACCTTGACATTGTTGTCTCGGTTATCTGTTGGTTAGCATTGGTATTTCTTTCTCTTGCTTTGGTTTCCTTGTTCGAGTGTTTTGCTTAAACACTTGGGGTGTTCTTAACCTTGACGTTGTTGTCTCGGTTATCTTTTGGTCTAGCATTGGGACTTCTTTTCCTTGCTTGGGTTCTTGACTCTTACGGGGTTTTTCTCATCCTTAGTGAGAGTGTTGGTGATTTATTGACATTGTTGGAGATAGCAATTGAGGTGTTATGTGGTGATATGATTGAGGTGGCCTAGTCCATGAGAGGTAGATTTTCTCTAGGGATGGGATGAGGGTTGTTATATATATATATATATATTGTGTATATATATATATATATATTGATGACGATTGTGTTAGTACGCAAGGACGTGGGTGTTTTCCTTCCTGTGTTATCGGGGTGTAGGATTTGAGCCTTCCTTGGTACTATTGGTGGATTTTGTTTCCTTGTGGATATTATAGGTGAGTGTGATCTCCTCGGTTGGATCTTCTGAATTGTGTTGTGAGTAATTGGTGATTTGTTAGACTGGAACTTAGTATCGTGTACCTAGTGTACGTTGGTGAGAGTAGTGTAGACTACTGATGTTGGGTACTTGGAGTACGAGTTTTAGAGACTCATGTTGTGTATTTATATATATATATATATGTGTGTATATATATATATATATATATATATATATATTCCCTATATACTTATGTATACTCGTTTACGATAGTATATGAGCGTGCTGACTTGGGTTTGCGTGGATGGGACTAGTTGGGCTATATTTATATCTTATTAGACGGTTTACCTTTACCTAAACTATCAGAGGATGTGGTAGTTAGGATATCTTTTCCCACTGAGCTTATTTGCTCACAGGGGAATTTCATTCGCCCCCTGGTATTCCACGCCAGGTTGCAGGAATTATACGGCTATGGGCAGGATGCGGTGCAATGGCAGTTTTCCTTGGTTTTCTTGTTACAGGTTTGGAGTTGCGTTGGGTGATGCGGTTACGGTTGCAGCACGACTGGGTTTGGGGACGATAGGTATTCGCTTTCAGTTTCTCTACCCATAGTTATGGGATTGTTATGTATTTTCTTTTTGGGAGCCAGTCTGTTGGCATATCCCTGTTGATGTATTCTTTAGTTCCTATATTTATTCTTTCTGATGGTTATTGTATCTATTCTGCACAGCTAGGTGCTTTACTGTATCTTATTCGAGCATTTGTGGCTCTGTTGATTATTAGAGGGTTTGGAGGGGTTTTGGTTTCTTTCCATTACCTCGTCCCTAGTAGGATTGATGAATGTGGGGCTTGGAAGCCATTGTGATTATTGAATTGCTTTGGGCAGGTTATTGTGTTGTGATTGGTTGTCCGGATGTTCCATTTACAAACGGAATTCTGCCGGATTTTCGTTAGATTCCGCTGCTTAGTTTTATTAGTCATTTGGGTATGGAATATACCATTTCTATCATTAACCCATGTGTTTTCTTGGTTAATGATGTCTTAGTTGGTCATTCGTATCAAGGATCACATCTTGGATTCCTTGGATGTCCCAGTTCGGGAGTCTTAGGGATTTAGGAGCGTGTCTGTTGGTATCTGAGGATACTCTTGTGTTTTTAGTATTCGTGTTGGCATGGAGTATATTCTTATTGTTATTCCATGTACTTCTTTGTTATTGTTGACTCTAGTAGTCGCTTGGTTTGTGTCACCCTTTAGGGGCGTGACAACATGGTATATGGGCATTCATTGCAACCCTTTATGGGTGTTTGATGACTGAATGTCTTTTGGTTCTCGTTTCTTTTTACTTCCGCAATCACTCCCTTAGCTCTTAGGCTCGGGTTTCGGAGTCCTGGGAATTTGGGGCGTGACATACCTAATGTCGGCAACATTGCTCATACTGATCTTCTTAATCAAATTCTTGGGGTTATTCAGAGCAATGCGGACATACTTAAGCGACAGGACCAAGTGATTCAGTGCCTTGATGAAGCTGTCACAAAGAATACGGAAGTCGTTTAAAAGGTAAATGAGCGCCTAAATAATTTTGATCAAGAAATATCTATCCATATTTCTGGTCTCACCTCTTCTATTGATGATCTTCGTCTTGATCTCGAGGCCCCTCGTCCCCACGTCCGTTGACGCTGACAAAAAGGGGGAGAAATTATGCTATGGTAGTATCTGTTTTTATCATCCGTTTTTAGTAATCCATTTTTAGTAATTTCTATTTTTGTGTGGTTTGCTCGCATCACTATTGTTATTTTGTTTTTCATTAGTGTAACAGCTTGTACTCAACTCGAATCATCTATAAAACGTTGTTTTATCATCTAAAATGTGCCTAAACAGTAGTTGTATTAAAATGTCCATTAATTTGCAATTTTTATTCACTAAGGGGGAACATTTAAACAAATAATTTTATGCACATGCTGAGGGGGAACATCACTTGATGTCTCACCACTATCAAACAAACACAAAATGTTTTGTCATCATCAAGGGGGAGATTTCTGGCCTTGAAATTCACTTTGGGCCAACAATATCAAATTTGATTATAACAAAACATTAAAGTGTGTTTGAAACAAATGAAAAATTAAGTTACGTATTTCAGCAAAAAGACAGGAAAATGACTTGAAAATTTGCTTGGAAAGAAAGCTTACACAAAAGCGAAAAGCGAAAAAAGAAATTGAAGCACAAAAACGGCAAAGGATAAAATGATCAACGAAAAGGCGAAATTTGAAGACTCAAGACTCGGGGTAGATAGGTCAGGGTGCGACTATTGTAACAAGGTATTCTATGTGTTGATAAATCCTATAAGCTTAAGTAATAAAATAACTGAACTCAAAATGGATGAAAAATGAACTCAAAAATCAGTTTTCTTTGGAGTCATAGTCGACTAGGATTTATCCCATAGTCGACTAAACCATGACGAAAGTTAGGCCTCATTTCAAATTGAGTTATAGTCGACTAAACACTTCATGTAGTCGACTAAACATCCTTGTAGTCGACTAAACCCATTGATGTATTTGACTAAAGCATGATGAAGATAAACTGGAAATTTAAATCATCCTACAGTCGACTAAGCCCTTCTGAGTAGTCGACTAAAGACATCCTTATAGTCCACTAAGACCTTCTGTGTAGTCGACTAAAGCAAGACGATGATTTAGGATTCGTTTTGAGAAACTGTGTAGTCGACTAAGGCCTTCTATATAGTCGACTAAAACACTGTTTTTCAGAATTAAATGTAATCTTTATAAAATATTTTGCCCATCACTTTGAGCCAACATTTTCAACATTTTCAAACAGCTCGTCTCCTCTTTAAGAGTGAGATCCAATCTCAAAACCCTAATGCTTCCATATAAATAGAAAGAGATGTGGGTTTGTAAAAGTGTTGTTCTAGTGTGTGAGAAAATACAAAAATCTTCATCTTCTTCTCCACCACTCTTTGAAAAGCCATTGAAGGAAAGAAACAAAAAACTTGATTTTTATCTCAAATCTTTGAAGCTTTAAACTCTAGTTCATCTTCTTATTCTCTCAAACTTATTCATTGAATTCATCCTTTGAGAATACATATCTAGAGTTGTTGAAATATCACTAAAAACACTTGAGCTTATATTGATTTATCTTCTATAAAAACCTTAGGGTGCGTTTGGAAACTAGTGTTTTCGTTTTTGTTTTTTATCTCTTGAGAACAAAAAAAAATTTTGTTCTTATCCTAAGGGTAATCCAGAAACAAAAACATGTTTGGTTGGATATTTTGTCTAAAACATTTTGGGGAAGAAAAAAAAAAAAATTTTGGAGGTTAGGGTTTGAAGGTTATGGTTTGAAGGTTGAAGATGGAGGTTAGAGAATCTGCAACAATTAAATTTTTTTTTGGTTGAGAACAAACAGTGCCGAAAACAAAAAAACACCATTTTGGTGTTCTCAAATTTTGAACTAAGGGTGAGAAAACATTTTTTTTACTATTCACGAAAACAAAAACCATCAAAGACTCCCAAACGCGTTTTTGTTCCCGTGAACAGTGAAAAAAACAATAACAAAAACGGAAACACCCCTATCCAAACGCATTGAGTGTTTTTGTTCTTGAGTGATACAATTGATTACATACCATTTTTGTGATCTTGGGTAAGTGAGGCCCAACATTTTCAAGAGAGGATTGTTCTCTTGATTGAGAGACGAACTTGTGAGCTTGTATGTAAATATTTGTCATTCCACCTGTGAAGGAAGGGCCATAGTGAAATGATCGGGAAAAGTCTCAAGAATGGGTTCTTGAGCCGAGGAGTAGGAGTTACTGAACATTGAAAAAATAGTGGTGTCAATCTTTCTATCTCTTTATTTCAATATCTTGCATGCTATTATAATCTTGTGATAATTTGCTAGATCAATTAACTTATATTTGTCATTGAAATATATAATTGTTTCTTGAAGTGGTTGTCATTTTGATATAACTTGTTTGAATTTTTGAAAAGATTTAAAAAAAAATTTTTGAACACCCCATTCACTCCCCTCTAGGGTCAATTAATGAATAACAGTTGACAATGATTTTGTTCCAAATTTTTCAAGAACTGTACCAAAGTGAATCGTGTGTAGCCCTAGTTAGTGGTACCAGATTCTCAAAATAGTTTATCCTTTTCTTTTACTTCTGCGTAAAGCCGATAGCAGAAGCTATGCTTGACCTTTGTTTTGAATAGAAAGTTGACTCTAATAACCGAATGACTATTTGGCCTAATGGTATAACATCTCCTTCCAATAAAAAATGTGAGGTGTTCGAGTCTCATTGGAGATAAACTGAGTGTGTGTGTGGAAAAAACAAAAAAAAACCTTACCTTTCAAAAAAGATAAAAAAGAAGTATCAATTCGTGTAAAGACTTTTATGCCCTTCTCAAGAATAAAATAAAATAACATACAACTGTCCTTTTGTCCTTTTATGCCCTTTTCAAGAATAAAATAAAATAAGATACAACTGTAAACTCCTTGTGTCTATGTTTGTCACTGAAATCAAATGTTGATGATTATTAGGAGAGGAAACTGTAAAAATCTAAAATACAAGGGTCAAATTGTAATGAATCCAAACAAGAAGAGGTAAAACAATAATTTACCCTAAATTAGAACAAAATTTAATTTTTTACAATGGATTTTAATTTATCCAAAGACAATTCCTCTTCTAATTTCAAATCCCAAAATTTTTTTACGCAAAAGTGTATAATACCCCAATTCTTTGCAGAAGTTGCAAAATACACCCCTTTGCTTTTTTTAGCTCCAAATCACTACCATATGCTTTTCAAAAGTTGTAAAATACCCCCCATGCTTTGATTAGCTCCAAATCACTATAGTGTTTTCCAAAAGTTGCAAAATACCCCCCTTGCGTATATTTTACTGTGTCCCCTGTATGTTGTAATAACCCATTTTTAGTATCTTGTTTACTTTTTTTTTCTTTTTTTCAATAATATAATTAATAATAAATCAAAACTTCACACACATTTATTTCTTGGGGTGTTCAAAACCAGTTCAGTTTCTTAAAAATAGGAACTGGAACCGAAAAAAAGCTACAAAAAATATAAGTAAAAAAACTACCAAAAAAAATTAATTGGTGAAAAAAAATATAAATTTGTATTTATATATATATATATATATTTTGGTAAAAATAAATAAAATAAAGTGAGAACAATCAAATCATTTGTTACATTTTCTATGACTTACACTTAGACAATACCAAGTTCCAAAAAAAAAAAAAAAAATTCGTGAAAAGCTATTTAAAGTTACCAAAAAAAAAAAAACAAAAATACAAGTACAAAAGCTACCAAACAAATTTCGCGAAAAGCTACCAATTTTTTTTTTAATTCATGAAAAAATATATATTTTTTTGTTAAATTATAAGTAACATTATATTGAATTATAGGTTTTACTAAATTTTAGCCAATTTTTACTTTTTTTAAAAAAACGATAGTAGAAATCGGAATCGGAACATCCCTAGAAATAAATGTGTGTGAAGTTTTGATTTAAAATTTTTATATTGTTGAAACAGAGAAAAAAAAAACGAAATACTAAAAATGAGTTATGATAACATATAGGGGCAAAGTGATTAATATTTGGGTTAACTTCATTTACACCCCCTGAAATTTGCTTTTACTTCAATTGCACCCCCTCAGGTTTGAATATCTTCAATTACACCCCTTACTGTTCAATATTCTCATCACTTAGACCCCCCTGAACGATGACATCATCCTGAATTTTTTTTTAAAATCCCTAAACTACCGTCAATGTGTTATTCTTATTCTGTTTGGAAACAAGGATAGTGTTTTTATCAATTAGACCCCCTCCAATCATTTAATAATTTAATTTGTATTAAAATTTCAAAAAATATATAAAATTCCAAAAAATATATATTAAAATTTGAAAAATATTATAAATTCGAAAATAAATATAAAATTAAAAAATATATAAATTTCGAAATTTTTTTTTTTCAAAAAAACATATTAAATTTCAAAAATAAATATAAAAATCGCAAAAAACATAAAAAATTTGAAACAAATATATAAAATTAAAAAAAAACATATAAAATTCAAAAATATATATTAAATTTCGAAAAAAATCGAAAATAAATATAAAATAAAAAATATATATAAATTTTGAATTTTTTTTTTTTAAAAACATATTAAATTCAAGACAAATATATAAAATTAAAAAAAACCATATAAAATTCAAATAATATATATTAAATTTCGAAAATAAATATAAAATTAAAAAATATATAAAAGTTTTTGAGAGAAATATATAAAATTAAAAAAAAACATATAAAATTCAAAAATATATATATTAAATTTTAAAACAAATTATAAAATTTGAAAATAAATATAAATTTCAAATATATATATTAAATTTCAAAAAAATTATAAAATTTGAAAATAAATATAAAATTCAAAAATATATGTATTAAATTTAAAAAAAAAATACTAAATTCAAAAATAAATATAAAATTAAAAAAATATTTAAAATTCAAAACCCCCAACATCAACTCCAAATATTCACAAATAAATATTTAATTACAAACACATTTATTCACAAACATTTATTTAATTCTCTCTCTCACACACACACACACACACACACACACACACACACACACACACACACCTCTCACACAGACGCACACATATATATATACACACATATATATAGATCCATACATATATATATACACACACACATATATATAGATCTATACCATTTTCGACCCCCTCCCTCGTCGGCGCCGCCCCCCTCCCACCACCACCTCCCCTTATTTTCAACCAATTTTCAAAAAATTATCTAATCCGCGGCTGGTGGTGGTGGTGGCGGTAGGGTGGATGATGATGGTGGTGGTGGTGGTAGTGGCGGCGGATGGTGGTGGTGGTGGTGGTTGTAGTTGGGGTTAGGGTTATGGTGTTTGGTTTGAGAATTATATTGATTCTAAGGAGGTGTTTGGTTTAGGGATTAAATTGATTTAAGGAGTGTTTGGTATAAAGGTATTTTAGACATTTCATATCATGAGAGGGTGTAATTTCAGATTTGCAAATCTGAAGGAATGCGATTGAAATAAAAACAAACTTTAAGGGATGTAAATAAAGTTAACCCTTAATATTTTTATGTAAAACACATCCACATCCGAGTGAGACATTAACTTTTGAAAAAGAATGTGATTTAGAGCTAAACAAAACATATTTTAACTTTTAAAACACATGTATGTGTTTTGCAACTTCTTAGAAACACATGGGTATTATGCATTTTTGCCAAACTTTTAACTCAAAACAAAATAAAACATGTCTACAGTATTTCACAACTTTCTTCCGTCTCACTTCTTTATCTCTCTACAGATGCATAGAACCTCCTTTCTCTCTCTAAAATGTCCGCTCTCTCCAAGCCCTCCTCCTCCTCGTCCTCGTCCTCTTCCTCTCCGCCGTCTCCGACGCCGCCGAACGACACCTCCGACGGCGCCGTCGAGCGCCGCCTCCGGGAGGCGGAGGACCGCCTGAGGGACACCATAGAGGAGCTGCAGCGCCGCCAGCGCCGCGCTCGCCGGATCCACCCACCGTGCGACCACGCCGACGAATCCTGCGTCGCCAATGCCATCGGCAACCTCTGCCAGAGCTTCCTCCTCTCCTACGGTGTCCGCGTCGGCATCGGAATTTTGCTTCGCGCTTTCAAACTCGCTCGCGGACAGTCCTATTCGTCTCTTCTCGATATCAAGGTTCGACTATATATACATACATATAAATATATATATAATTCGCAGTTATTATGAAAATTAAGTTGTCATTTATGTACTGATTCTTTTATTTATTTAATTAGGAATATATAGTGTAGTGATAATTTTAGGGCTAGTTGTTTAATAGTTTAGATTATAATTCATATTTTGATGTATGAGTTTCCTAACATATTCACTATAGAGCTTTGTGTTATATCTATTATCTATCTAGGTGTAGATACCGTGTGATTATAACACATAATTGATCATCCAACTTCCATTAAGCTAGCTTTCATTAATATACAAGACTATTAGAAGTTATCAAAGGGGCATCCCCCAGCATCGAAAAACTTATAAAGCCACCAACCCATTATGAGTGGAAAAAAAAAGGGTAAAGATATAGCAAGTGGAAGAATGAACAATATACCGAAACCCACAAACAGAAACAGACATTTGGGCTCCAAGGATTGATATTTTTATGAATGAAACAGTAAATAGTACTTAAAATGAAACCAAGCTGGACTACAAGAGGTGCTTTAATGCACCAAAAGGCCTGCAAGTTTAGGTGAAACTGAGAGCAAAGGGTATCTAAATACCATTCGACAACCAGAACAAGATTAAAGGAAGACTTGATCTCAAGATGCAGCAAACACTTAATAATCATAGTAGACCAAGAAGAGAGCAGAACAGACTTCAAATCGATGCTCGTTGAAAATGACTTCTGTGTGCCCCAAGAAAGTTGAAAGTGCTAGTGATCTCAGGGGAAAGAACAGCTCTAACGGTGGCAATGCTCAATCTTATTGAAGCCTCTGTTTGTCTAGTAATGACAGAAGATCCGTCGAATTATTGCAAAAAAAATTAGTTAATATATCCAACCCATTGTCGGGAAAGCTGATCTGCATAATGTGGAATGACAAGCCATTCCTTTGAATTTAAAAGAAGCCCAATCAACCCAAGCACCCCAATAGGAACAATATTAGGAGAAGCCATTCAACCTTTAGAACCAGACCCTAGAAGGGATGTGATAGCTGAAGAAGATGATCGTGATCTTCAGAACAAAGGCCACAAAAAGCACAATTTCTCTCATCCGAGAACCCATGTCTGGGAATCCTGTCTTTTGTACAAAGTGGGCGGTCACATATTTGAACCTGCTATTCCTGGAGTAGATGCAGTAGTAAACAACAACATAAGCTGTAGCACTTTGAAGAAAAAGGAGATAGAATTTAGTAAAAATGAAGTGAATATTCCTTTTCCATATTCTAAGTCCTAGCATGACTTGCTAGCTCAAAAGATTTTTCAGAAATGAGCATTACACTGAAATAAGTATAGAACATTGATTACGAACTTCTGTATAATTCATCCCTTACAACTTTCATCACCATAGTGGAGAATCTGCGCGCCTGAATATAATAGTTGTCAATATTTATCTATTGGTTATAAGCAAACCATTATAGCAATTGGAGCTGCCTCATCATATCCCAATTTCGTCATCTATATAAGCAACCCACATTTTGCCGCAATTAGAGCATTGTCTACTATATTTTAATTATTGTTCTGCTTACCATACTAATTGGGACCCATTGCATCGGTTCACTTGGCTTATCAACTTTGGATAAGATGAGAGACCCGCTGACATTCAGGATTATATGCTAGTATTTGCTTAATATCCTGTATTAGTGTGCTTTTTATCCTATTTTACTTTGAATTAGGCGTAAAATTTTCATTTAATGACCTCTTGGAAGCATGCTTTTTGAGGAAATTCTCATGCAATAATAGTGAACCTTTGACTTCTATTTGCAGCAACTTGTCTCGGAGAAAGATCTGATAGTGAGAGAGGAAGCATGTCGAATTGGATTGCTTTTTGGGGGATTTACTGGGTCTTATCATGCCCTTAGATGCTTGTTGAGGAAGTGGAGGAAAAAAGAGACACCGTTGAATGCGTAAGTTTTCTATATGGAAAAATATTTCCCACATCTAAACTTAATGTTTTGCTTTTGGTTATGAACATCTTTTAGTTGCTTAAAAGCTATTGATGCCGTATCCTACACCATATATATGACTAGTTAAAGGGGATGATTGAGCAGCATTTTAGCAGGTTCAGTAGCAGGTTTGTCTATATTAGCCTTAAATGATCCTAATCGGAGGCGTACATTTGCTTTATATCTTTTGGCTAGGCTTGCCCAGGTACATATATAAACCTATGTTGTTTCTTACTGCTACATGGTTAAGTTATTTCTTCCATGGAATTCTAACGTGATTAATCTATCAGTGTGCTTATAACTCTGCAAAGTCCAAAAACAAGTTTCACCTTTGGGGAAGCCATTGGAGACATGGAGATTCTTTACTCTTTGCTTTAGCTTGTGCTCAGGTAACATAGCTCATTTACTCATTTTTCTAAGTGATTAATATTATGACCTTCTTTGGTGTCCAAGCGTTTTCAAAATGGTCAATCGTGTTGAACTCTTCACCTTTATTTATCAATTTGTCCTTTTACCTCAGCTTGTCAAGCGACTAAGTGTGGGTGCAAAGGGTTGTTTAATGCTCGAGTTCACGTTCTTTGAAATGTGGTTTCCATTTTTCAAGTTTCAGTTCTTGTTGTTTTTATTGAAAGAAAATACATATTTGTTGAAGGAAAATATATATATTTATACCAAGACTTTGTCAGTTGAATTTATTTATGGGAGAATCGTATTTGTTTAAGAAAAAATATATATTTATATCAAGATTTGTTAGTTGAAATGTTTTGTGGGCTATCCCACAAGTGTATTTTGAATTCCTGAATATTTGGAAAGTGTTTAGAGCTAATAAAGATTGCCTTTTTAAGCTCATACTCTTTGCCTGTGCAATTATATTATTATTATTGTTATTGTTTTCTTTGCTAAAATTTTATTTCTTGTGTTTGTAGTTGTCATTTTGATCATTGAATTTCTGTTTCAGGTTATGTACTCCTTCGTAATGCGTCCCGAGAGCTTACCGAAATCCTATCAGGATTTTATTCAGAAGACTGGACCAGTTGCCGGACCTGTGTACAAAGCTGTGAGGGACTCTTGTAGGGGTTTCCCGGTAGATGTTGCCTCGCTGTCTGGTTCTTTATCCAACAGAAGGAACTCCAACCTTGTAAAGTTGGAAGAATTTCCTTCTATTATTCCCTGTTCCATAATTCACCCAGACACAAATTCTTGTTTAGCACACAATAGTAATGCAGCATCAGCTACTTTCAGGAAAACATTTCCACTTTACTTCTCTTTGACTTTCGTACCGTTCGTTGTTCTGCACCTGCAAAAGGTACACCGGTTACTTGTATTGCTTAATTGTATGTATTTGTACACTTAAGGTGACATCATAATATTTCTTTTGTGGTTGGCGATGAGTTGTCCATATTGTTGATTTTGGGATAATCACCCAGTCCAAATGCAAATGTTGCAGCTTCAATCCCTTTATCCTATCGCTTGGCAGTACAAAAACGAAAAATAAGAGGAAGAAGTGGGCCTTGCATTATTATCCCCCTTATAAAGAGTGGAAATCTATGTAGTTGCAGTTGATCTTTCTAATTTGGCAAGAATTATATATTATTTTCTGAACTAATTTGTTTTATACTGTGGCTTACTTATAGTTCATGGATGCTCCTGTTCGTACTTGTTGGCTTGCTGTTAAAGGAGCTGTTCGGTCGACTACATTTTTGTCTGCCTTTGTTGGCCTCTTTCAGGTTGATACTGTTCAATAAGTTATTTTGTATTTCTGTCTTCTTTCTCATTGAGTTTAGTTTGTACAACTGTTAAATAACTTTATTTTGATGTTCCAAGGGAGTTATATGTTTACATAGAAAGGTGGCTTCAAAAGACCACAAGCTTCTTTACTGGGTTGCGGGTGGGGTTTCTGCTCTTTCTGTATTACTGGAGAAGAAAGCCAGACGGGGAGAACTCGCCTTATATGTTCTTCCACGAGCTGGAGATTCTTTGTGGTATATATTGGTCAATCGCCATCTCCTTCCAAATATAAAGAATGCTGAGGTACTTCTTTTCACACCCCTGTGCTTCTTCAATGTATTGAATCAACCCATTTACAACTAGTTGAGCCCAGTTTGGTGTTCAGGAAAAACACGGGAAAAAAAATAGAAACAACGATAAATAGAAACAACGATAAATCGTATGCTTTGCAGCACTAATAGGTTCTCTGTTAAACTATCATGCCTTTTCTTCAATTGTATCATACTTGTATATTTTGTGTTTTTCATTTTCCTCTCATATGTGGACACTACAGGTGCTGAAACAGTTACTGATGGCATGAATATTGTCCACAATTTGCGCTTTATTGTCTTTCCCTTTTATTTTTTAGTTATCTGTTTAATAGATCAAATTCACGGTGAGAAGCCGAATTATGGCACAAAGCTGTACAAAGTGAAGTTCTATTTTTCTCTTTTTGTTGTTGCCAAATTGTGGCTGAATCCTGGTTTCTCAACTGTTACAGGTGGCTCTATTCTCTGCGTGTATGGGGGGAATCATGTACTATTTGGAACATGAGCCAGATACCATGGCTCCATTCCTTAGGGGTCTGATCCGTCGCTTCCTCGCAAGCAGAATAAGCACTCCAGCCTCTCCATCAAGTCTGGGTGCTTCTTACCCGTATCTACAAACTCTTGATGCTTTGGAGAAACCAAAATTGCAAGAGACCCGAGAAATCTCAGCTTCGCAGAAAAAATATAATCTGGAATCCATACCTGGACTCTGAGCGTCCTTTTAAATTGCTCATACACCAGGCTATGGGCCTTCAAGCTCGAATATTCAATTCGATTCCATTCATATCTATTTTATTGTCTGGGCAGCAGAGTTCTGCTCAAGTTATTAAAACCCAACGAGGGGGAGATTGTCGTTATTCTAGACCTTGAACGTGATTTTTTATTGCAAGTGTGCAACCATAATCGTCCTTCGTGTGAAGAACAGAAGTTGAAAGGAGGAAATGAGTTTTTGACAACTTTTGGCTTTCTTAGGTGTTCTGCAATGTAAATAAGCTTGTATGGTTCTAATAATAGATAGCTCTGTTGGGACTAAATGGCTGTCATTTTCTTCTTGGGCTTAACGTTTGAGTCTTTGGTTGAATCTCTAGTACATTTATGTGTTTGAATCTTTGGGTGAATCTCTAGTACATTTATGTGTTGTGTTTCAGCTTTCAACACTGATCGAACTGCTATAAAGCCAATAAAATTGTCTAGACTTTTGGTGTCTTGTCTGCCTTGAAGCAAGCCTATAAAAAGTTTTATTTGTCATTTCAGCCCCATGATTTTGAATCAATAAACACCAATCTTGCGTTTGGTATGGTATGAATGAATGCGGGAATGAAATGAGAATGAAAATAAAATTATCAATTCATTCCTTTTGTTCTGTTAGAGCATCACTAACTAGAGAATATTTTAACTTTTGTTAGGGAATGGAATGCCCACTCCATAAGTTGGTTATGAAATGTTTTTTCATTCCAAGATTCTCACTTCAAAGTACGCTCCAAAAAATAAATGATGCACTTTCAACCAAGAGACAAAAATACAAAGTAAATTAGATGTGGCATGCACTTAACACTGGTTTCACTTCTCACTCTTTATCTTTTTTTTTTTTTTTTTTTTTCTTCTCAATAAAAAAACCATCACAATACAGGTTCGATCAGGTAACAATAAATTCACAAGAAGGGGGGAAAATAGTGAATACAACATCCGAAAGATAGCGAGATAATAAGTTTCAGATTTCTTCTTGAAATTTACATATTTTGAAAGTTTTATTGCCTATCTTACACTCAATGCCCCCGAATTTGCTGGTAAATACACGTTTCTGCTGCAATCCCCCAGCAATAGCACATCTATTTCTTTCTTCTTCAACCACTCTCTTCAGAAAGCTACTAATGTCACCCAGTGCCCAAGCTACAGATATATGGGGGCGAGGATCCTGCAATTAACATCCAATATGGAACACATTATCCATCAGGAATAGAAAGAGAAAAAAATATTCCCAATTACTTCCGATAATTGTAAACTATAAAATGGACTTGCAGAAAAACATAGTAATGTAGCCCAACCTTGTAAAATTCTGGAAGACTGTGAAGCTTATAAACTTCATTAACAGCTTGAATCTGTTTTGTTATCTGAAATCGATCAAATACAAAGGAATATCAATTGTGGCTGCACAGCCGTGAGAATTTCAAGGTAGATAATATATAGGGGGCTGATGTTTTATAGTATGAAAGAGTCGCACTTTAAATAATAATATTAGTGTTGTTAGAGACACGGAACAAGAATCTTGAAACACAAAAACTGAACTTTCTAAATGTTTTGCTTGCCATAATTGGTAATAACACTAACAATATGAAAGCTATGTACAACAATGAATATTTGCCAAGAGATATTATACAGATATCCAGATAGATCGGTTTGAATGCAACTGGCTTCTAAGATTTGTATTTTTTGGTAGAGTTTTGTAATCACTAAATCTTAAATTCGTGTCTGTGTTGCGTAAGAAGCCAAAGTCCGCAGGATTCACATATTCTATATTCCACAATAGGTTCCCTGGGTATTGAACTAAGAACATTTTTTTCCTTTCTTTGCACAAAGCTTAACTGTTGTATTCATCCTTTTCTTTATTTTTATGTATTTATTTGGACAGCAGCTTCGTTTCGCTTTCTGTTGACATTGTGTTTTCAATAAGTAGCTTCTGAAAACTGAAGACACTATTTCTAGAACATTTCCAAACTGAAGACGTGCATAATGCAACTCTCTCTCTCTCTCACACACACAGAGACAGACACTTAACCCCCTATGGGGACTTGAACCCTCAACCTTATACTTTGGAAGGTAATGAACTACCACTACGGTATTGGTAAAAACCCTGCTACCTTATCCTCTGACTTTCTAAACTTTAAACCTATAAACTTTTCATAACTTTTTTTTTTTTTGATAAATATGTAAGTATAAAAAGACGCTCAAATGGGGAGCGCATCCGAAATATAAAAAGGCAAGGGCCTAAGAGCCAAGCGAGCCCAAAAACTCAAACTTCTCATCCAAGGATATACAAAAGCGACCATTCACCCAATAGAACAAATTAGAAATAAAGATTGATAGTTCCTACAGAAGACCAACACCCTCAAAACATTGTTTATTACGCTTAAGCCAAATGCCCCTACCAAAGGCATAGGGGGGCCACCCTCCAAAACGAGCCAACCTGCGCTGCAACCCGCACGCACCTCCAAGCAGTCAAAACAACACGAATAGACGCCAGCATTACCTACTGCACTTCGAAAAGGGCAAAGAGAAGGCACCAACAATCATAAGCCACTGAACAGTGCAAAAGGAGGTGATCCACGAATTCGCCCTCCTTGCATAAGAAACATCGGTTGACCACAAAAACACCCATTTGCCTCAAGACATTCAAAGTGAGAATGCAGCCCCAAGTAGCCGACCAAGAAAAAAAAACCACCTTGAAAGGAGCCTTAGAGCGCCAGACCGCCTTCCAAGGAAAAACCTCTTCTACCCTGGGCGAAAAGCAACGGAAGAAAGAAGCAACCGAAAAACGTCGCATAGGAGAAGGAATCTACAACAAAGCATCCTGCCCAACTCCCACAACCTAATAGTACAGAAGCTCCAACAGACCATCGACCTCCTCTAACTCCCAGTCCTAGAAATGACGCACGAACAGGACATCCCACACAAACCTACCGATATCAAGGTGATAACAGTCAGCAACTGAAGCAAGACAGTCACGAGCAATCCTAAAAAGCTGAGGGAAGGAAGAGGCAAGAGAACTCCCACCACACCACCAATCTATCCAAAAACAAACAAATCGGCCATCGCCCACCCTGTACCTCAACTGAGTAGCGAAGGAATCTCATCCTCGACGGATGTCCTTCCACACATTGACACCTCGACGAATCCTAACCTTACCAGAACACCAACCACCCCTGCCCTCCCTAAAACGACAAGCAACCACTCTCCTCCATAAACGGTTCCTTTCAGAACCAAAGCGCCAAAGCCACTTTCCCAACAAAGCCTTGTTGAAAGGAATCAGCCGGCGAATACCCAGGCCCCCCTCCTGATAGGGATGGCACACCACATCCCACTGCACAAAGGGAATTGAAGATCTCTCTCCCCCCCCCCCCCCCTCTGATAGGGACGACACACCACATCCCACCGCACAAGGGGAATCGAAGATCTCCCCCCCCCCCCCCGAAACTGTCTCTGAAGTCTCTCAATCCTCTGCTCCACACTACAAGGGATCCGATAAAGAGATAGAACATAAGTGGGAAGATTGGACAACGTGCTCTTATCCAAGGTGAGTCTCCCACCCTTAGAAAGATATTGCCGCTTCCAACCTGCAAGTCGCCTCTCAAGCCGCTCCACCACCGAGTCCCAGCAGGACACACGTTGTCCAGAGGACCCCAAAGGTAAACCTAAATACTTTGAGGGTAGCTAACCAACCCTACAACCAAGAGTCATAGCCAGAGCAGAAACATTGACCACCTCACCCACTGGAATCATCAAACTCTTACAAGTTTCTTCTACTAGCCAGAGCATAACTTTCTTCTACTAACTTCTCGTTACATTTCATAAAGTTCCTCTAATAACTTCTCACTACTTTTCATAACCATAAGCCACCATAAGCTTAACAGTCTGCAGCTCTCATTCAAGTTATACCACTATTTTACATCAAATTGGCACCCCCAAAATCTAAAAGAGAACGATATATCTAATTTAGTGGAAACGTTTGGTTACTATGGATGTCACCATAGTGAACTGATATGCCTTGTTATCAATTTTACGCAAATCATAGTTTTCATTCAATAGATATGGAGACAAATGCTCAATCATGATATGTAAACATATTATAAAGTAATTCCCCCCTTGAAGGAGTTTTTATATGCCTTCTCTCATACACCCTATCTTTAACTTCATAATTTATAAATAATTGTTGGTAGCCCCAATTATGAATAGAAGCATCTGTTGTATTATCATGTTACATTTGATGTTCTTAAACTTCCTATTACTTACTTGGGAAAAAGTGCTCTTGTTCAATTTACATTCCTTGTGAGGGAAAAAATGCAAAGTTAATACATAAATATGTGCTATTATAGGAACAATTATTTATTTATACAAGAGGTTATACACATTCCCAACATTTTCTCAACTTATGGCACATAGTATTTGTAGAATAACTAGTGATAGCAACACTAACATATTAAACAATGCCAACAACATGTAGATAAAGTTCACACTAGATTGCAAATATTTATCGACATCCTTAAAAAATTGCACAAAAAGGAGTAGAAAACTGTGATACCAATGATAAGGATGGATTTTCTACCATTAGGTGAGAAAACTGATTAATACGTGAACATGTTGGTGCACAAAGAATGTTATTAAACATACCTCAGGTAAGCCTCCTGTTAAAACTTCTACTGAGAGAAAGGAACGTGTCTGATCATCATTCACAAAAACCTCCCATTTGCTAAAATCAATCCAGTAGCTATTTCGGATGAAAACAGCAGATGAATTTATTTCATAGAATATAAAATGCTGCAAATCCAATAATGAGTATTTCACAATTTAAGATGTTATAATCTGACCGTTTCTGAAACTGAAGCTTCTGCCGAAGCATTGTCACGATTGAGTCGATCTGGTGCACTCGAATTGGAACAGTCCTCCCCAAGCTTATGTGGAATTCCCTTCCTAAGGCAACTTGTTCAAGCTTGTGATCATCTTGGCAAATAATGTTCAGTGGGATATCAATGTCAACAACATGAAGACCAGGTACAAGAGATGTGAGTTTCTTCACAAATTGGGTCATCTCCTTTTTTGGTGCAGATGGTATGTAAACTGTAAGCAATTACAAAAATTACTGTATTTTCGAACTCCTAGAACTCATGCTCCATTTCAGATGAATGGATAGGGTATTAATGAGTGGAAAGCTAATTAAACTTAGATAAGTAACCTATACCTATATATCAATAAAATGTATGATAAACTTGTCAAACTTATACGAGCGGATCTGTGATCTGAACCCCAAATATTTACATTTCAATTCCGATACAAACAGAATATTAAGGCAGCTGGAAATTTTGTAACTTGAAATTAGTATTTAGAAGAGAACATCAATGAAAATTTTTGATGCATGACTTTGAGGCCTGGCAGCAATTTATAGCAAATACATCAATTGACCGCATTGTCTGTCAAACTAGACAACCATATTCTAAAAGTTGCTTGGGCATGAATCTATTCTCTCTTAATCAAAACTCTTCCACAGTAGTATAACTCTGACAATATCTAATGCTCAACAAAATGCACCACAAAAGGTACCTATTCCATTTACAAAGGGTACCCTGCTGTATCTAATTTTCAAAACTGATTTAAGCCCTATCACTTCTGTCCCTGGGAAAGGATGACAAAGACCAACATTGCCCGGGTTAGGGATGAAGATAAGTTGGACTAATATAAGGATAAGCATATAGTTATCCTTCCCGTGATGGAAAAGTTACGGGAATCAGTTCCCAGCTCGGACACTACGACCGAGAGCATTATAAAAAGGGGCGACAGTCAAGTTACCAGGTACGAAATAAGTACCCTAATAAATTCCCTCATTCCCTTACCGTCATAGTACTAACTTGATTGTTGGAGCCTCTTAGGTCGGTCCCACACCGGTGCCTTATAGGTTGCTTCCAGGCATACGACATCGTTCCAGGTCGCGGCTAATCCACGCATCAACAAGTATAAAACATGAACCACAGAAGAGGAATTAATATTTTGCTTAAACACTTACTTACCAAAAAAAACAAAAAACAAAAACACTCCTTTGTCCAGAGGCCTCTTGATATTCTAGTGTAAAAACCAACAAAATTGTTTGGACACTTTATTTACCGAGCAATGTCACTCGCACTCACCTCGGAAGGTAAAGAATTGGCAGTGGGAGGAGCGGATTCCGCTATAAAATAAAAATGTGGAGTATAGAAGAAGATGGAGCTATTGACAAGAAGGTGTAGGCTGTGTATTTTGTGAGCCAGGTAACCTGCTTGTTCGTTCGTCCACACTATAATTTTTACACCATATTTATAGGACACCCCACCCAAACGGCTACTTGCCCAAAGCCATAATTTCAACTTGACCCTTTAGGTTACTTATTGTCCTTGTATAACATTCCTACCCACATGGCATTACTTGTGTCTTGTCAGCATAATAATGCACATTTTACCTTAACTGTCACAATGGAATAGATACCTTACCAGTAACTTTGTGTCACATGCCTTATTACCTTAAATGCTACAATGGAATATATACCTTACCTACCACCTGGAAACATGACATGGACTATTCTACCCATGAAAATATGATATGAACCATTCTACCCCTAGAGATATGACATGGGTCATTCTGCCCCTGAAAGAACATGCTTCTCATATTACTCTTGGAGGTTGTACAACAATCGAGCAATTAAGATTGTGATACAAAGTGGCATGGAAGATATATATTCCATTATGGTAGGTAAGGTAATAAGGCGTCAAAGGTATGCGACATAAGGTGGCAGGTAAGGTATATATTCTATTGTAGCAGGTCAGGTAATAAGGCATCCAAGGCATGTGACACAAGGTGGCGGGTAAAGTATATATTCCATTGTGACAGGTAAGGTAATAAGGTGCATTATTATGTTGGCAAGGCACAGGTAATGTCATGTGGTTAGGCATGCTATGCAAGGCCAATGAGATTATAAATTGGCAGTTAAGTAACCTGAAGGGTCATGTTGAAATTATTGCTCTGGGCAAGTAGCCAATGAGATTATAAATTGGCAGTTAAGTAACCTGAAGGGTCAGGTTGAAATTATTGCTCTGGGCAAGTAGCCAATGAGGGTGGGGTGGCCTATATATATATATATGGGTGTAGAAATATAGTGTGGACGAACGAGAAAGCAGGTGACCTGGCTCACAAAATACAGTCTACACATTTTCAGTAACTCCATCTTTTGCTCTATTCCCCATTTTTATTTTATGGCGAAATCTGCTCCTCCCAATGTTGATTCTTTACCTTCCAAGGTGAGTGCGGGAGACATTGACCATCAACAGTCTATGTACTCCATTGCCCCTTCTATCAATCTTGGGATCCTTTCCGTGGATGAACGGGCTGATATAGAGACTGAAGACTTATGCTTCTATGAGCAAGCCTTTGCAGTAGGCTTGCGAGTTCCATTACCAAATCTGGTCAAGGAGTTTCTTTCCTTTACCAGGCTTGTACCTTCTTTCCTCGAATAAATTAAAATTGCCAGCAAGATCCCTGTCATTGTGACTTGGGTCAAAATGGTTGGTCCTAAAACTCTCTATCTTGTTCTCTACTGGGATTCCTGTCTCATTCCCAAAGGCCAAAAGAAATGACATTTCCCCCGTGGGTGTCTTCACTGTGGTTTTGCAGGCCCAGAGTAAGCTAGGCAAATCCTCTGGATATTGGCCTTTTGCTTTTTGCGAGACACTTCTTGATCATGCCAAGTAGGTTTGTGTTGGTTAACTCGGCTTGTCCATTCGCTTGTGGATGACATGGGGAAGAAAAGTGATTCTAGATACATAGGTTGGCACAAAATTGTTGAAATTTCGAACTCTCAAATTGTTTTCCACTATCTGGGATAACAACTTGTGGTACCCCGAACCTGCATACTATTGACTTTCAGGTGAAGTTATTGATATTGGCGGTTGTGATTTTGGCTAATGGGGTTGCTTCCACCCATTTGGTAAAATAATCTATTGCGACTACTGCGAACTCAACCTATCCTGGAGGATAACGAACTTATCAAAGTTGGTTGCTGCCTCCCGAACTTTATGCAAGTAGGCCTCATTTTCTCTTCCTTGGCCTCAAACTCTCCTCGCACTTGCCCTGTTACTAGTTGAGAGCTCGTATGTGCCCTTATATGTCGTGCACCTAACAGACCTATTATCCTTATCCTAGTGTTGTCACGGGCGCGCCTAGGCGAGGCGACACCTTGGTGCCTCGCCTGCTACTAGGCGAGGCGACCTCGCAAAGGCGTCGCCTCAGGTGAGGCGTCGGGCGTCGCCTAGGCGCGCCTATTGTAAGTGCCTATCTGTTTTCTCTTTTATTACTGTTTTGATTAAGTTTGACCAATTCAATTATTATATTATAATATTATATACATATATATATATATATATATATATATTGTATATGATAATACTGGGGACTTGAACCGTTGGATTAAAGAGGGCCACAAATAAAAGAAGCTGGATTGCTGGGCAATGAAGCGACTGGGAGAGGCGGTGCTCCACGAGTCCACGACCGAGTCGCCCAAGTATGTTTCTTCATCTTTGCTTCTTCTTCTTCTTCTACTCCTTCTCAATCTTTTCCTCTTTATACTCCTTCACAGCAAACCTAAACTGGAGACTTTTTTTTTTTTTTTTTTTGTGTGTTTTTAGGGGGATAGGTGTTTTTTTTTTTTTTTGATAAGTAAGTAATTTATAAAAAAACGCATTCAAAAGGGGAATGCATCCCAAATACAACGACCTCTACGGGGGATAGGTGTTTACATATATATATTTTTAACTCCTCCTCCTACTTACGAAAGCAAACTAACTAGATGGAGATTTTTTTTATTTTTTTTTATTTTTAAATACCAAACAAACTTGATTTTTATTTTATTCTCATTCTTCTCCTTCTACTCCTTCTCCTTCTTCTTTTTATTTTGTTTAATAAATAGTAAGACAATGTATATTTTTTGCTTCACTTGTATTTTCTTTTTTATAATTTTTTTTCCCTTTTTTTCTCTACACTCATTTCTGTTTTTCTGTTTTTTTTTTTTTTTTTTTTGCTGTGTACATGGTTGCAAATTCATAAGCTCAATGAAAAAACATAATATAGAATACCAGAATGCTTGAAATATATTCCTAATAAATTGTGAAAATTAGTTTAACAACAATGTCCTACAATTATATTACTAATATTTTGTCAACTTCTTATTAGTTTAAAAATTTTAGAGTTGTTATTTTTTTTTTAAGTAATCTATTGATTAAATTGTGAAAATAATTTATTATTGAGAGTCTCGCTTTACTCGGGCGAGTGCCTCGCCTAGCGCCTAGCGCCTAGGCGTTAGGCGACCTCTAGTGCCTAGGGGCGCCTCAAGCCTCTGACAACTATGCCTTATCCCCGCTAGTAAGGCCTCATACTTTGCTTCATTGTTGGTAACTCTGAAGTCAAATTGTAGTGCTTTTTCTAGCTTTTCTCCATAGGGCATAAGTAACACTAGGTCGGCCCCGCAAGTCTCGACGTTTGACGACCTGTCAACATACAGATACCAGGTATGCTCTAGCAACATCTGATTGTCCGGGTGATGTAATTCTAAGGTTGGATCGGTCGGAGTAGGGATGAGTTCATCTACCATCCCGGAAGTGAATTCAGCCACAAAGTCATCCAACACTTGACATTTTATGAGTGCTCTTGGTTTGTACCAAATGTCGAACTCCCTGAGCTTTATGGACCACTTCATTAGTCTCCTGATGTCTTTGGCTTGTACAACACCTGGTGCAGGGGCTAATTCGTGAACACTAATATGGTATTTGCCTGGTAGTATGGTCTAAGCTTCCGGGCAGAGGTGACCAAGGCGAATGCAAGTTTTTCCATTAGGGGTTCCTTCCCCAGCTCCTCGTAGTACCCGACTAGTGTAGTAAATCAATCGCTGGACTCCGACCTTCTCTCCCTTTAAAGCAGAGCTAACCGACGTGGTTGAGACTGCCAGATACAAAAAATAGTTCATCCCCTGGTACAATTTCGGTGACCACCGGCAGCGATGGCCAAAACCTATCGACGCAGCTGACCTCATGATAGGGCTCCAGCCAACCTGGACCCGTTAACCCAATATGGGTTCAACTAAAAAGATCGGGTGGAGGGGAATTGAATCATGGCCCCCATGGTCCACCTTGTGGATTGCCTACCACTTGGTCCAGTTGGACCTTGTGTTTCTTAACCACTGTCAACTATAGTTGCATAATGGTTAAGGACTCCTGCAAATATATAGTTGAATCATGGGCCTCATGGCCCTCCTGCAAAGAGTGATAAGCTAGCATGTAAAAAAGGGGCAACTGATAGGGATCCTACCCAACAAGAGATATGGCTGGGAAAGTACAAGGATAAGTCCGGGTTAGGGATGAAGATAAGTTAAACTAAGATAGCTTATCCTTGACGTGATGGAAAAGTTACATGAATCAGTTTTCGGCTTGGATACTATGACCTAGAGCCTTATAAAAAGGGGTGATAGTCAAGCTACCAAGTACGCACTAATCACCCTGATAAATTCCATCATTCCCTTACCGTTAGAGTACTAACTTGATCGTTAGGCCGTTACTATATCGGTGCCTTGCAGGTTGTTTCCAGGCATACGACATCGTTCTAGGTCGCAGCAAATCCATGTATCAACAAGAAGTATAAAACATACACCACAAAGAGGAATTAATGTTGTGCTTAAAAACTTATTTACCCCATAAAAAAAATAAATAAATAAATAAACAACTTTTTTGTTCTGAGGCGGCCTTATATTCTAGTGTAGGAACCAACAAAATTGTCATTTGCTTCTATGTGACAATATATAATTTCAATATTTTCCCAAATGCTGTAAGGAAAAACAGGCATTTCATAAGTTATTGGCTTATTGTGAACTTAAAGCAAAGAACTCTCCAAGCTTGAACCTCCACACCATTAACCCCCACAAACTAAAAAAAATAAAATGTAAGAAAATAAAAAAACCAAAGTTGCAGTTTAATTGAAGAAACTAATTAATTCCAAAGAGGGCCCAAAAAATTTCATTTGTTACCACAAATTAACAGAAGCATCCCAAACACCTTATGTGTAGTGAGTATTTAAGCTAACATCAAAACACAAAATCGATATAACCAACGAAACCCACGAAATCAAATTCAAAATGGGAAATTGAAATAGAAAACCTGGGATATATACATGTAATGCATAGTTTCCTTCGACGTGAGGAAAGCTCCGAACTCGACTAGCCTCGCCGCTTTGAAAGCAATCCAGTGTGGCTACATGGACAAAATATCAAACAGTTAGTGGGCATTAAAATGTGGGTGTGTTGGCAAGTAGTGTAGATGAGAAGTGAAGATTTTTCACCGAGCGAATTGGGTGGGGTGAGAAGGTCGATAGGAGGCGGAGGCAGAGACCCTGGTGGTTGCGATATGTAATTGGTGGTGGTGGGCGGTGGAGGAGAGACATCGCCGTCTGAGTCGGAGTCCGATGAAGTGGCTCCGTATGAGGCTCTCAGAGCTTCCATATAGTCTGTGTCCCATAAAGCTGCACCACCTCCTCCTTACTAGGTTGTAAATATACCCTTCAATTGACCCCTTGAATTACCTCAATATTGTTACTGTTACTGTTATTGTTATTGTTATTGTTACTTGTTTTTCACAGGGTCTTTAAGGGTGCGTTTGGAAACGGGTGTTTCCGTTTTTGTTTTTGTTTTTTTCACTGTTTATGGGAACAAAAACGCGTTTGGGAGCCTTTGATGATTTTTGTTTTCGTGAACAGTAAAAAAACGTTTTCTCACCCTTAGTTCAAAATTTGAGAACACCAAAATGGTGTTTTTTTTGTTTTCAGCAAAAAAATTTTTTAATTGTTGCAGATTCTCTAATCGCCATCTTCAACCTCCAAACCCTAACCCCAACCACCACCACCAACCGCCATCCCACCACTGCAAATCGACACCACCACCAAAACAAACCCTTACCTCTGCAACATGACACCCCCAATCGAATTGGGGTGATGTGATATTTATACATGCTACTACTTATATATATATATATATATATATATATATATATATTCTTGTATGTTAATCTTTTGAACAGCAACAGAGTAGTCATGTTCATTGTTGTATGGAAGACTTGGAAATGTACATTATAGTTGATTTGTACAATGGATGACAATCAAGTCAAACTTAATCTCACCCTTTGACAATTTGTTTTATACTTTTTATTTCAAATAAATCTCAACAACGTGTTTTTTTTTTTTTTTTCCTGAAAATTTTTTAGACAAAATTTCCAACCAAACATGTTTTTATTTCCGGATTACCCTTAGGGCAAGAACAAGAAAATTTTTGTTCTCAAGAGATAAAAAACGAAAACGAAAATATTAGTTTCCAAACGCACCCTAAGTAAATTTCTCGAATTGAAAAACCAAATTAGACACTTCAATTTAAACTTTTATGAGTTCAATTTAAATATGATTCTAAAACAATATAACTTTGAATTCAAAGTTTTTATTCGATTTTAAGTAAGGTGAAATTGAGTCGAAGTGTTACATTAATAAGTATATAAGTTTTATAATTATGCTAACTCGCTAATTTCCCTCGTGGTCGGGATCTTTTCCTCAATCTTTTAATTGTCGAATAATTAATAATTTTTAGATAAATTGTGTGGTGTTCTATTTTATACGAAGAATATGTAATGAAATACTGTAAGGGCCAAAATTCCCGGCTCATCAAAGAGAAGGCCCACAAAACAATTATCCAAAAGTCAAGTTGATCTGAGCCTGTAAATAGTCAGAATTTAGGCCAATTCGACTAAGCCCACAAGTTATCCTAACTTGGGACTAAAGTTAACGATTTGGTTAAGGAATGGAAATTGTAAAAGGAAATCAAATCCCTAGAATAAATGGATTTGATCATAATCATGATGAAGGAAGAAACACATCGTCTCATGTACAAATATAGCCTGAGAGCCTCAATAAAATTCTATTCTTGAGTGTGTGCAAAAAACTGCATCTACACTTTGGCGTCGTCTGTGGGAACGAAGATTATTATCAATCTTTTTCTCACCTCACAGATCCAACTTTCTCCCTTTGTTTTTCTTTCTTTCGCTTTTTTCAAACCTTTTTAGAGTAGTTATGGTGGACATAAGGTCCTCAGCAGTGTTAGGAAAGGCAAGTAACGCTCAAGCCGCCCAGATTCAGGCAATCATGGAAAGGTTGATGACGGTAGAAAGAAGGAATGAAGAGTTGGAACGACAAAACGCAGAGCTTCGCCAGAGACAAGGCCAGGTTCCAAATCCTGACGATCAAGGAGGTTAAGCCAACGCTGCCAACAATGAGGGTGTACTCCCAGATCCACCCCGGAATGATGGGAACCACAATAATGGAAGAGAAGGCATGGGTATCAGAGTAGCTGATGAACAAGAAGAGGTCACCGACCAAAGGCATAGGGATCCCCCAGTCCACGCTCAGCCTACGATGAAGGATCTGGAAGATATGGCCGCTAAAATCCATAAGCAATTGTCGGAGACCATGAAAGTCCAGACCCTTTCGATGAAGGATCTGGCAGCCCATAACTGTTGACATGATTAAATTGCCATTCACATATGAGATAGATCAGGCTAAATACCCAAAGAAGTTTAGGTTGCCAGCCTTCACCCTTTATGATAGAACAAAGGACCCAACAGATCACATCTACCAGTACTAGACCAAGATGACTGCCTGAAAAAAGGATGAGCCACTTATGTGCAACGTGTTCCCCACCAGTTTGACAGAAGCGCCCCTCATATGGTTCAGAAAGTAACCCCCTGAATCCATTGATAGCTGGAATAAGTTGTGCGAACTTTTTATAGCACAATACTATGGTAATCACAGATAAAGAAGACTATTTCCAACCTATTTACTATGACCCAAGAGAATGATAAAAGTCTTCAGAGTTTCCTATCCAGATTCACCAGAGAGATGTCCTCCATAGACCAGTGCGATCAACTTAAGGCGGTAGAAACATGTAGAATGACCCTAATCCCAGGTATTAAGTTCCATGCCTCTCTGGTAAAAAGACTCCCGAGTAATATTGGGGAGTTAAATTACAGAGCCTAGGGGTATCTCCAAATTAAGGAAGAGGAAACAGTTAGACACAAAAAAGCCGTCATGGTTACTGTTGAAGCCAGAACCAAAGATTGCATCAAATAACAGAAGCTAGCTAGTCAGGCTCCAAACCCTTCATCGAGCAAGCCCGCTAGCAAGGAACAAAGAGTGAAGGACAAGGTGACTCCCCTTAAAGTGAGCATGGGTAAGCTTTACCTAGAAAAGAAGAATAAGGGGATTTTCAGACCCCCTTTGCCCATGAGACAACCCATGGAACATAAAGATATGACAAAGCATTGTGCCTTTCATAGTGAATATGGCCACCACACTAATGATTGCAGGAATCTGCGCAGACAGGTAAAAACAATGATTGCAAAAGGAGATTTATCTGAGTGCGTGGCAAAAGACCAGAAACGAGTAGAGCATCAGCCGAAAGCTCCACAGAACAATACACAGGTTGGACAACCAGTTCGAGTGATTCATATGGTTCAGGGTGGGTATACAACTGAGGAGACCGAAGGGGACAGAAGATCCCAGATGCGTCAGGCGCACAAGCTTAGGAGGGTCGGCGAAATATGTCAGACCTCTAACAGAAAAGAAGAGCCTCATATCAGCTTCTCTAAAATAAACCTCAGGAATGTTCATATGCCCCATGAAGATCCTTTGATCATATCACTCATAGTGTCTAACTACCTGGTTAAGAGGGTCATGGTGGATCTCGGAAGTAGCACAAACATTATGACCAAATGGGCCTTTAACAAACTTGGAGTTGACACCAACCAGATGCAACCGGACAGAACCCCTATTGCTGAATTTGATGGACGACGGGTGGAGCCAATTACGGTCATCCAGTTGCCTGTGTCAGTCGCGAGAAGGACACTCAGGGAAATTTTTTGTAGTGGTGGACGTTAAGCTATCATACAACCTCCTTATGGGCAAATGTTGGATTCACAAGATGCAGGGTATACCTTCAACCCTCCATCAAGTGATGAGATGTATGGATCCCAACGACGTGGATATGATTGATATTCCAGGGTATCAGGTAGTAGTGAAGGAATGTTATGCGGTGTCAATGAAGAACCTCAACACATGGACTAAGCCAGATGAGGAGGTTTAAGAGAACTCTAAGCATAAGGAAAAATAGAAATTACAGATTGACCCTCTTGAGGGGGGACGAGAGGCTCAGGTCACGATAGAGTCGCTCTAAGGGGTGGATATCAGTCCCACTGGTGATGACAGAACTACATTCATCGGGTTTGCCCTGACAACCGCTGAGAAGGTAGACCTGACAAAGTTATTGCAGGATAACATTGATATATTTGCCTGGCCATATCTGGATATGCCAGGCATAGATCCGTCTGTTGCACAACACAACCTGAACATTGATCCTGAGGTCAGGCCCATCAAGTAGAGACAGAGGCGCTTTGGGGTAGAAAGGAATCAGATTATAGCTGCGGAGGTCAGAAACTTATTAAAGGCCGAGTTCATCAGGGAAGTCAGATATCCCACCTTGCTCTCTAATGTAGTTGTCGTCAAGAAGAAGAATGAGAAATGGAGGGTCTGCATCGACTACACCAATTTAAACAAGGCCTGCCCAAAAGATTGTTTCCCTTTACCAAAAATTGACCAGATGGTGGATGCTACAACAAGTTATGAAAGACTCTCATTCCTAGATGCATACTCCGGATACAACTAGATACCCATGAATGCAGCAGATGAGGAGAAAACATCTTTTATCACAGAAGAATGTACATTTTGTTGTAAAGCAATGCCTTTTGGATTAAAAAAATGCAGGTGCTACCTACCAGAGGCTTGTAAAAATGATCTTTGGTCACATGATGGGCCATACAGTGGAGGCATACATTGATGACACCGTGGTTAGAAGCAAAAAGAGAAAAGATCGCCTTCAACACCTAAGAGACGTATTCCAAGCAGTCAGACTCTACGGAATAAAGCTCAATCCCTCCAAATGTTCTTTCGGAGTTTCATCCAGCTAGTTTCTGGGTCATATTGTGAACATAACTGGAAATGAGGCAAGCCTTGCTCAGGTCAAAGCTTTGATACACACGGAAGAGCCAAGGACACAAAAGGAAATCCAGACCCTCACTGGAAGGGTGGCTGAACTGAGCAAGTTCATCTCCAGACTCATAGACAAATGCAGACCATTCTTTTAGGACATTAAAGTAGAAAATGCAATACCTGGGGACCAGAGAAAACCTATGCACTCCTGAAATTGAAAGAGTATCTTGTGAGCCCTCCCATGTTGATCTCTCCAGAGCCAAGAGAGATGCTACATCTATACTCAGTAGTTTCAACCTCTTCAACAAGTGCAACACTGGTCAAAGAGGAGAAAACCTGCCAGACCCCAGTCTTTTACACCAGCAAATTAGTCACAGATCCTGAGACAAGGCACACTACAATAAAGCGAGTGATTATGTCGTTAGTCAATGCAAAAAGAAGACTTAGGTATTATTTTGAAACACACCCGATTATCATCCCTGCGACATTCCCTATAAGGGCAATAATGTCCAAACTTGACCTCACTGGGAGAATTACCAGATGGGCGATTGAGTTGGGACCCTTTGATATCACCTATGTACCCAGGACTGCCATCAAAGGGCAGGCCCTGGTTGACTTTTTATTAGAAGCAGAACCAGGGCTTGATCACCCAGAGCCAGAAAAGCCTGAATGGTGCTTATTCATGGACGAATAAGTTACAGTTTTAGGTGTTGGACTGGGTCTCAAGATTATAACGCCATATGGCACGAAGATTCAACAGTTAATACGTTTGGAATTCCCAGCTTCAAATAATGAAACCGAGTATGAGGCATTATTTACGGGACTCAGATTATGCCAGAGTCTTCAGATCAAATGCCTCAGAGTATACAGTGACTCCCAGTTTCTCGTGAGATAGGTCAATGGAGAGTATGAGGCTGGAGAAAAGCTAGAACAATACAGAGCCTTGGTTCAGGCAGAGCTCGGTCACTTCGACCAATTCACCCTTTAACAAATTTTGTGAGAAGAGAATGAGGGTGCGGACATACTCGCCAACATAACATTCTCCAACACTCAGGACCTAACTAGAGTGGCTCCCATAGACTACCTGGAAATCCCAAGTACACAACGACTAAGAAGTGTCTGTATAATTCCATTGGAGCCCAGCTGGATGGATCCCATTGTGTCTTATCTAAGAGATGGGATGTTGCCTGAGAGTAAGCCCGAGGCATGGAAGATCCACATGAAATCGGTTAGGTATTCTTTTATTAACGAAAAATTATATTGAATGTCCTTTGGAGGACCATATCTCAGGTGCCTCACCCCTTCCGAAGCCAGAGCTATTATGAAGGAGATACATGAAGGGGTATGTGGAAATCATTCGGGAAGAAGGTCCCTTGCTCACAAAGTACTTAACCAAGGCTACTTCTGGCCCTATCTGTCACAAGACACAAAAGCCTATGTTAGAAGTGCCACAAAACCAAATACATGGAGATAACATTCATCCACTGCTAGAGCTTCTCAATCCCACGCTTAATCCGCATCCATTTGCTCAATGGGGGATTGATATAGTGGGACCACTTCCAAAAGCTTTAAGAAAAGTAAAGCTAGCACTAATAGCCATAGATTATTTCACCAAGTGGGTGGAAGTAGAGTCCTATACAACAATCACACACATACACGTGATCAAGTTCATATGGACAAATATTATATGCCACTTTGGAACTCCAAGAATGATAATGATGGACAATGGGTTGAACTTAGACAATAAGTGGACCAGAGAGTTCTGTGAACATATGGAATTCAGATCAAAACATCCTCAGTTGGCTACCCACAGGGCAACGGACAAGTTGAAAGGTCAAACAAAACCATCATCAATAACATCAAGAAAAAATTGGAATATGCCAAAGGGGTCTGGCCAAACAAATTACCGGAGGTCTTATGGGCATATAGAACTACTCCAAGGTTTCCCACTTGAGAAACTCCATTATCCATGGCTTATGGAGCAGAGGCTGTCATACCCACAGAGAATGTAGTACCAACTATAAGAACTAAGGCCTATCAGGAGGACCAAAACAATCAGAACTTGTTGCATGCTCTCGATATCGTGGAAGAAAAATATGATAAAGCAACTACAAGATTAGCTGAGTATCATCAAAGAATCAGGAGGAGCTACAACCAGAAAGTAAACATGCGAGAATTCCAAATAGGCGACATGATACTCAGAAAGAAAATTGGCATCATCGGTAAGCTTCGTGAAAACTGGAAAGGACCCTAAACCGCAACCGAAGTCATTGGCAAAGGGGTTTACCGGTTGAGGAAATCTAATGGGCGCATGGAGCCCCATTCCCAAAATGCCTCCAGGCTGAAGAGGTACTATCCTTAGCCAGAATCTTGTTTTCAAACACGACAAAGGCTATTTATGTTCAAAATTAATTTATTACGCAATTAATAAAAGAGGTTGAAGCTTATTTTTGCTTTCAAGCAGTTAACTGTTAGTGTTACCTACGTATGTGTTCTCTTTCAAAATTAGACGTTTCTTGCAAAATAATAATGGCAGAGGCATATGCCTGACCCATTTAAAAGAGGAATTTTATTCTAATTTATAAAATAACAGAGTCATATGCCTGATCCATTCAAGAGAGGAATTTTATTCCTATGTTATAAAATGGTAGAGGCATATGCCTAGCCCATTCAAGGTAGGAATTCTATTCCTAAGTTATAAAATGGAAGAGGCATATACCTGGCCCATTCAAGAGAGGAATTGTATTCCTAAGTTATAAAATGACAGAGGCATATGTCTCACCCATTCAAAAGAGGAATTTTATTCCTAAGTTATAAAATGGAAGAGGCATATGTCTGGAACATTCAAGAAAGGAATTTTATTTTAAGCAGAGGTATATGTCTGGCCCATTCAAGAGAGGAATTTATTCCTAAGTTATAAAATGGCAAAAGCTTATGCCTACATCATTAAAAAGAGGAATTTATTCCTAAATAGTAGAGGTAATTCCTGAATTTGAATTAAAACCAAAATTTATAATTCTAAGACATACATTGGTAAAACAAATATCAATAGAGACATACAAACTTTAGTATATTCAAAGAATTCATGAACAAAAGAAAGATGTCATTAAAATAAAAACATGTATTACAAAATTTGCCCAAGGGGCTACAAATATCCAGAGGCAAGTCAGATGAATAAAAGGAAGGGGAAGTATGCTCCTACTATGGAGGTGATAGTGCTAGGAATGAAATACATTACAACTCAAGGCGAGAACAAGATCCGTATTGAGGCTCTATCAACATCCCTTGCATAAGCCGGGGGTTGGTAAAGGCTAGGTTTTGGACCGAGCCCTAAACTCTGGCCCAAAAGCATCCACGATTTCCGTAGGAGGAAGCGCTGGAGGTGGAGCCTCTGGGTTTGGAGGATCAACAGAAGGGTTTCCAGCAAGGAACATTGAAAAAAGCACCTCAGCTGGACTCGGCTCAGGAGCGTTGTAGAGAGCTTCAACACCAAGATGGGCATCCATACCCTTAGGGTCAACATGTTTCCTCTGCTCAAACTCCTTTAGAGTGGTGTCAAAACCATTGCGCCAAAACTGACCAGCAACGCAGTTGTTGAAAACTTCATAACGCGAATGCATGGCTAGACCCCCCTGGTGGCAAATCTCCAACTCGGAATGAGTTAGGGTAAGGTGATACTGGAGATCTTCAATCTCAGTATTGGCCTTAACCCTCCCTTCCTTCAAAGCTGCATTCTCATCTTTTGAAGCAGCAACTTCGTTGACTAGAGCAGTTTCCCTCCAGTCAGCCAAAGCCAGGGAAACTTTAAGACGTGCCACCTCATCTATCTGATGGGCCAATTCTTCATCATGGGAATGACACGTATAACACAGAGCTCCCATAGTATAAAAGGCTTACAAAAATAACACAAGACATAAATTGTCAGAGGACAAAACATGATGCTCAAGTCATAGAAGCAAAACACGATGAAAAAACAAAAAAAATGTACCCTCATCATCATGACCATGACCCTGTCTGGCAGCTCAGGACCATCAAGGGCCTTGAAGGCGTCCCCACCTTCCTCTCCAGCTTTCCCTTTTAACATTTGCCTTTTAGAAGACCTATCTTCAGCAAAAGGGCGGGTGTGAGGTAGAAGAGGCTGAGGTAATGAAAGGACAGTGGACTGGGCTGCAGCAAACCCAGGTACCGTAGTAGGCCCAGATGCTGGGACTGCAGTTATGACTTGAGAAGGGGTCCCCTCAGTGGCAGGGTTGGGGGTATTATCTGGATTGGCATAAAAAAGCTTGGGACGGGTCAAGCGAAACATATCTATAGAGGCTCCTAGTCTGAAAATGTCCTACAAATTATCAGGAGTCAAAAGGTCAGTACAGTCCATAAGCTCAGACCAAAGTTTATTCCTTAAAAGCTTGACCCTTTTGTAAACTTCATTGGAAGAAGACCCTTTGCTACTAACACCAAATGACTCATAGATATATTTAGCCCTATGGAGATCACAATCATGACATATGTAGGTAATTAAGTGTCCATGACGAAGCTTGTAAGGGCTGAATTTTCTAGGACCAAAAACATTAGGGATGGGAAAGGAGGAAGATTGAGGATAAAACCAGTGACCCTTGATCATGACCATCATCTCTTTCCACCCCTTCTCATAATCATTTTTTCCCTCACATATATTTCTATCTTTAAAGGGGTAAAACATGAACCTCCCCGCACAATTAGAGATCTCAAGAATCTTATAACACAAGAGGAGGTCGTCAAATCTCAGATGCAACCCGTGGTCACGGTTTGCCAGGATCAACATAGAGATAATTTGAAAGAAATTGGGGTTAACTTGCAGTGGGGCCAACTCCAAGGTGATAAAGATGAAATGAAAAAGGGGGTGAAGGGGAAACCTAACCAATTTCACTTGGTTGTAACAAAGAAGTAGGTCATGAGGACCAACACCCTTACCTTAGGTAAAGTCCAATTCAGGGTTGTAGGCCTTAAATTTCACTCCAGATGGAGGTTTGACTAGTTTTCTAAGAGATTTGATGTTTGAGGTTTTGCGAAGAGTGGCTGGAAGTCTATCAGGATTATATGGGGGAAGCTCTTCGATGTCATTGGCACGTTCGTCCTCTTGAGGGAAGATAGGGATTTTCTCGGTATAGCTCTCGACAGACCCACCACGAGATAAAGGGGCTATTTCCTCGCTAGCAGAGCTGGCACGAGATTTAGACATTGTATAAAAGAAGAGAGAACTCCAAAATAAAAGAAGGAAACACTTACAGAGACAAAAATAGATCGCCGAAAAAGATAACCGGAGAAGGCAAAACAAGGATGCAAAAAATTGTACTCAACAGATTTCTGTAAAAGTAAAGATTCCAATTGATAGACGAAAGTGGGTATTTATAGAGAAAGAGAGGTGTGTCCAACCAGTGCATTAAATGGGACATGAGGCATTGCGGTTTTTCAAGACGAATGAGTGCGTTGATCAAGGGAATCTAGCCGTCGTTTTGAATTTAAAAACCCACACGCAAGCTGGGTCATGATTGTGGTGAATATAGAAAGCCAGCCCACGTACACATATGTGTATGCATATATAAGATGGAACGAAAAGGCAATTGTTTAATTCTAATATTTGGGTCAGTTCCATGAAGCATTGGGTCAAACCCAAATGGGCTAGTGTAAGGGCCAAAATTCCCGGCCCATCAAAGAGAAGGTCCACAAAACAATTACCCAAAAGCCAAGTTGATCCGAGCCTGTAAATAGTCAGAATTTAGGCCCAATTCGACTAAGCTCACAAGTTATCCTAACTTGGGGCTAAAGTCAAGGATTTGGTTAGCTAAGGAATGGAAATTGTAGAAGGAAATCAAATCCCTAGAAGAAAGGGATTTGATCCTAATCATGATGAAGGAAGAAACCCATCGTCTCATGTATAAATATGGTCTGAGAGCCTCAATAAAATTCTATTATTGAGTGTGCAAAAAACTACATCTACAAATACTTAAAATTATAACTAGTTAAAGAGCACGTGCTATGCACGTGTAATCCTATTATGCACATGTAATCGTGTTAAAAATATATCATAGCTTTATAAAAAAAAAATTCCTTACTTTTATATTTTTATTATATATGTAAAGATTATATTAAAAATATAGACAGTGTTTCTCAATTCATGAATAATTTAAGTTATTTCAATTCTTTGAACATAACATAGCGTATACGCATAAGCATCAACCAAACGAAGCCCAAGTATTTGGAACTATCAATTAAAGTTAAAATGTATTAAACTATAAATACGATTGACCACTATTGACAATCAAATTCAATCATTTTATTATAATAATTTTTAATATGAAAAATTAATAATAAAACAAAAATTAAATTAACCATATATACCATAAAGAGAGGAGATACTCAAAATATAAGTAGTAAATATAAATATTTTAAACTAAAAAGCAACATATCAATAGAATACAAAAAATAAGAAACCATAAAAATATTAAAATTACAATAAAAAAAGTGAACAAGTACATATGGACAAGGAAACATATAATAAAAAAATTAAAAATAAAAACTTAAAATAATGATATTTCTATTGACTAAATAAAAAAAATGTGAAAAAATATACAATGAAACAGGTTAAGAAAAAATAAAATCAAATGAGAAACAATTATAAATGATTCAAGTGTACAAATATGATAAGGTATTTATTAAAGCTAATATACTATATTTGTTTGTATATTTATATCAACTATCAAAACAAAAAATATACTATATAAAATTATAATATATTTATTGAAACTAAGAAAAAAAAGTGAATAGCGTAGAAAAAGTTGAAAAACATAAATTAATATACATTGATTAAGTAAATAATAAATATATATATTATTTTAAAGTAAAGTATAAGATAATGAATATATAATGATCAAGAAGAACTGAAATAAGAAAACAAATGTTTGAGAAACCAAAAATATTTAGGTACTCATATAAAATTAGAAAAAACCAAATTGAGTTTCTTAGCTCCAAAAAATTATAAAATAAAATAAAAAAGAACCAAAAATGGCAAAAATAGGCTTATATTTTCAACATATCAGTGTTTGTGTACCAAAACCTCCGTACATCACTGTAAGCCAACCTCCAACGTAAATTAACAATCAATTATGCAAATAAAACATACTTACATGTAACTGTATGAAAAAAAAAAAAATGGGACAAAAAAAACGAAAGGGGTAAATAAAAAGAAGATTTTTTTATGCCAACTTGGTAACCCCCCATGAGACCTGCTACCCCTTTTGCTTTGAGTTGTTCTCTGCTCTCTCAATGAAGTTTGGTACATAGAATGAATTTAATAAGTAGATAAACTTATAGATCAAGACTAGAAGGATGATTAATGTAGAAGTCTACTAATTAATATACAAAGTTAGCCCTTCGAATACACCATATTATATATTTTATATAATCACTATGATTAATTGTAAAACTCCATCATTATACACTCTGATTAACCGTATTACAGTAGAAGTTTATCGATGTGCATGAAAAAACTGATAATTTCAAGAAGAAATAATGCATAAAAATCTCTCGAACTCAAAGTAATACAGATAGTTATAAAAATCAAAATAAATGAGTAAACCCAAACTCATATATTGAAAATATAAAATAGAATCATTCCCAAAATCAAACCGATATATAGTTTAAAAATTAGAAAATAGATTAACCAAACCAAACAAATATATTAGAAGCCAAAAATATATTAAAAAATATTAAATCAAATGGAATATAATAATATAAACTATCAAAAATTTAATTCCGCAACTCAATCTACCGCATAGACATAACATATAAAGTGAAAAAATAAGTTCATATTAATATATCAGAAATGAGAAACAAATCCACTAGGCAAAATTCAGACTTTCACACGATTCGACTCCTATAGTTAAAGAAAAAATTAAAGTAAGTAAATAAAAAATAAATGCGCCAAAAGTATAAATTATAAGAGGATTCTAATAATTAATTATTATTATTATTATTATTATTATTATTATTATTATTTTGAATGTTAAGATGATTTGTATAAGATAATCAAAAGATTACATGGAGCAAAAGGGGCATTCCCCAGATTACAATGTGAAACCCATATTTCCACCAGATGCAAAAAGAAATCTAGAAAAAACAAAAGCCTAATAGAGCAAGCAATTAGGCTTAAATAACAAGATGAATTCCAACCCAAGTTAGTACCATAAGTTACTCTCAGCAGAGATGATTGGAGACTCATACAACCAATACACATCATCTTGAATAGTAGTCTGAAAGTCAAAGGAGCTCATAGAGAATGAAGCAACAACGGTACAGAAAGCAGTCCAATCTCGACCACTATGAATGCCGTATAAAGAACTCAGCATACACTCATGGAAAATTCGGTAAAATCTCAGCAAGCAACAACCCAACCGTACTATACAGAAGCAAGAACTCAGCATGAGAATAGTCCAATTATGAACATGATCTAACCGTAAACACCCAATAACATCTGCAAATAAAGAGCAGCAACACCCTTCCTTGGACCATGACAATTCAGCAGCAGAATTCCATAGCAAACCATAGCAGAACTGTTGAGAACTGCACGAAAATTGTGGGTCCGGATTCTAATAATTATTGTTGATGAAACTTATACTATTAATAAAGAATATAATTTTATATAAATTCGATAGACAATTAATTTTATGGAATTAAGTAATAATAAATAAACAATCCTCACCACTAAGAATAAAGATATATATAGCATACATAACAAATTTAAAAAGGTACCTTTCAAAAAAAATAAATTTAAAAAGGTATATCAATAGAAATAAAGGAAAATAATTCTTAATAGCTAGCACCAATATAAATTCTTTGTGAGTTTAATCTCTCGAACTCAAACTAATACAAATAAAAACAAAAATTAATGAATAAACAAAAAATAATATATTGAATATTAAAAAATGAAATAAATTTCCTCAAAATCAAATTAATATATATAGTTTAATTTTAGAAAATAAATAAAACAAAACAATCAGATATATTATAACCCAAAATAGAATAAAAAGATGTCATCTAATATGATAATATAATATAAATTATTGTAAATTTAGTTCCTCAAATTGAAACATAGACATAACATATAGAGTAATTAATTCATATCAATATACCCAAAAAAAAAAAATCAAAATAATATAGTTTAAAAAGAATATTAAGTAATAAAATGAAATTTACTATATGTGCATCTCTATATGTGGTATATTTGAGGGAAAACATAAATTGAGTTGAATAGAGAGTTTGATAAAATATATAATTATACACATATCCATATTTACTTAGCTATAATTAAATAAAGAGAACGAAAAATTCAAGCTTTTATGGTCGTTTTATGAGATTGAATAAAAAAAGAGGAAAACAAAACACATTTCTCAATACCTAGTATTAATATCAATTTAAAACTCTCAAACTCAAACCAATACATTTACTTATGAGATTGAATAACAAATACATCATATTACCATTTAATTACAACGATAAAGATATATATTTTAACTCGTAATATAAATGCTCAATAGGTAATTTTATAGCTAATATAATAGGGGAAGAAAAGTAATGAAAAATTCTTCTTACTCGCTTCAATTCTTCATCGAGAATCTTTTTCCTGTTTCAATCTCTGATAATAATTGCTCGTGAATCTATTGACACCCAAAATGAGCTGACTTAGAACGGGCCGAAACCAAGTGGAGCGGGCTCGCTCCATGCAAGAAGAAGCCCAAACAAAAGAAATGGTTGAAGACTCAAGGAATAAAGAACTTATTGGAGAAGAAGTTAAATTAAAGTTTTTATATCTTTTAGTTAGTCTTTTAGATATGAATAAATATGTAGGATTTATCAAGTTTAGTTAGGTTAATTATCTTTAGTTTAGCTTTCTAGTCAATTTTATTCTATAAATAATGTACGTATACCTCTGTTTTAGAGGTCCAACACCAAACACAAAAATGTTCCTACTACAATAACAGTCTTTATTTCCATTATATTTTAGTTTTTTCAATTCCTTGCACCACTTTACATTATCAGTTCAAATTTAGTTTCCTGCAAATCTTTTCAATTCCAAGTCATTTAAATTCACAGCAATTCTTTCAATTCCTGTCATTTTCTTTCGGTTACCCAAAAGTCTTATTTGTTGAGGCAATCAGAACCCTTCACGAAAGTTTAGTTCTCTCTCTCGTAAAATGCCTGATACTATTCCCCATGTTCAAAAGAGACGAAAACTCATTCCTTTTGAACCAGTTGAACTCCGTCACCGGTTCTGACACATTTGCATCTCACGAAACAAGAGAATCAGCCGAGCACAACGACCGATTATTTTTGGAGCAAGCATATTTTGGCACGCCCGATGGGACCCCATTAGGTAGCCGAGAGAATTGCGACATGCCATCATAAGCAGTCTATGGTAAAACCCTACAACAATTGAAGGTGTTAGCCGACGAAAGGCTAACAGATTATGCTGAGAGGGAATAAAGTTATGCTGAGTTGAAGCATGAGCTTCATAATTTTAATGATTTATTGAAGAAAATATATGCAAGCCCCTCATCTAGTCGGTCAATACATCATTCGAGACACGCGGAGGGCAGCCGACCAATTCACCATTGTTCAATACTAATATGGCTGATACCCCAATGGTAGCGACTGGGGTGAATATAATGATTGATTTAATTTGGTCAATACCACTAACGCTGACACCAAAGTGGCCGAGTTTGGGGTAAATAAAGTGACCAATATGGAAACGTACTAAAGCTCGTCATTGGTTTTGTGCCTGTTTTCGAATAGAACCGGCAATAAGATCTGCTAATATGACTTTACACAATAATATAATTTCAACCGATCCAGTCTACCCCTCATTAGACGAATTGCAACGCTCAAATGGTGGAGGCTTTTACGGGCTCATTGATCCATGGTTATTGATTTTTCTTATTTCAAGTAACCATTTCGGCCTTGGTATATCAATTTTGGGTATAATTCAAATTTCAAATATCTTATCGGCTTCATCAACGCCGATAAAACGTTTAAAACTGGGGGCAATTGTTGACACCCAAAATGAGCCGACTTAGAACGAGTCGAAACCAAGTGAAGCGGGCCACGCAAAAAGAAGCCCAAACAAAAGAAATGGTTGAAGACTCAAGGAATAAAGAACTTCTTGGAGAAGAAGTTAAATTAGATTTTTTTTTTTATCTCTTTTAGTTAGTCTTTTAGATAGGAATAAATATTTAGGATTTATCAAGTTTAGTTAGGTTAACTATCTTTAGTTTAGGTTTCTAGTCAATTTTATTGTATAAATAATGTACGTATACCTCTGTTTTAGAGGTTCAGTACCAAACACAAAAATGTTCCTACTACAATAACAGTCTTTATTTCCATTATGTTTTACTTTTTTCAATTACCGTGTCTTTTCAATTCCTTGCACCACTTTACATTATCAGTTCAAATTTAGTTTCCTGCAAATATTTTCAATTCCAAGTCATTTAAATTCACAGCATTCGTTCGTTCAATTCCTGTCATTTTCTTTCGGTTATCCAAAAAAGACCTGTTAATGGATCAAATTTTTATCCGAATCCGATCCGATTAGCCGGATATGGATTGAAAATAAAATATGACAACCCACTTAGGATTCGAATCCAATAATCCAATTTCTTAACAAATTGGATTTGAATTTATATTAATCTGATCCGATAATAATCTAATCCGAAATTATATAATATATATATTAATATATATTTGATATTTTAATGTGTATATATTTAGTATTATACCTGTTTATAAATATTAATTATTAATTATTTTGTTATTTATTAATAATGATTGATCATCTATACCATTAGTTAAAGTGTGAATAATTTCAATGTTTCCAGTATTTATACTTTAAATTTATATACTATTTATTAATATATTGAATTGTAAATGTAGTATATTTAATAATGTTCCAATTCTTTTTTTCGTTTTTTGTTTTTTATATTTGTCATGGACATGTGTTATAAGTATTGGTTGATAATTTTGTATTTACTGATTCTTGGAGAACAAGAAAAAATCTAAATTTATTTTTTGATATTTGTATTTTTGTATTTTTTTAATTAAATAATCGGATCAGAGTATTGGATCAGATATCAAATAATGAAGAAATTTGGATATGAATTAACTAAGTAAAAAACAGTCGAATTATCGGATTCGGATTGTGGATCGGGGTTTTTTGCCATGCTTATCAGTGGATCTGTTAATAATCCAATTATGATCTGAATCCGATGTGAATCCGATTAACCGGATATGGATTGAAAATAAAATCCAATAACCCGATTAGGATCCGAATCCGATAATTTGATTTATTGACAAATTAGATTTAGATTTAACTAGATCCGATCCGAATCCGATCATTTGACAGGTCTACCCAAAAGTTCTCTTTGTTGAGGCAATCAGAATCCTTCATGAGAGTTGAGTTCTCTATCTCGTAAATCACCAAATTCTATATCCCATGCTCAAAAGAGACGAAGACTCGTTCCTTTTGAACCGGTTGAACTCCGTCACCGGTTCTGGCACGCCCGCATCTCACGGAACAAGAGAATCGGCTGAGCACAATGGTCGATTATTTTTGGAGCGAATATAATCTTTTTCCTGTTTTGATCTCTGATAATGATTGCTCGTGAAAGCAAAAGTGACTGATTCATAGGTATAAGGGTTTAAAGATATTTTGGATTTGGAATTGCATTCCAATTTCACAAATTCCAAATCAAATGCAAGTGATTTCTAATATCAAATCTTTTTCAAATTTTCAACCCATTAAATACTCTCTTTCTAAAAATTAGTTTTTCACAAGCACAACCATACATACATATATAGATAGAGACCTATATTTATACAAATATATATATATATATATGTACTAGTAAAATGTATGTGCGATGCACGTGATAAAAATTTAAGGTATTGTAGATGCCTAAAAATGCACAACACAGGAATGAATCCTTTATTGAGTTTTTCTTACCTATATTTATACAAATATATATATATATATATATACTAGTAAAATGTATGTGCGATGCACGTGATAAAAATTTAAGTTATTGTAGATGCCTAAAAATGCACAACACAAGAATGAATCCTTTATTGAGTTTTATTTTTTCATATATACATTCCCTTTTTGGGTTTTGAGCCCATTAGGGCAACATTCCCTCATACACACATCATTTTCTCTCTTTCTTACGTCATTGACTTGGTTTCCAAGTTGTTCCAGAATGTTTTTGGCTATTGGGCTTGGAATGGGCCCTTATCTTTGGGCTTTAATTAGACTTTGCTGAGCCAGTAGGCTTATGGGCCCAAAACTTAATGGGCTTGAAAGATTCCACATTTATACATGCCCACTTCTTGGTTACGGGCCTTTTGATTATTAGGCCCATTACCAAGAAGGAAATGTGTGGGATATGCTTTTTCCTAACTCTGCAAGTGACGTGGTAACACAATGAATATGGAAGCTGTACCCCACCACTTGAATTTCAAATACATGGCCCTTGTCACCTTAATTTTCGTGAGGATGGCTGAAAGGAGGCTAAAATTCCCCGTTCCATGTGCAAAGAATCCTTGGTATTCACCTTCATCCCCTATAAATACTCCCAATATACACTGTGAAACATTTCTCACTTGGCAATTTGTTCTCTCAGCAAGATCTCTTTCTACAAATCTTCTTTTTCCTCAGAACTTATCGCCAGAATCTGTAAATTTTCATCGGAAAGTTCAAGAGCTCCCTCTATAAAGCGTCTAAGTGTAAGTTCCCTCTTCTGACTCTCCTACCTTTCTGTCACCATGTATGAGAGTGACGATACCTGATCAGTTAGTGATCGTGTCCCCCCAACTGTTGATCCTGATGTCTCCCTTAGCTTTCCGTCTATTGAGGTGATCAGGACTGTAAGATCTAGTCCCCTTAAGGTTATCCAAGTTGCCAACACCGATGTTGTTGGTAGTAGTAATCCCGATCCATTTTATGCAGACCCTTTCCTAGCCAAGTTCAGGGTGGATACAAAGTTAGATAAGTTTGTTATACCTGATGATGTGACGATCAGTCATTATCCCCTAAAATAAGATTTTAGGAGGGGTGAGGGAGTGAGGGATGACCAAATATTACTTTCTATCTATCATTTGAAGGTCCTTAGTTTTCCCATCCACCCGTTCTTCCTCCTAGCTTTCTCTGTCCTCCGTCTAGCCCCACTTCAAGTTGGGGCAAACTTCTTCAGGATTTTGGCCACAACCCTGTTACTCAATAGGGATCTAGGTTTGGACTTGGGCTTGGATGAAATCCTTTTTTCTTACCAGTTGTAAGACCTTAGGGACTGTAAGGGTCATTATAACCTTTTTCCCTTTCAAGGGAGAAAGATGTGTGATGGTACGGAGAGATCCAATAAGGGTTGGAAGGAGAGGATGATCCTAGTGAGTGGAAAGTGGAGGCATCCTCACTCATCTAGCCTCCCGATCTCTAAGGTATTTAAAAAACACTTGCTTCTTCCCTTCAGGCCCTTTCACAAAGGGGCTTGCTTTTGTGAGCTGTGTGATAAAAATAGAGAAAAGTACTTCTATGAGTTCCTGAAGGGGCCTAATAGTCTTAGACCCCCTTCTTACATTCGGTCCCGATTTGATCTCCTCAAGTCTAAAGTCTGGGGTAAGCCTTTGAGGATGTGCCCTGAGTTCCTAATTGGTGATGCTTTATAGGAAATATCACTATCTGGAGCAGCAATTATGTTGAAGATCCCACAGATCAGGCTGAGGAAGAACCGGGCACCCAGATCAGGCTCATCCACTAGCTCTACTAATCCCAACAGCACCACACTTCCCGCTAAGGGTGAACTTCCTCCCTCACCCTCTTCGGGAAGTCCTCATGTTATTCCCCCTCTTCTTCCTTTTGGGGTGGCCATCATTGTCCCTCCCCAAGCTTCTTTCGGGGGGGAGGGGAACTGTCAATTTATTGGGTCTTCCACCTTTGACCGCCCTATCGGTCGGCAGTTCTCAGCTCAGATCGGAGGATGAGGAGCCCGATCGAATAGTTCGACCATGCTTGAGGACAACCGTTTCTCCAAGTGTGTTCGGGGAATCCTATGCCACTGCCAAGGCTATAGCCTGGAACTTGACTATTGTGTTTCCCGAAAACCAAACGTTGGTCAGGGGTCTGGAGACACTGGAAAACCCTGATGTGCTTCGGACAATAGGCCTCCAGATCTGGACTCTTGCCAATCGAAGGGCCATTAACAAGATGGAGTGGGGGGCGTTGGCTTTGTCTGGCCCTGAGATAGCTATAAAGGTTAGTGATTTTGGTATCAAGTCGAGTTACTTATGTTTTTCTTTTCTTTACTTCAGTAGCTGACTATCTGACACTTATGCTTTTTTTCAGATATTGTTTTACACTCAAGCCTATAATTCAAAACTTGAGAATGATAGCAGAGCTTTCTAGCGTCATGCTAAGCTTCTCAAGGAGAAGGATGAGAATAAGAAAACACTGCAGGTTGGGCTAGTCAAGTGTAAGGAGGAGCTGATTAATCAGACTCTTCGGGCTGAAGTTGCTGAGCAGAAGCTTAAAGAGGCTGAGAAGAAGCTTAAGGAAGTGGATGAGGGTCAACAGGCTCTGGTTACTCAGAACCAGGAGTTGATGGCCCAAAATGAGGGCCTGAAAGTTTCTAATCTTAAGCTTCTTGAGGAGAAGGTTGAGACATAGAACCTTCTGGCTGTGGAGAGATCTACCATGGAGAGATGTGCCATCGGGGTAGCAATGAAATGTTCCAACGCTTTTGCGCCACCTCCCAATACCGGTTCGGGTTCGGATGGAGGACGTGTTTTGAAGATTCTCGGCCTCCCCTTGAGAAACGGGAGTTGAAATATATAGAGAAGTTGGACAACTTCCTTGGCATTGCCCCTCCGTACCATGATCCGGTTGAGGGCCCGAATGACCTTTTTTTCAGTGAGTTTCTTTCAAAGCCCCTGTCTGGCTCTGCTCCTGATCCTGCCTTGTTGCCTGCTACAGATCAAGGTCCTGATGTTGTTGGTGGGGAAGCTGAGGGCACTACTGAGGGGCCTAGAATTGTAGATAGATTTAAGCCTGAGTTTAGCAACTAGGCTCATAGGACTTAGTTTTTGTTACTTTTTCTTCTTTTGATTTTTTATAAGCCTTGGCCACCGGGGCCTCATATTTAATGAAAGTTTGATATTTGAAGAACATAGTCCATGAATGATTGATTTACTCTTTGATTTTTGATTCTCAGTGACAACACTTGGTTTATTTTTATAGAATCTTGAAGCTTTGTTTACTAGTGGATCAATGTCTAGTCCTTCGGGCACTTGTGGCCTTGGGGAATGTGTCACAACACTTAGCTTTTTTCCTTTTGTAAAATTTGATATCATGATCATGTGGGAATCAGTGTTATGTCTTTCGGGCACTTGCGGCCTTGAGAAAGATGTCATAACACTTAGCTTTTTTTCTTTTGTAAAATTTGATATCCTGATCACTTGGGGATCAATGTTATGTCTTTCGGGCACTTGTGGCCTTGAGAAAGATGCCACAACACTTAGATTTTTTTATTTTGTAATATTTGATATCCTAATCACGTGGGGATTAGTATTATGTCTTTCAGGCACTTGTGACCTTGAGAAAGATGTCACAACACTTAAATTTTTCTTTTTGTAAAATTTGATATCCTGATCACGTGGGGATCAATGTAATGTCTTTTAGGAACTTGTGGTCTTGAGAAAGATGTCACAACACTTAGCTTTTTTCCTTTTGTAAAATTTGATATCCTGATCACTTGGGGATCAATATTTTGTCTTTCGGGCACTTGTGGCCCTGAAAAAGATATCACAACACTTACTTTTCACTTGTTTAAAAAAGGATCATTAACGAAACTGTGTCTTTTTCTATTGTCAGGTAAGTGCATGAACTCTTTGGCATTAACGCCTTTTTTACAAAAGTAAATGAATAAAAAGGATTAAAAGGGCTGTCGGGAGAATAAGCCGGCTACAGATAATACCTCTTCAGTCGAGAGGCATTCTGAGAGTTTAGTTCCATTCGACCGTCTTCATTTCTACGAAGGCGGTATGCCCCGCACCCGATAACATCGGTGACGGTGTACCGACCTTCCCAGGGTTCTCTGAGTTTGCCCACTAGCCCGATCTTTCATCTAAGGACCATGTCCCCGACCTGGAATTCTCTTTTTCTAACTTTCTGGTTGAAGTGACTTCTAACGCGTTGTTGATAAGATGTTAACCTGATCCCTGTTGTCTCTCTCCTTTCATTTAGCAAGTCCAGGCCATGAGCCAGGTACTGGTTGTTTGGGCCTTCTTCCCAAACCTGGCTCCTTAGGGTTGGCACTCTGACTTTGGTGGGAATCACGATCTCAGCACCGTATGCCATGGCGAATGGTGTTTCTTCGGTCAGTTGCATGGGTGTTATCCTGTATGACCACATTACCTCAGGTAACTTTTTCAACCAGGCCCCCTTAGCTTCCTTGAGCTTCTTGGCGAGGGTGTCAAATATGGTTCGGTTTGTCCTTTCAGCTTGTTCATTTCCTTGTGGGGAACCGACTAAAGAAGTGTTTTGATTGATGCCATGCCCGACAAGGAATGCCCTTACTTTCTTGTTATCTAAATTTCTTCCATTGTCCATCATAATTGTCCTGGGTAACCCAAACCTCCATATTATGTGACTCCAGATGAATTTTATAACATGGCTACTCTTGATTGTCGGATAAGCTTCACCCTCTACCCATTTAGTAAAGTAGTCAGTAGCCAGCAACACGTGGGTGGTTGACCGTATCGCCATCAGGAGAGGGCCGACGATATCCATCCCACACCGGGCGAAGGGATGAGGGACCACGGTCGGGTGCAGGAGGTCTGGTGGCGGATGGATAGCATCCTCATACATTTGGCATGTCTTGCACCTTCGGACATAATGTAACACCCTGTGTTTCCTTTCTCCTTTCTGGAATTCTTTTCTAAGTGTTAACGTGTTGTGACATCACTTATTCATGACGTCTTGTGCAATCTTGGTACATGTCGATTTTTCGCATTTATGTTTGGGACTTAGTGAGACGACTTCGTGTACTTTTGTTTCCAGCTTCATGATATATTGTTCGTTGGCGACTACATGGGTTCATTGCAACATTTTCTCATTGGAGCTTCGGCAATCTTATTGCGTTCCCGAACGTGTTACCTTAGTTTATTGTAGACGTTTCGGTGTGACACTTATGTGATTATATGTTTGTGTGCTTAGTATATTTAACGGGCGTGTTTTGATAGGTATAATTATGTGAATTGTTTATTGTGTTTTCATTTTGTAAGTAATGAAAATAATTAAAAACGATTTCGAGAACATAATGACCTAGGGGTATAATGGTATTTTCATTAGTGTAGAGATAGTGCAAAATCCTAGAATTTGGTTAAGTGTTGAAATAACACTTGAGTGACATAGAGGTAAATATTGTGAAAAACTTTAGTTAAATGGGAAAGATAAATTTAATGGCACTCTTGTTATTGGTTATAAGTTGTAGGGTTTTTGGTCTTTGATCACCATTAGATCCCCCCCCCCCCCCCCCCCCCCCCCCCATGTTTAATCTTAACCCTTGGATGTTAAGGCCTTGTTTGGCAAATGTATCTCTACATTCTCATAAGTCTTCCACTTGAAGACTTCACCTCATTTTGGCTATCTCCATTTCTCTCTTCTCCCTCTTGCTTCTTCTCCATTTTTGGTTTGATTTTATCACCTTAAGCTTGGTGTTTGATGTTGCCTTGAACATGGAAGTTGTTCACGGTGTTCTCATGTTTGATTTAAGCCAAAGATTGGTAAGTGTTCTCCCTCTTTGTGAGTTTTTGCTTTAAACCCTAATTTTGGTTTTTCATGATGAACCACCTTTGATTATTTGTTTCATCTTGTTATGCGTTTATACTCATTGTTAGGAGATCATGGTGAAGCTTTCCACTAACTGGCTTATTTGAATTTGATGTTGGGTGGAAGCTAGGGTTTCATGAAGCTCATTTTGTGGTGTTGCTTTGTTCTTCACTTGAGGTAGGAGAAAACTTCTTGACTATCTCATCTTGTGATTGTGTAGGTGTGAGAACTTGATTCTAGGGTTCCTAACTTTAGGTGAAATTGTTAAGTTGTATACTTGAAAATGTGAATTTAGGGTTTGTAGGAGATTATGTGATATAACCTTGTTTATAGCATGTTTGATGAGTATATTGATAGGACTATGATGTATGCTAGTTAAATTATAGTTCTTGGGATTTTGATATAAAAAAAATGTGTTTGTTTGCCTATATGTGTATATATATATGGATATGGTTGTGTATATGTATAAGTGTAAGTATACATATGTGATTATGAGTATTAGTGGTGTAGCCTTGATGGTGTAATTAGGTTATCTACCTTGGTTAGTATGTTGAAAGGTGGAGGTAGATGATTTGTGTGATGTGGGATTATGAACTTAGAGTGTTATTCTAGTTCCCCCATTCTTGTGAATTTTGAAGTTGTAATCTTGGAAGTAATACTTGAGTATGAAAATGAGTTAATGTGTATTATTGTTTTAATTGAGATAAAATCATGTTAAATGAATGTAAATGTTATCCTTGTGAAATTAAAGGACAACTTGATGATTTAGAACATGAATTGTGCATGAGAAGAACATGTATTGTGATGGAGCATGTTGTGAACTATTGCTTATAAGTGTGAAATTGTAGGCATGATGGTTTTATTGAGTACAATATATTGCAAATGAGATAAGCATATTTTGTGATGGAACATAATTGTTTTTGAAAACCTGGATGCATATTGAGTACATCGTGTAGTGTCAAAATCATGGTGTTGGTATATGCGGGTTGTGTAATCATGTGTGGGTAGTCTTGTGTCGGATCATCGCAACAACTGGCCAGGAGGTGTTTCACCCATACGGAACTAGTAAATCCGAAAATGTGATAATGGTTTGGGAGTCATAAGAGGTGCTCATATTCGTGACCTTTGGGGTCTAGGGGCACAGAGTTGCAAGCTGGGCTCTCGTGCAACCGCTCTTCCTTGTTGAAAGTGTGAAGTGTTAAAAGCACTTGGGAAGAAATGGTGCGGTACTCTACATTACTTGATGAGCTTGTATCCTCAAAAGTAAATGGCCAGAGTATGTATCCATTAACCTGTGTTGGGCAAAGTGTGTACTATGAGGTGTGTGAGTCACATTGCATTGAGTTGTCGTTATGTGATTTATGTTTACATGTGGATCATGATATTATTCAATGTGGTTGAGGAGTATGTTTAATGCAAATTTTGATATATAATTCATATGTTATTAAAATGCTCAAGTGAAATTGGATAATGTGAAAATATGATTTACATGCCTTGTTTTCAAGTATAATTTAAGATGAATGATTATACTTATTAATATGTGCTTATATGCCCTTAGGGGTGGTATAAGTTAGTTTGGTGGCTTTCTTTTAATAAGTTAAAGTCGGTGATGGATCATATAGTTGATTTTGTGAGTTGAGGCCTTTGAGAAGGCGGGTGATAATTTCGCGATCTTTGATGGTTGTGTAGAAATGACCTTTAGTGGTTCTTGCACACTTTGAGAGACGTATCACCTATTGTGCCTTGAGGTCTTGAGTTGACTAGATGAGGCTATGATTGAACTTAGTCGTTTGCATGACAATGGTCTCTTGATTCCTTTAATAATCTAAAAGAGGTGATATTACATGTGATTTGAGGTTTTGAATGGATCGAAAGTGGTATTAATTGAAACTAGTTGGTTTCGTGGCAACAACCACTAGGTTTCCTTTAGAGATCTTAAGGATTGGAGTGTCCTTGGAGTTGTGGTCACTCTTGATTAAGTCGTTATGGAGTTTAGGGAATTGGAAGTAGAGCGAAATGTGGTTGGATTGGGGTTGGTGTCCTTGTGTAGAGTCACTTGCTTTTTTCCTTTGAGATATCATTTACTTCGGTTCTTCATTTCCTTACTCCATTGAGCGTCTTTAAATTCGCTTTGATTTTTCCGTTGGTGTATCGGTTTGTTTTCCCAAAAACGGATTTTTCATAAGACTTATATTTAAGTCCATTCGGTCTTTAAGTGAAAAATCCGTTTTCGCTCACCCCTGTGACCCCGACAAAAATTTTGAGTTTTGAAAGAGTTTTGAGTTGTTTTGAAAAAGTCTTGACATTTTAAAAGTCCGGGGTATATTAAAACGGAGACCGGGGGCAAGACAGATAATTTTACGAAACTTTAGAGAATCTTTTTTACAAAGTTTGCGTTTTACACGTTTCCCGAGGTTTCGGTGATTATTTTTGTGATCCGTGAATGAAAAACTCACTTTTCAAATATTTGTGATTTTTCGGGATCAACGGTGCGAAAAATGGAGCCATATTGCAAAATATGAAAATTTGCATGTTTTGAAACTTCTTGAAAAACTACTGGCTCAGCTTCCAAACATTTAGAAAAAAATTCAGAATTTTCGAAAATTTCAGTGCAAGGCTGTTGCAGTAGCATGCGAAGTCCGATTTTCAAAAATTATTTTCTCCCACTTCGCAACTCCGAATTGAGCCCCGTTTGTTTATATGGCTTGTCCTAAATACGAACTTTGTATTTTTACTTTGAAATGACCATTTTACCCCTGAAATGACTATTTTACACTTGGTGAAAGAGGGGTACTTAAACTTTCTGTTTGGATCGGCGTTGTCCGATACCATTTTCAAAAATTCAAATCTCTCATCTCACACCTTTGAATTAGGCCTTGCCTGTTTCTATGGCCTGTCCTATGTCAAAATATTTTAGATAAAGTTTGAAATGTCATTTTTACCCTTTAAATGATTGTTTTACCCTTGGTGAAAGAGGGGGTACTTTAACTTTATGTTTTGGTCGGCGTTGTTCGATACTGTTTTCAAACATTCACATCTCCCGCTTCGTGGCTTTGATTGAGGTCCCGTTTGTTTCTATTATTTCACCTATGTCCAAGTATGTGTAATAAAGTTTTAAATTACATTTATGCCCCTAAGATGACCATTTTACCCTTGGGCAAACATGTGACATTGAAGTAGTCAGTTTAATGAGTCGTTTGATCCATTTCACTTCTCTTTCATTTTTCGACAACCTTTGTGACTTCCCTTAAGTTGAAATGATTATTTTTACCCCTGTGTTGGGTCTACGAAGGGCGGGGAGTGACATGTGAGGTGATTAGTAGTATGATTTGATAGCGATTGGAGGTTTTGGAGCTTGGTATGCTCGTGATCGAGGAAGTGTGATTGTTATCCTTCCTAGGTATTATGAATAGGAGTATTTCTCCCATGATTGGTGATAAGTATTGTGTGGATTTTCAGTGTTGGACTGGTGGGTATGAGTCATAGTGATCTCTGAGGTGGTCTGTACTACGTGGATTGCATTTGTCGTCTGTCTATATCTATATATATATATATACATATATACATATAGGGGTGTTTGTTACATGTAGTTGTGTTATGACTTCACAACATGTTAGTTGCCCTATTTCTTTATGCATGGTAGGGGACTAGAGGGATGTGTTTAAGGGTTCTCGTATTGGCATGAGTGCCATGAGGGACATTTGACCGACCTAGGGTAGATGCATGTGCACTGGTTGGTTAACACTAGACTTGGACGGTCGGAGGATGTGACAGTTATGATTCACTTTCTCCTACAGGGCTTTGATGAGCTCACCCCGACGTTCTTTTGCTTTGGTGTTCCACACCAGTTTGTAGGAAATGTTTCGTCTACGGATAACATGCGGTGCAACGACACCTTTCTTTTGTTTCCTCGTTGCAGGTTTTGGATTTGTGTAGAGGGATACGGATGACGTTACAGGATTGGGACATCTTCAAGTAGTGTTGTTCCTATTAGATTTTCCCTTTGCTAGCCCCTTACGTGGGGATTGTTATTGTATTTCTTGGGAGCTAGTCTATTGGCGTATCCCTTCCTTGTATTTGGTATCTTTGTATCGTTGTAGATATGTATTTTTTTGGTGCCTTTATGCGCCTTATGTATTAATTGGTTTTAGCTTCCGCTCAGTTGTGTATGTAGTTTTATTGTTATTAATATTATTCCATTCATTTTATTATTCTTAATGATCTTAGTTGGTCACTTTATGTATGGATCACACCCCGGAGTCCTCGGATGTCCTGGTATGGGAGTCTTAGGATTTTAGGGGCGTGAGACATAAGCTTCAGTGTCTCGCGATTAATATGGCTAGAAGTATGCTTAGGAGAGTATCTTATGGGCAAGAGATTTTTCTTCGGAGTGATTTCCATATGACCCTTCGTGGATCTCTTCCATCACCGCCCGTGCTTCAGAGGGGGTAATGCACTTCAGGTATGGGATAGATAATGATCTTCAGTAGAGCTTCCCTCTGATGATAAAGTATCTGGATGACTTTATGCAGACCTTACGAGCTTCTGATTTAGACTCAGGAAGGGTTATGTTCCTTAGGTAATCCACCGAGGGGTTCATCCAACTGGGCTCCTATAGGATCAACATTACCTGTTCTGGCTGCTGAATGTTGGGTCTCGCTAGAAGATCCACCAGCACTACCCGGGTCGAGTCCTAATTAGCTGACGATGCCTAATTGGCCAAATGGTCAGCCGTAGTGTTCTCACTCCTCGGAATTTGGTTGAAGTTTAGTCTTTGGAAGCCTCCGACTCATTAAGTACAAGTATCCGATAAGATTCCATTTTCGAGAACTTTGGTCTCGTATTTCCCAGTGATCTGCCAAAATGACCAGCTGGGAGTCACTATACACCAAAAGGGTCTGGATTTAAAGGTTGTTGGCCAACTATAGACTGGATATGATTGCTTCATATTCGGCTTTGTTGTTGGTTACTGGGAACTGTAGCCATATTGACATCTGGAAATGGGTTCCATCGGGCGTCTAAATCTCTATCCTGACCCCGAATCTATTTGAACTGGCTGAACCATCCACAAATAGCTTCCATATAGTCGGTGCATCTGAAATATCAGTGTCCTCAGTCTCCTATTCTAGCAAAAATTCTACCACTTCTTGACCTTTGATGAAGACTCGGGGGACATAGGTTATGTCATAGATGCCCACTTCGATGGACTACTTTGAGATCCTGCCCGAAAGGTCAAGTTTTGACATAATGACCCGGATGGGAGTAAAGGTCGGGACAACGATTGGGTGTGCTTCAAAGTAGTGTCTAAGGCATCATTTTGTGTTTACCAGGGATAATACCCGTTTCTCCTATTTGTTGTAGCGGGTCTTAGTTTCGGCTAAGGATTTGCTGGTGTAAAAGATGGGCATCTGAAGGTTTTTATCTTCCCTAATGAGGGTTGCACTGGTCGAAACTGCAGAAGTTTCTAAGTACAAGTATAGGACCTCGTCGGGTTCCGGAATGGCTAGGATCGAGGGCCTCGCCATATACTCATTTACCATGGAGAGGGCTTTGGTCTGCTCAGGGCCCCATACTTCACCTTTCTTTACCTTGATTGCTTGGAAGAAAGGCCTGCAACAATCGGTGATTCTTGCAATGAACTGATAGGTGCTCAATATTGGTCATTTTCCGCCCCTATCTTGTGTTTGTTATGTCTTTACATTCCGTTACTTGTATTTTTATCCCGTTTATGTGTGTAAGCATGTTTCAGGAGCTTAATAAAGAAATAGAGCTAATCTCAGTGAATTAACTGAGTTCGTGTTCGTTTCTATCTCGAGAAAGGAATCAAGAGGTGTGCCAAAGCGAAGAAGATCTACTAGAGGGAAAAATGGTCATTTCCCGACATCATTATTTCATCGGAAGGGTAAAATGTCATTTTCAGACATTAATACTTCACCAAAAAGCATAGGGAGGCAAAGGCGACCAATCTATCTAAAATATGAAAAGACGAGCTTTTACACAAAAGATGCATAATACCCTACGTCGTCAGAGAGAAAAAGAGGTAGATTGGACTTGAGCTACGCTCTTAAGCTACGTTGTGGTTTGTACCCTACGCCCTAAACCTATGCCCAACCATAGGTCAGAAGTGTGCCCTACGCCCTATACCTACGCCCAAGAGTAGGTCAGGAGCGTAGGTCCTACCTTGTGGCCACGTGATCCCTTTACGTGCTAAAGTTGTTTCGGAGTTGTTTCAGAATTTTCAAGTTTTGTCCCTACTTCGATATTTTAAGTGATCGGTGATTCCAGACCTCTACATACAAGCTTATACACATATTTACATGATATTTTATAGATATTATTCATGTATTATGAAATTAAAAAAAAGGCAACCATTAGGGTTTCCCTCACTTGTCTATAAATATAAGAGGGTTAGGTTTAGGGTTTAGTTATGTTTTGTGATTGTTTTTGGAGGCTGGTCCTGGTTCTGATTTTCACGTTCATTCATAGAGTTCTTCCATTGAAGAAAACCACCATTAAAGACCTAGAGATCCGGAGAAGAAGGCCACGAAGAACGTTTTTACATCGACAATGCAAATTCTCTTAGCCATAATCAACTAATTCGGTATCTAGGCTTTTCTCGCAAAACCCTAGCCAAGTAATATAGATCTAATTTTATATTCAATTATACAGAGGGGAAACTGTGACTATACTGTGATGATTGTGTTAGATAAGAGACCATTTTTATTCGTGATACAAGTTTATATATTTAAATTGATTTTTGTCTTAGACTTTTCGAATATATTTATCTTATACAATCACAATTATTCATTATGGGCTGGAAATCGGATGTTTAATCTGTGATTTTCTACACAATGGTGGTCATAAAACTCGAAACCCTAGGTTGACACATGCCATGCTCTAACAAACTGATATAGACATGTTTTAGTTTATTTTCATGCTTTAATTTACTTCATTACTTTACTTTTCTGCATTTACTTTTTGTTCGTAATTGGCATGCACTAATCAGTTTAGTCTTGAGATGGGTTGTCATGATCCGGTTGAAAGTAATCCTTTTTGGGGTTAAACTGCTGGCGCGGTGCGACCTGATTCACAGTCAATGGATCACCCTCATGCAATTAAAATAGAATTTGGACTATGTTATGCGATTAGTGATGGAGTGAGGAAACTCTAGTTTTTCTCTCTCTGAATCACAACCATTATTTATTATTGTTTTCTATTTTATTTTCCTTATTATTAGATAATTAACAAAATCAAACTCTTTTCGAAAAGCTATAATTCAGTGTTTTAGACTATTGAAGTGAACAATTCTCATCTTTGTGGGATCGATATTCCCCTACTCAAGCAAAACTATATACAATTGATATGTGCGCTTGCATAAGGGTAAAGCCTAAAGTGTCGTTAAGGTGTCATTTTTAACCACATATTTTGTACACACCTGACGCCCAACAAGTTTTTGGCGCCATTGCCGAGGACTTGACATTGTTCAATAGCTTTATGATTAGCGTCAGGTGTGTGGAAAATATGTGGTTAAAAACGACACCTTAACGACACTTTAGGTTTTACCCTTATGCAAGCGCACAGATCAACTACATATAGTTTTGTTTGAGTAGGGCAATATTGATCCCACAGAGACGAGGATTGTTCACTTCAATAGTCTAAAAACACTGAATTATAGTTTTCCAAAAATAGTTTGATTTTGTGACTTATCTAATAATAAGGAAAATAACACAGAAAACAATAATGAATAATGGTTGTGATTCAGAGAGAGAGAAAACTAGGATTTCCTCAGTCCACCACTAACCGCATAATATAGTCCAAATTCTGTTTCAATTGCATGAGGGCGATCCATTGACTGTGAATCAGGTCGCATCGCACCAGCAGTTTGACCCTAAAAAGGATTACTCTCAACCGGATCGCGATAACCCATCTCAAGACTAAATTGATTAGTGCATGCCAACTGCTAATAAAAAGTAAATGCAGGGAAGTAAATTAAAGCAGTAAATTAAACTAAAGCATGTCTATATCAGTTTGTCAGGGCATGACCTGTATCAACCTAGGGTTTCGAGTTTTATGACCACCATTATGAAGAAAATCATAGATTAAGCATCCGAGTTTAAGCCCATATTGAATAATTGTGATTGTGTAAGATAAATATATTTGAAAAGTCTAAGACAATAATCAATTCAAATATATAAACTTGTGTCACGAATAAAAGCGATCTCTCATCTAATATAATCATCACAGTATAGTCACAATTTCCCCTCTCTACAATTGAATATAAAATAAGAACTACATTACTTGGCTAGGGTTTTGCGAGAAAATCCTATATACCGAGTTAGTTGATCATGGCTGAGAGAATCTGCATTGTCGGTGTAAAAACGCTCTCCATGGTCTTCTTCTCCGGATTTCTAGGTCTTTAATGCTGGTTCTCTTCAATGGAAGAACTCTATGAATGAATGTGCGTGAAACAACCTCCAAAAACCAACTCCAAAAACAATCACCAAACTATAAACCTAACCCTCTCATATTTATAGACAAATGAGGGAAACTGTAATGGTTACCCTTTTCTGTAATTTTATAATACATGAATAATCTCTTATAAAAAATCATGTAAATATGTGTGTATGTAGAGGTCTGGAATCACCGATCACTTAAAATATCGAAGCAGGGACAAAACTGAAAAATTCTGAAATAACTTCGAAACAACTTCAGCACGTAAAGGGATAACATGGCCACAAGGTGGGACCTACGCTCCTGACCTACGCTTGGGCATAGGTCTAGGGCGTAGGGTTCAAACCACAGCATAGCTCAGGTCCAATCTGTCTCTTTTTCTCTCTGACGACGTAGGGTATGATGCATCTTTTGCTGTAAAAACCAGTCTTTTGGACTCCCGATGCTTTTCAGTGAAGTAATAATATCTAAAAATGACATTTTTGCCCTTCAGTGCGATAATGATGTCGGGAAATGACCATTTTGCCCTCTGGTAGCTCTTCTTCGCTTTGACACACCTCTGAATTCCTTTCTCGAGATATAAACGAACACGAACTCAGTTAATTCACCGAGATTAGCTCTTTTTCTTTATTAAGCTCTTGAAACATGCTTACACACACAAGCGAGATAAAAATACCAAGTCACGGAATATAAAGACATAACAAATGCAAGATAAGGGCGAAAAATTACCAATATTGAGCACCTATCACTTTCGTAGTTTATTTGCATTGCGTTATTGTAGATTAAAGCTAAAGTTGAATTTTTTATGTGATTTTCAGGTACAATTGAAGAGCATGAAAGGAAAATAAAAAGCTGTTGAAGTTGCGTCTAGACCCTTTGTGAGTTTCAATTTTGCTTGGTTTTTGCATTTAATTTTTAGCTTTGATTTTTATTCATAGTTTAGATAAGTTTAGAAGTATTTTAGTTAATTTGCTTTATTTCAGAATATATATATATATATATTCAAAAAAGAAAAAAAAAAAATTTAGTGTATGTCCGATAGATCAACGCGTTCAAATTCAAATTCTGCGTTAGTTGTATACGATCTGGAGATCGAAAGAACTCTAAGGCATTTACAAAAATCTATTGAAGAGCGTCGTCAGACAGTAGAAGTCGAGATGGGTGATGAAAGAGTCAATCCACGGAGGGGACCAGATACCTCATTGAAGGGATTCTACGCACTGGACGCGTATGAATCGTATGTTGAATTTTCAGAAGATGAAGGTGTAAAGCATTTCGAGATCAAGACGAGTGTGATCAACATGCTTCCAAAGTTCTTTGGTCTCAGGATAGAAGATCCGTACCAGCATGTTAATGAGTTCTTAGAGGTAGCATCAACCGTTAGGTATAATGGTTTAACTAAAAATGATTTAAGAGTGTCTGTTCCCATGGTCTTTAAAAGACAAAGCAAAAAGATGGTATATTAAATTGACCCAAGCAACTAAACTTGACTGGGAAACACTTAAGCAAGAATTCTTAGAAAAACATTTTCCCATAGGAAAGACTTCAGAAGCACAAGATGCAATTAAGCAATTCAGACAGTTGTCAGGAGAGCAATTTCATCATGTGTGGGAGAGGTACAATGAGATTTTGTATAAATGTTCCCACCATAGGTTTTCTGATCAAGATGTTGCTAGAAATTTTTACATGGGTCTAGGTGAAAAGCATAAAAATATGATAGATGCCTCTACACAGGGTCAGTTTACCTTGAAACCTGCAAAAGAGCTTTTAGAGATCTTTGATAACATTAGTGAAAATGACCTTCAGTATGAATCTGATCTGAAGTCTAAAGGTGAACTGGATAGGTGATCTGAAAAAACATTTGAGGTTGATCATGATATGGAAAATCCAGTGGCATTGATAGAGGAGAGGTTAGAGTGATTTGAAAAACTTCTTACCCAAAGAAGTCATTCTTCTAAAAGAGAAGTGTATGAGGTTGAACTAGATTATTCTCAAAATGAGTGTGAGGACGTAATAGCCGATGATGTTAATGCAACATGGAATTACTCAAATAATACCCCGTTCTCAAACTCATACTCTCCAAATAATAGAAATCATCCATTCATGTCCTATAAGTCCACAAATGTGGATAATCCTCCAAAAAAAGTTCAACAAGGACAGTGGTCCAATTCTCAATCCAATTTTCAGCAATTTACCTTGCAGCCAAGGTTCCAATAGAGCCAATAATCATTCCAATCTCAACCAACTATACTAGCTCGTAATTCTCAATCAAATTTTCAACCCAGACAACCACCTAATAAGTCTCTGGCTCTTCAGCTATTCAATAAAAACCATGTTATCCAACCATTCCAATATCAGCTCCAGCCTCAAAGAAGACAAGCTCCCCTACCCGGTTTCCAAAATAACAAGATAGAGCAGACCTTGGTGGACCTCCAAAATTAGATGGGTGTTCATACTCAAGCACTGGCCTAAATCACCATGCAGTTAGAACAAATGGAAAATTAGAGAAATACTAGAAAGTCAGGTCAATTGCCTAGTCAGCCTATCGCTAACCCAAAGATTCCGCAAGTGCAAGAGCTTGGATCGTTTACCAATGATAATCATGAGTCTGTTCAAGCAATTACGACTCTGAGAAGTGGAAGGGTAGTGGAGAGCAGAGTGGAGAAAGAACATGAGGAAACGCTGTGTAGAAGAAAAGAAGTTGAGCAAGCTCAAAAGAAGGAAGCCGAAAAAGCATAACAGAAAGAGCTTGAGAGTAGAGAGGCTGAAGTTCAGACAGATAAACTGCCAGTAGATAAGAGTGTCGACGAGACATTGCTTGATTATCTAGATAGGGCAAACTACGAGGAGACACCACCATTTCCTCAACGTCTTAGAGAACCGGCTAAGCATGGGAAGATGAAAGAATTTGATATGTTGGATACGTTCCGACAAGTCAAGATTAATCTGCCACTCTTAGACGTGATTGCCCAAATCCTACCTTATGCTAAATTTTTCAAGGATCTCTGTACGTAGAAGAGGAAGATCAGAACGAAGAATCCAAAAAAAATACTCTTGACTGAGGTGCTCCCACTATTTCTTATGTTATCGGTGACCAGGAAATTGGTAGAGCCCTTCTTGATCTAGGTGCGAGTATTAACTTGCTTCCTTATTTAGTCTATAAATAGCTAGGGTTGGGAGAGCTCAGTCCCACAGAGGTTGTACTGCAGTTTGCCGATCAAATTGTCAAGCAGGCGAAAGGAATTTTGGAAGACGTCATAGTTCAAGTGGGCAAGTTTTACTTTCCAGTTGATTTTGTAATCCTGGAGACGGAACCTATCCCGGACTCAAAAAAACACATCCCAGTGATCTTAGGCAGACTATTTTTGGCCACAACAAATGCATGCACAAATTGCAGAACTAGAGCCATGGATCTGACATTTGGGAACATGAAAGTCAAGATGAATATTTTTTAGGGAAGCCATCAATTACCCGAGTCGATGGACTGTTTCCAGATAGGTGAGTGCGACGAGCTAGATGATATTATACATGATTTTACGACTCAAATTCTGGAGAAAGACGAGCTTGAAGAATTTCGGGCAAGTGAAGTGTTGAATGAAGAAATCGAATATTGGGATGCGTATATGGAATGGCACAACAATGAGTTGGATAAAATTGAGACTGCATTATACACGCAACCTTGGAAGTAAGACCCAGTGGAACCACTCCCAATAGTCTCAAGTACTCCTCTAGTTCCATCACTTATGACTTCGCCTATTTTAGAACTTAAGGAGTTGCCAGAGAAGCTGAAGTATGTTTTCTTGGGACCTGACAAAACTCTTCCTGTAATTATTTCATCAAAGTTGACAGCAGAACAAGAATCGAGTTTGATTGAGGTCCTGACTAAGAATAAAGAAGGAATTGGGTGGAGTGTGGTTGATTTGAAAGGGATTGATCCATCAATTTTCATGCATCGGATTTATTTGGAAGATAAGGCGAAACCATCAAGGGAGATGCAGCGAAGATTGAATCCAAACATGATGGAGGTGGTAAGAAAAGAAGTAGTGAAGTTGCTGGATACGGGAATCATCTACCCAATCTATGATCGTAAGTGGGTAAGCCCAACTCAAGTGGTCTTGAAGAAGTCGGGAATCACAATGGTGCCCAATGAAAAAAGTGAGCTAATTCCTCAACGCACGACTATGGGGTGACGTGTTTGTATCGACTACAGAAAGCTCAACTCTAACACCAGGAATGATCATTTTCCATTACTATTCATCGATCAAATCCTGGAAAGATTAGCCGGACAAAGCTACTACTATTTTTTGGATGGATATTCTGGCTATAATCAAGTGGCAATTAATCCTGTAAATCAAGAGAAAACCACTTTCACTTGTCCATATGGCACATTCACGTATAGACGGATGTCTTTTGGTTTATGTAATGCGCCAGCGACATTCCAGAGGTGTATGATGTCTATTTTCTCTGATATGGTAGAAACGTTTCTAGAAGTGTTCATGGATGACTTCTCAGTCTTTGGGGCAACCTTTGAAGACTGTTTGATGCATTTAACACTAGTACTTGAAAGGTGTAAAGAGACCAATTTACTTATTAGTTGGGATAAGATCCATTTTATGGTTTAAGAGGGAATAGTACTTGGCCACATTATATCAAAGCAGGGGATTGAGGTCGATAAAGCAAAAGTCGAGTTGATTTCAAAATTATCTCCAACCACATCTGTGAAGCAGATACGCTCTTTTCTGGGCTATGCCGGGTTTTATATAAGGTTTATCAAAGATTTTAGAAAAATTACCCGGCCATTATGCAATTTACTAGCTAAAGATGTAGTATTTGTCTTTGACGAAGAATGTCTTCATGCCTTTGAGGAATTGCGTGCTAAACTCTCATCTGCCCCAATTATATATCCACCAGACTAGTCTCTACCGTTTGAACTAATGTGTGACGCTTCAGATTCTACAATCGGAGTTGTGCTGGGGCAGAGAAAAGACAAGTTACCATATGTGATTTACTATGCCAGTAGAACTCTGAACGAAGCTCAGATGAACTACACAACTACCAAGAAGGAGTTGTTGGCAGTGGTGTTCGCCTTGGACAAATTCAGGTCGTATTTGTTGGGAACTAAGGTGATCGTGTACTCAGATCATGCTACACTAAGGCATTTGCTAACCAAGAAAGACTCCAAGCCTAGATTGATCAATGGATTCTGTTGCTATAGGAATTTGATTTGGAGATCAAAGATAAGAAGGGTACGAAGAATGTTGTAGCTGATCATTTGTCAAGAATTGTCATTGAGTCCACAAAGGACGATACTCCTCTTAAGGATGAGTTCCCGGATGAACATCTGTTCAATGTGGCTGTTATGGAACAGATACCGTGGTATACATATATTGTCAACTATAAAGCCATAGGTAAAATTCCTAATGGATGGTCTAAGCATGAGAAGGATCATTTCTTCAGCCAAGTAAATTTTTATATCTAGGATAATCCGCGACTGTACAAATATTGCCCGAATCAGATAATTCGTAAATGTGTTCCAGAAAGTGAAGTTCAAGGCATACTGACATTCTGTCATACGCTAGAGTGTGGAGGGCATTTTGGTGCTCAGAAGATAACTCACAAAGTCCTACAAAGCGGTTTTTATTGGCCCACCATATTTAAGGATGCGTTCGAGTTTTGCAAATCTTGTCTGAGATGTCAGAAGTTGGGATCCATATCTCAACGAGACATGATGCCATTAAATCCTATTTTGGTGGTTGAGTTGTTTGACGTCTGGGGCATTGACTTCATGGGACCATTTCCAAAAGTCGGCGATAAGCAGTACATATTAGTGGGAGTTGATAACATTTCTAAATGGGTAGAGGTTGTTGCCACGTCGCATGCGAATCACATTGTGGTTGAGGAGTTTGTTAAATCCAATATCTTTTCTAGATTTGGTATGCCACGAGTGTTGATCAGTGACGGCGGTAGCCATTTCAACAACCAGTTTCTTCCGACCTTGTGCAAGAAGTATGGTGTCACTCATAGAATTGCAACGTCATATCACCCACAGACGAGTGGTCAAGTGGAGGTTTCGAACAGGGAGATCAAGAACATTATTGAAAAGATAGTGGATCCTGATTTGAAGAATTGGCCGAGAAGGCTAAATGATGCACTGTGGGCATACATGACTGCTTATAAGATACCGATTGGTATGTCACCATATAGATTGGTCTATGGTAAGGTGTAACATCTCCCTGTGGAACTCGAGCACAGATCATATTGAGCGATCAGAAGATTGAATTTTGATATCAAAAGATCGGGTGCTCAGAGGAAACTCTAACTCGCAGAGCTTGAGGAGTTGAGGAACAACGCATATGAGAATTCTAGAATATATAAAGCCCGAACCAAAGCATTCCATGATAGACATATTAGACAGAAAGTGTGGTTGTTGAATTCAAGACTCAAATTGTTTCCCGGTAAGCTCCAATCAAGATGGGATGGGCCGTACATAATTACTAAGATTTACCCCCATGGAGCGGTGGAACTTGACGACCCTGATAACATAAAACGATTTGTTGTGAATGGTCAGGGTTTGAAGCATTGTATCAAAGTTGAGCTAACAAAGAGTGTTGTTGAGACAGTTGATTTAACGGAACCGGCACCAGAGCTGAATAATTTTGATCCTAAGTACTGAGAGGCAGCAATGACGAGCCAACGATGTTAAATATTGGTACTAAGTGATAAAGAGTAGCTTTTGATCTAAGTTTGTAGTTGTAAAATAGTAGTTTAATTCAGTTTTAGTAAAATTTTAAGATCGAGTCTGAAATAGTCGTCATCATTCGGAGGGGTATTTTCGTCCACGAAGTGCCAAATTTTGACAAATTGAAGTTAATCAAGTCAATAGGTGTGTAAAGGGGAGGTTCGAGTATTTGAGAATCAAGAACGAGGCAAAAATGGCCGAAGCCAAAAATTCAGCCTCGGGACCTACGCCTAAGCGTAGGTCACGGGACTGTATTTATACAGTCCCGCGGCTTTTCATTTCAAAATTCATTTTTCTCCCTCTCCTCTCCACCAAATCGACTCTCATTCGTTCCTAAAGCCGAATATTGATATTTCTTATCATTCCCAAGCGGCAGATCATCAGATTAATGCAGTGTGTACGGATTCACATGAAGAACTCAAAAAGTCTTTGGAATCTGATTCGGTAAGTTTTGATCCATTCTTTTGGTTTTGATTACTTAATATAACTATTCTGAACTAGTATTGACGAACGAGACTGATCAAAATCGTGTTTTAATCCGTTCTAAAAAAAGTTGGGTTTTCGGCTTCAGATACGGGTTGAATATCGAATTTTTGAGATAAGGTATTGTTTAATCGTCGTATTAGAATACTTTAGATATAGTTTTGAGTTTGATTAGGTATCCGGAGAGTTTTCGCTAATTTGCGTAACAATCCGAATTCTGTAAGAATGACTCGCGTAAAAGAAGCGAGGAAGGCTGCTGAGGGAGCATCTATGTCGGGGACGGCAGTACAGAGAGACAGGGTCACCACCCCTGGAGAGTACGCAGCCTGTATGCCATATTACTCAGGCACCGAGACCGGTGTATGTTGCGCCGGATTTTTCAGATGAGGTGGTTGAGAGACCGAGTGTACCGACAAAGGGCATTGAGGTAGATTTAAGATATGGCCGGATGATAGTTCCTCCTGCTGCACCGAGGGCACCATCACAACCTCGGGCACAGTCTCCAGTCCTCGAGCCATCACCACCACCACATGAGTCGGAAACATCCGATAAGCAGACTTCCGAGAGTGGTTATAGTGAGGATGGACAGGTAGAGTAAGAGGATGAGTTGGAAGATGCTAAGCGTGGCAAGGTGCCGTATCCTGAGCCGACAGTTGATGGTGACAAGGGTGACCTCGTTTCTTACAGATGGAAGCACTCCACGGTGTCCAAGGAGACGTTGATGACCTAGGCTTTAAAGAAGGGGGTCCGACAGGAGCGCACTTTTGCTATTGTACCACTTGAGCGGATAGAGCCAGTTCCATATTGGACCATAGGCGTACTGAGGGAGCACAAATTATTGCCGATCCTAGCCCCAGCTACACCACACATTTGCGCTGACGTGATTAGCGAGTTCTGGCTTCATATGAGGCATTACAGCAGAGGGACTCGGCTAGTGACAGTGGTGCAGGGGCAGGAGTTTAAGATTACTCCTGAGAGTATTGCTGCTGCGTGGGGTATTCCACACAAGTGCCCTGCAGAGCTAGAAGAGCGGTTCCCACCTATGCCAGACCCATTTCCACTACTTTATGATATGGTGAGACTGCAGACTGAGGGGCAGTGGGCAGACAATAGGCGTAATGGGACTAAAACGTCCAACAATCATCCAATGTTTTAGCTCTGGGATGTGATAGTCCGGTTCAATGTGTTACCACATAGCCATCAGACCATGTGCTACCCGTTATTTCCGATGTTGCACTATGCTTTCGAGTTTGATCACTAGTACTCTATTCCACACGCCCTTTTACAGACTTTGTTCCGGTATTATATTCACTTACGTCAGGAGAACAAGGTCGGGACTGCCAAGTTTCAGATGGTTCTTCCCTGCCTTGTGATGAAGTTGATGTTTGATAAAGGATTACAGATGGATGTTGAGGATAAGTTTACACCACTGGTTGTGTATGGCAAGGGAGTGTGGAACAAGGGGTGGATCAAGAAGGGTCTAGCGACATATGCTCGCCGACGCAGATTTGGAGGAGTTTTACTACCAAGTGCACAAGAGGAGGATGCAGAGCAAGTTAGGCCGGATGAGATGCCTGAGGTGGACGTGCCACAGGCTGAATAGGCTGCTCTAGGAGGTGATGCACCACAGGCCCTGGTTGGGGGTGCTGTTATGATGACTCAGGCTCAGTACGACCATTTGATTGGACTTATTGAGGGATTGGAACACTCATTTACAGAGGAGAGGCAGGCCCGATAGCGTGAGCACCGTGAGATGATGGATCGATGGGATATTATGATGCGACATATGAGAGTGACAGTTCCGCCACCACAGCCACCTCTGGATGATGCTATGAAGTTGTAGTTTAGTTTTGTTTCTTTTATTTTGTTTTTAGAATTTCTTGTTTTAACTGTCCACAATAGAGATTAATCGTAGAGCGAAAAGTTAGTGTTCGATCTTTTGTGACCGCTTTAACGATCATCTCTAACTGTTTGTGATATTTTTTGCTTTTGTATAAAATGACAGTTTTTGACCGCTTTTACTAATATGTGTGCCTTACTATGTTTATTATATTAAGTATGTGTGATTTTATTTTGGCACTATGAGGACATGTGTGCATTTAAGTTTGGGGGTGCGTTGGTTATTGAAAAGCGTGTCATGATTTTAAAAAAAACAAAATTTAAGCACTACCCTACTCCCAAACGTAGGGTGGTACGTGGGTGGGCCATAAATTTTGAAACATTTATCCGTTTTTGGGATGTTTTGGCCTGAGTTGTACTTATACTTGTATTTAGATTTGTTTAAGTTATTTTTAGGAATTTTTGTAGAATTTTTAGAGTAATCCTAATCTAATAAGGAGACTGCAAATAGAAGTTGGATTAGTTATTATTTCCCCTTTCCTAGTCAGTTAAGGGTTTTAAATCCTTTTTCTCTTCCAATTCTACTCCATTCATCTATAAATATATCCATAGGGTATATACAATTCACAATTCATAATTCTCAAGGAATGAGCATTAGATTGGGTATTTGTCTTCTATTTTTCTTTTATTCTTTCAATTTCAAGGAGGGTTAGTATGGATAATACTAATGAAGATTACTCTTACCCGGAAGAATTCATAGAGGGGACGGAACCATATGTGGTCATGAAGAGCACGAATAACGAAGCTACGAGTTAGAAGGGAAGCCGAACCACACCGAAATTGTTTTTGCAGTGTTGGTTGCAATTTGAAGAGGTATTTTGTCCGGAGAGGATGAATCGAGTATTAGTTGCACCCGGAAGGAAAGTCCTTAGAGAACGAGGATTGAAGAGTTTAGAAAAACTGGCGGGCGAAAAGGTGTATCCGAGCTTGGTCCGAAAATTCTATGAAAATATGATAATTTCGGGACTGCCAGGATTTGAGGTGATAAAGCTAAAGTGACTCAGTGGAGTGCTCCTATTGTGGTTGGAAGAAGAAGTATTGCCGATGCATGGAATATACCAATCGGTACTCCGGTAAATTTACAAGGAATATTGAAGGAGCATCATGTAGTATGCCCACATAAGGATGAGGAGATGTTTCGGGAATTGTGTGTAGTATCAGATCCGAAAGATAAGACATGATAATTGGTGGTTGAAGTCGGATCTGCTTTATTTGGATTGTGTCATTGCGGCTCAACTTCGGCCTAATAATCGAACTAGTGCAAGAGATCACACTTTGCTTAGAACTTTGTATGCCCTAACTCATGGGTATGAAGTGTGTGTTCCAACATTGATTATGGCTGAGATGTTGTATGCCCGAACAATTGTGAGTAGAGAATGGGCGGGGCCCGATAAATGTGACTATTATCTTCCATACTCGTTTTTACTATCAAAAATCATTGCTGAGCAGTTGGGTGATAGAATGAAGGAATTGGATGAGATGCGGTGGATATTTATGAAAATATATCCAGAGGAAGATTTAGAGAAGTTGAAAAAGACTGCCGATTGCCGGATATGGTTGAAGAGTGTCGTGTCAAGTGATGAAGAAGAAGAGGCGAACTAGGATTTAGGTTTAGAATTTTTAGGTTATTTTATTTGTCGGGATGGTAGACCCTTAAGGCCACATCTTTGTTTCTTTTATTTTTATTTTTATTTTAGGATTGTAGGCCCTTAAGGCCAAATTAGTTTTTTATTATTATTATTTTTGTCATAAATAAATAAAAAAAAATAGTCTTTGATTCCTTGAAAACATGTGTCGGTTTCTGGATATTTATGATGAAATTTCTTTTCCATTGCTCTGATTGGGTATGTGTGTTTTGTTGATGATATCTCTAGGTGATCCAATTCAAGTTTGGGGGAGAGGATTTATGCTTTGCTTTGGAATCCAAAATTGAGCTTCAAGAGTAACTGTATCTATTCTCCTATTTTATTTTTGACCATGAGGACATGGTCTGATTTAAGTTTGGGGGTGAGGGTATAGTATTACAACGAATAAATATTTTTGAGAAAAAATAAAAAAAAATTGGAACAATTCTTTGTTTTCACGCATGAATGTTTGACATTTATAGTTTGATTGAGTTTATGTTTATAATGTATAAGTAGTATGTGATGTGATGTTCCCACTCATGAGAATAATGATTAGATCAAGTTAGTGAAGTGATGTGGTTTTACATGAGTGAGTGAATGAGTGAAATTGAAATTAAGAAGGATGACTTTAACCTATAAACACAAGCACACATTCATTGTGAGAAATATGTTGATTTTTGACTATGTAGTTGAAAAATAATTTTGCCGTAATAAAAGGGGAAAAGGGGAGTTGTTTTGGTCGAAATGGAGAAAATTTTAAAAAAAATTGAGAAAATAAAATGCAAAAAACATTTCTTTGATCTAAGTAACCGGGCTTTGGTATCACCAATATCACTGTTCATATTTAAAGGGGAGAAGACTGATGATCATAAATCCCATGGAAGAAGCTCGGGCCCAGTTGGTCGGGAATAAAAATCATCGCTGGAAAGTTCGGAGACTTAGAAAGACAAAAAGGGATGAAAAGTGGAAAGATGGAAATAGTACGTTTTTACTAAAAATGGCAAAATTTGATAAATGAAGTAGGAGAAAAGAAACTAAAATATTGTAGTTGAATGTTCACAAAATCACGGAAGGTTGTCTGAATTTTAAGTAGAAAGTAGCAAAATCATTCACTTAAGTAGGGGTCATTTATGACACGAAGCTTGATATAATTTTTGTTTCGTAGTGAGTGGGAATATTTGCATTCGTATTATCTTGTGTGTTGTATCATAAGCTTATTTGACTTGTGTGTGTGAACTCATGAATGCGTAATTATAAAAGAATTGAGATATTTATAGGTACCATCACTAGAAACCTTCACGAGACTTCACTCGTCCATTAGGGGTAACTTAGGGGTTTAAAAGGCTTGTTACCCGTGTTAAGTGTAATCGTTGACCCTCACGAAAGCAAGAGATTAGGTTAGAGTAGATAGGTTAAATAGAATAAGAATAATCACAAATAATTTCTCTGAGTTTATTGCTAAGGGACTAACAATATGTAAGTTTGGGGGTATGATAGGTGCTCAATATTGGTCATTTTTCGCCCCTATCTTGTGTTTGTTATGTCTTTATATTCCATTACTTGGTATTTTTATCTCGTTTGTGTGTGTAAGCATGTTTCAGGGGCTTAATGAAGAAACAAAGCTAATCTCGGTGAATTAACTGAGGTCGTATTCGTTTCTATCTCGAGAAACGAATCAAGAAGTGTGTCAGAGCGAAGAAGAGCTACTAGAGGGCAAAATGGTCATTTCCCGACATTATTATCTCACCGGAAGGGCAAAAATGTCATTTTCAGACATTAATACTTCACTAAAAAGCATCGGGAGTAAAAGACGACCAGTCTTGCAAAAATATGAAAATACGAGTTTTTACACAAAAGATGCATAATACCCTACATCATCAGAGAGAAAAAAAGGCAGATTGGACCTAAGCTACGCTCTTCAGCTACGTTGTGGTTTGTACCTTACGATCTAGACCTACGCCTAAGCGTAGGTCAGGAGCATAGCCTACGCCCTATACCTAAGCTCAAGCATAGGTCATGAGCGTAGGTCCCACCTTGTGGCCACGTGATCCCTTTATGTGCTGAAGTTATTTCAGAATAGTTTCAGAATTTTCCAGTTTTGTCCCTACTTTGATATTTTAAGTGATCGGTGATTCTAGACCTCTACATACAGGCTTATACACATATTTACATGAGATTTTATAGAGATTATTCATGTATTATGAAATTACAGAAAAGGGCAACCATTAGAGTTTCCCTCACTTATCTATAAATATGAGAGGGTTAGGTTTACGGTTTAGTTATGTTTTGTGATTGTTTTTGGAGGCTGGTCCTGGTTCTGATTTTCACATTCATTCATAGAGTTCTTCCATTGAAGAGAACCACCATTAAAGACCTAGAGATCCGGAGAAGAAGGCCATGAAGAGCGTTTTTACACCGATAATGCAAATTCTCTCAGTCATGATCAACTAATTCGGTATCTAGGGTTTTCTCGCAAAACCCTAGCTAAGTAATGTAGATCTAATTTTATATTCATTTATAGAGAGGGGAAACTGTGACTATACTGTGATGATTGTGTTAGATGAGAGACCGTTTTTATTTGTGATATAAGTTTATATATTTGAATTGATTCTTGTCTCAGACTTTTTGAATATATTTATCTTACACAATCACAATTATTCACTATGGGCTGGAACTCAGATGTTTAATCTGTGATTTTATACACAATGGTGGTCATAAAACTCGAAACCCTAGGTTGACACAGGTCATGCCCTGACAAACTGATATAGACATGCTTTAGTTTATTTTTATGCTTTAATTTACTTCTTTACTTTACTTTTGTGCATTTACTTTCTGTTAGTAATTGGCATGCACTAATCAGTTTAGTCTTGAGATGGGTTGTCGCGATCCGGTTGAGAGTAATCTTTTTTGGGGTCAAACTGCTGGTGCGGTGCGACCTAATTCACAGTCAATGGATCACCCTCATGCAATTGAAATAGAATTTGGACTATGTTATGCGATTAGTGATGGAGTGAGGAAACCCTAGTTTTTTCTCTCTCTGAATCACAACCATTATTTATCATTGTTTTCTGTTTAATTTTCCTTATTATTAGATAATTCAAAAAATCAAACTCTTTTCGAAAAGTTATAATTCAGTGTTTTAAACCATTGAAGTGAACAATCCTCATCTCTGTGGGATCGATATTCCCCTACTCAAGCAAAACTATATACAATTGATATGTGCGCTTGCAGAAGGGTAAAGCCTAAAGTGTCGTTAAGGTGTCATTTTTAACCACATATTTTGTACACACCTGACGCCCAACATGAACCTACTAAGGGCAACTACCCTCCCGGTTAGGACTTGAACCTCTTTATGTGTTCAGGGTTCTTTCATTTCTAGTTGGGCATTGACATGGGTCGGGCTGGCTTGTATTCTTATCCGATCCACAATGTGCCCCAAGAACTATCTAGACAACACATCAAAAGAATATTTAGTTGGGTTAAGTTTCATGGCATGCTTTCTTAAGGTGTCAAACACTTATTGTAAATGCCCCAGATGGCTCTTCTTTTCCTTGCTCTTTACCGTGTCATCAATATATGCCTCGATCACTGTGCCCATCATTCCCCTGAAGATCCTGTTTATTAATCTTTGGAAAGTGGCACATGTATTCTTTAGTTCGAAAGGCATAACTTTAAAACAATAAGTACTTGTCTCGGTGATGTAGGAATTTTTTTCCTCATCGAACGGGTTTATACGTATCTGGTTGTAGCCCGAGTATGCATCAAGAAAAGTTTGTCATTCGTATCCACCCATGGCATCCACCATTTGATAGATCTTTGGCAATGGAAAGTTGTCCTTAGGGCATGCTTTGTTGAGGTCAGTGAAGTCGACATAGACCTTCCATTTTCCGTTCTTCTTCTGGACTATAACAAAGTTGGCAAGCCATTCAGGATACTTTACCTCCCTGATGAACCCTGCCTGGAGCAGACGAGACACCTCCTCGGCTATGATCTGGTTTCTATGGGGCCCATGAGTCTCTGTTTCTGCCTAATGGGCTTCATGTTCGGATCCACATGGAGGGAATGTTGGGAAATAGTGGGATCAATGTCGGGCATGTCCATATGCCCCCATGCGAAGACGTCAGAGTTGTCCTGCAAGAATTGGGTCAGTTCCTTTAATTCACAAGGAGTAAGATTTATACCTGCATAGGTAATTTTCTTAGGTTGATCGGGTATGATGGATATCTGCTGTAAAGGCTCTACCACGATCGGGGGACCCGAGTCCCCTTCCTTTAATTATTATTTGGGTTTGGGGTCCCGATCCTTGTCGTGGATCTCCCCTTAGTCCTGCCTCTTCCCCATTCCCTTTAGGGTAACAACATAACATTCCTTAGCAACTACCTGATACCCTTTAATGTCAATGACGTCAAACCCGTTCGGGCCCACGCACCTCATCATTTGATGTAGGGTTGACGGTACTCTATGCATTCAGTGGATCCAACCCCTTCCCATGAACAAGTTATACAATGGCTTCACATCCACTATAATGAAAGTCTCTGAGAGGGTTCTTTGGGAGCAAATACTGGCAACTGAACCTCTTCGATTGACTCAACCTGTTTCCCATAGAATCCCGCTATGGGGCTTCGGGATGTCACTATTTCCCTCGGGTCAATTTCGAACTTGTCAAAGGCCCATTTATTGATGATGTTGGCACTGCTCCCCGGGTCAATCATGACTCGCTTGATAAGGCAATTTGCCACTATCAGGGTGCAACCAACTGATTGTCATGGGGGGTAAGGATGTTACGTAGGTCGGTCGTGGAGAAAATGATATGTGCATCACCTGTCTGATGGTAAACTTCATTCACTTCACCAACTCTTTTCATTTTCTGGGCCCTGCGCAGTTGAGATCTGTTGACCCCTCCATTTCCTTGAAGGTGGGACCACCATGAATCATGTTGATGATCCTGATGGGCTGCGCAGCCGTGGGATTCCATTGGGCATTAGGTGTATGTTGCTCGGTCCCCAGTCCATCCCGTTGGACGTAAACTTGGAGCTCTCCTCTAGCTAGCATGGACTTCACCTAACGCCTGAGACTTTGACATTCATTGGTTACGTGACCAAAGTCGCTGTGAAAGGCGCAATGTTTTGACTTGTCCCTTTGGTCCAGGGGCTGCCTGATAGGTGGTGGCATCTAGAAGATTCCCCTGGCCTTATTCTCCAGATATAGCTTGGCCAGACTGACCATTTGGGGGTCTCTTCAAATCTGGGGCATTTAATGAGAAATGGGGTGGAAGGACCTGAAGAAGTGGAAGGACATGAAGAAGCGGAAGGACCCGAAGAGCTAGTCGCTTACGGTCGGCTATCTGTTCCTTTGTTCGGGCCTCCACATTCACCAAGGCTACTCTCTTCTACCGAATAGCCTCTTCCTCCTCTCTCTGCAGGTGGCCTTGGGCCTTAGAATTCAATTATCTGATTCTCGATGGTGGGCGTTTTACCAGAGATTAATGAAACTTCATTCCAAGTACCAAATCATAGCCTCAACAGCAGAGTGTTAGTCACAATTGTCGATAGAGGAGGACTTGATGTGGAACCTAGACAGGAAGTTTTTAAGGGACTCACCCTTCTCTTGAATCACTGTGAAGAGACATGATATGGTCTTCTTTTGCCTCTTGTTCCCGTAGTACTGGGCAACAAAGAGTTTGGTCAGCTACTGCCAGCTCCCGATGGATCCGGGTGACTGTTTTCTGAACCACAACAGAGCGGCGCCGACAAGACTTATAGGGAACACCTTAAAGAGCAGGGCCTCATTTTCGGCATACATAGTCATCTTTTGGTGAATCTGGTAGATGTGCTCCTCAGGGTCCTTCGTGCAATCATAGGAGGTGAATCTAAGCATGACGAACTTTTTCGGGAAGGGCACCCGAGTGATCTCTGAAGTGAATGGTGACTGGATTGAATCGGTGGAGGCCTGAACGGCCAAGTCTTCGATGGATTGAGCCCACAGGTCTTTCATGACCTTCTTTTGGAACTCAACCATCATCTCTTCTAGCTTTTAAGAGGTCAAGACCTCGTCAGTGGTAGGGGTCTTGTCCAGATGGTGCGAGGATTCAACATGCTTCTCTAGCCCATCGCCTTCTTCCTGGAGATGAAGGTGAACAAGCGTTGCAGGAGGAGCGGGTGGGTAAGTCATTCTTGCCAAAAGCTCAGCATTCTGCTTCTCCAGGGCCTGACTCCATTCTTTGGCGGCCGCCAGCCATTGTAGGATCTGCTCAGTGGTTTGAGAAGCCCCTACATGGCTGTCTCCGGTGGTTAGCACTTCCGCTTGGGAGCAGGTTACATGCATGGTTAAGTAAGGAGAAAAGAGATAAGCCTAAAGGGAGAAGAGGAAAGGTAAGCTCAACTTGAGATATGGGAAGATAATCAATAGTGATCTCTACTTCCCACAAACGGCGCTAATGTGTAGATGACTAAAAATGCACAACACAAGAATGAATCCTTTATTGAGTTTTTCTTTTTCCATATATGCATTACATTTTTGGGCCTTGAGCCCATTAGGGCAACAATCTCTCATACACACATCACTTCCTCTCTTTCTTGCGTCATTGACTTGGTTTCCAAGTTGTTCTAAAATGTTTTTGGCTATTGGGCTTGGAATGGGCCCTTATCTTCAGGCTTTAATTAGACTTTGCTGAGCCGGAAGGCTTATGGACCCGAAGCTTGATGGGCTTGAAAGATTCCATGTATAATTTTTATTAACATTCTTAATTAAAAAATAATTTAATAATTTATATTTTGTAAGAAAAAAGAAATATGATACTTCTTAATGCTAAATAACGTCGAAATATTAAGAGGAGCTACCTTCCAGAATATATGATCTTTCGGGTTTGGACTACCTCCTCACCTTGACCCCAGACTGAACTCTCTTTCTTTGAACGAGTGTAGGCCCAATAAATGGTCCAGGCCCATCAGAGGAAGTATAAAGGTAGACGCTGTAAAGCCCAAGGTAAGTCCAAGGCCCAATCCGGATGATCACAAGATGGAAATGCAAATCTCACCTACCAACCAAATCCCTTGAATCTAAAGCTAGGATCTCTCCTAAAATCATGATTGTAACCGATCCCAATTCATGTATAAATAGAGAAGGAAAGATCAATGAAAAATACAAACTATACCAAAAGCTAGGATTTATTTGATCTATCGTTTTTCCTTTGAGAGTTGTTGAATTCGTTCAGTTACTACGAACGAGTTCACAGTGAATTAGCTCTCTTTTCTCTTATTGCAGGTTTAGCGGACAATGAGATCTAATAAATCCTTGAATTCTTTATCCTATCTCTTTCTTTATATTAGATTTAAGGAAATGAAAAGGAATCGAATTTCTACTGCAATCAATACATAATAAAATAAAGATAAAATACGAGATATTCATTGAAACTAAAATGTAAGAGATAAAAATAAATTTATCTAACAAATTTTGAAATTAAGATGTATATAATGAAACTGAAAGAGAAGTGAAAAAACAGGTAATTGGAATTTGTTTAGTAAAATCGTATAAAAATTATGATATATTCCTTAAAACCAAGAAAAATATTGAATCATATATGAAAATCTGAAAGATATAAGTAATAAGGTGATGTATATTAGTTAAAGAAATAGTAAAAGTGAAAAATATGATGTATTCATTCAAACTATACCACAAAAAAAAAAAAAGTGAATAACAACACTACAACAGAGGGAAATAAAAAGAGAATTTGCTGAAATTGAAAATAAATAATTAAATATAAATAACTTTGAAAATATAACTCCATAAGGCCCCCCTAGCAAGAGCAACATCTAGATTTCTCACAGCATGGTTTTATAATAGTTAAATAAATCTTGATTAAACTCATACAAAAGGAAGAAAACATAGTAGAAAAATTAGTATACAGTAACATCTTAGTATTGGAAAAGTTATATATAAATATAGGTAGTTTAATAAAGAAAACATAAAAAATAATATATATTTTAGAAAATGAATAAATCTATTAAATAATTAGAGAAAATATCACTTAAAATGATCAAATAATATGCATATAAAAAAAGTAAAATTAACTAAAATTCTTGCATACCTCGGACATGTTAAAAGGAATTTAACTTCACTTGAAATTATTTCATGCAAAGATCATGAAATATTCTCGACAATGTCGTCTTGTATTCTTTTTTACATTATTGTAACATTAATCCTAAAATTGTAACATTAATCCTAAAACTACTTGGACAAGTTAAAAGTGGGTTTGTATCTCAAAAATAAAAAATAAAAATAAAAAGAAAAAAAAACTCTGAAATTAAAATATAATTTAAAAATCAAGAAGAAATATATAAAACTGTTGTACTTTAATATTAGTATAGATTTTTAGTTTTTTATTCTAACTAAGTCTTTAGTTTAGTTTAAAAAATTAATTAAAGGGAAAATTATACAAACTATCCCTGAATTATGACCTAATTGCAGAGAGTACCCCTAACGTTTGAATAATATCAGTTACTACCCCTTATAATAGCCCAGTCAGATTTGTGCGTGAATTTACTTAAAAGCCCTTGTTTTATATTATATTTTAGGGTTAATTTCAAGAAACCCCCTATACTATCCAGTTTTATCAACTAACCCCCACGGTGTCCATTTTGCCCCAAAAATTATAAATTCAAAAATATATATATATATATTTTGCAAAAAACTTATTTTTCGGAGGGAGAATATTATTTTCCAAAATATGAATTATTTCGGAAAAAATAATATATATTTTTTGAAAAAAATTATTTTCAGAAAAAAATCATATTTTGGAATATAGTATATATTTTTCGCAAAAAAAAATATTTTTTAAAAAAGATCATATTTTGAAACATAATAGTATATATTTTTCGCAAAAAAAAAGTATTTTTCGGAAAAAAATTCATATTTTGGAACATAATAAGTACTTTTTTGCAAAAAAATCATATTTTGGAATATAATATATATTTTTAGCAAAAAAAGTATTTTTCGGAAAAAAAATTCATATTTTGGAACATAATAAGTACTTTTTTGCAAAAAATATCATATTTTGGAACATAATATATATTTTTCGGAAAAAATTCATATTTTGGAACATAATATATACTTTTTCGCAAAAAAATTATTTTTCGAAAAAAAAATTCATATTTTGGAACATAATAAGTACTTTTTTGCAAAAAAATCATATTTTGGAACATAATATATACTTTTTCGCAAAAAAATTATTTTTCGAAAAAACAATTCATATTTTGGAACATTATATATAAATTCAAAAAAATTAGGGTATTTAAGTAATTTTGTATGCAAATTTGGAACATGCAATGATATGAGGGCAAAAATGGAAGTTCACTACAAAAACAGCTTTTATTGACCAATTCTGGCGTTGACTTTGAACATAATGGGCTAAGTGTTACAACGGAGGTGATTTTGAGGGTAGTTTATGATATTATTAAAATGTAAGAGATACCGCGTGCAATTAGGTCATAGTTCAGGGATAATTTGTGTAATTTTTCCTTAATTAAAATCAGAAGTAGGATTGTGTAGAATGAATTCATGTATTGATAAAGAATGAATGTGTAGAAAAATAATTTTAAGTGAAGTTAAATTCCTTTTTTTTCTGTAATTAAATATTTAATTTAGTTTACATAGAATCACAAATAGAATTTAATTTTAACTAAATTAAAATTAAAATATAATTTATAATTTAAAAATTGGGTTGGAAACTCTTTGCACTTTTAATAGTAGTATATTCGTAAAATATATGTTTAATGCACGTGTTAAAATTTTAAGGTATATTTTTAATTGACATTTTTAATTAAAAATAATTTAATAATTTATATTTTGATTTAAAAAATAAAATGTTTTATTTTTTAATATTGATACTAAATAATTTAGTATATATATATATATAATATTTTATTTTTTAATGTTAGATAAAGACTTAAATTAATAAAGAATACACAGAAACAATATAAGGCAGTAAATTAATTTTCTTTGTTAATATACAAATATTATCTAATTAGATAATTTAACGTTAATATAGGATTCATAGAGAATTAGTAAAATTAAATTTCTTATAAAAAACAAAATAATTAAAATAAAAAAATAAAGTCTAAAACACTCTAATTCAAAAATCTTATTAAATAAATTACATATTTAAGCAATATATAAAAATTTATTAACACACCCCGACACTAATTCTATAGAACTCTTAAAGAATATGATTTAAAATAAAATATAATAAACCACAATACAATTGAATCCTTTTTCATCTTGAATTCGGATCTTTCCTTTGCAAGTGTTAGGAAATTAAAATGAGGTAATCCCATTTGAAAAGGATTTGCTCTCTATTGTCAAGGTAAACATCAATTAGTAGTCATGTTGAATTAGGAAATATAAAAAGGAAAGTTTGAAACAGGACCATTAGATTATATCTAGTACCACGTAAAGTTTACATAATAGTAGAATTAAAAAATAAAATACAAAACAATGAAAAATGAATACAAAATTGAAAATTAAAAAATAATTAATAAAACATTTTATAGGACTCTTAAAGTGTTTAAGCTTGAGTTTAAATTGAAAATAATAAAAAAACTAATGATCTTCCGAAACATGATATACCAACCGACACAAACCTTGGTCAAGTACTACCGCAGTCCGAAACCCCAACTCCCAATCTTCGCCAGCATCTAAATGGAACCGATAGTAAAATAAGCTGGAAACTGCCGTTAATGGCTTTCATTGCTCGTACTGGAAATGCGGCCATCGAATCAAACATCTCACACACTCATTCACGCCTGACCCAACCTTTTCTACCCTACAGAACTCGCCCAAATGGCCACCGAATCTGACATCCAATTATATTTAAACTAAATAACAGTTTGCTTATTAAAAATAATCACTAACTCTTAGTACGTAAAGAATAGAACTAATATTAATAAAACATATATATATATATGCAACCACATTATCGAAACAAATCAATAAATAAAGATAATGAATATGATAAAAAAACGTGAGGGGACGAAAAATTCAACATACCTCAAAATTTCTATTGTTCAAATTGGTATATGGTTCTATCTTGCCACCAGAGACATGGAAGTGAATGAAGAAATTATAAAAGAGACTTTCAATAATACAACTCATTTGGAAAGTAATTATAATGTTTCACAGGAGTATAACAGTATGATGTCGCAACTAGTAGGGGTTTGAAAGATATTTCAAAACACTAAATGTTTTTAGATATAATTATTAAAGATCATATATTATATTTCTTTTAACTATGAAATTAAAAAAAAAAAAAATTTAGGTATCCATTCATTTTATTTTATAATTGTTGTGGATACTTTAAGTCTTTAACTATACTTTCTTTTAAAGAAAATACATGCATTGAAATAATAAAATATATTAATGCACTTTAATGATATTTCTTTTAATGTAGTTATTAAAGTCTTTACTAAATTAAATTTTATTTTTAATTTTTTAATGGAATAAATGTATAGAAATATTATAGAGGCCTTATATTTTTATAATAGTAAATAACTAATAGAAAGTCTTCCAATTTTATTTTATTTTTCTGAAAATTGTAATAGCGATGAATGTTTTAATATATAGAAATATTAGAAATGACTTACATTTTTGTAATAGTATGGATAGATAATTATTTAATATAAAATAAGATACTATGATTTAGTTTAAAATAGTATATTATTGATATAAGATATTAAAATTTAATTTAAAATAATATATTATCAGATATATTGTTAGTATATTATATTAAAAATATATATATGAACAGTACCGGACTGGACCAGATTAATTGGATTAGGGATAATTACACACACCTCCCTTGAACTATGGCATAATTGCACGCGGTTCCCCTAATATTTTAATAATATCAAAAATCTCCATTAATTGCACATCCGTTGTAACATTTAATCCTTTTTGTTCAAAGTCAACACCGAAAAATTACTTTATTGGTCAATAATGGCATATTATGAACCAAAATTCCTATTTTACCCTTATTATCCTTGCAATTACATTTGAACCCTTACTTTTGCATTTAAAATTACTAGAATATCCTAACTTCTTTTACTAAATTCTCTACAAGATATTTGTCATGACTTGGGAAAAATAAGGGACGTATATGAAATGATAGTTACTTTTTTTTTTTTTTGAATGTTAAGGAACTCACACACTCACACACCCCCACATAAGCCCTATAAGGCTCTAACCCCAGATCTCTCCCAATTTGGGGAGAAATGGAAATACCATTAGACCACAAGGTCATTGGTGAAATGATAGCTACTTGGTACACATAATTTCCGCCAATATATTTGATGACAATGTAGTAAACTCATCATCCTCTAGAAGATTCACTAAAAATCTCTAAAGCTAAAAGGATATAAATGTCATTTCACTATTATTTCTTGTCGGACCAATATTCCGATACACTAATGGAGGTTTCTGATATTATTGAAACGTTAGGGGAACCGCATGCAATTATATTTTAGTTCAGAGGAGGTTTGTGTAATTATCCCATTAGATTATTAAAAATACAATCCAGAACGATCCATAAGATACTGGATTGGGTATTTTTTTTATCCATGTCCAATCTAATTCATAATAAAACCAATTCAATATATCCGAATTAGATCGGATGAATTAGATCGGATAGATTGGATTTTCGGATTCGCTGAATTTTTTAACACCCCTAATAGTGGCTGTTCCATTTGTTATTTTGTTAGCCCACATGCCAACTTATGGCTGTTCCATTTGTTATTTTGTTAGTCCACAGGCCAACGTAGTAAGCTGCCCGAGAAGCCTATGTCTCACAATGGCCCAAAAGCCTACCGCTCATAGTCACTTTGCTCAAAATAAGTTTTCAGTTAATTACTTGATTTTGACCACTTATTTATTTTGTTAATTATTACACTTTTATCATATTTAATAATAAAAAAATTCATATAACAGAATAAACAAGAGATGCATAACTAATTTTTATCGGACAATTTGATTAACATAAAATAATATGTGTGCGTATATATTGATATTCTTAATTTTTTAAATTCTTTTTTTGTTAGATTTTTGTAATATAGTTTTTTCAAACACCATAAAATTATACTTGTATGTTTATCCATTCATATTCTAATTTTTCATGTTTTATTGACACTTAATTGTTTTCTTAATTCATTTTATTAAAAAAATAATTGTAGAAAATAAATTTTTTTTTTGAAAAGTAGAAAAAAATTATTGCGTTATTAATGAAGTTATAGTTTTCAACACAAAATTAGTCCTATCATCATGACCAAAATATATACAAGGGTTAAATGAAATAACTCCCTGAACTATGATCGGATTTGCAAATAACTCCCTGAACTATAAATTATGCAACAAACTCCCCTAAACTATCACATTTGTTGTAAAATGCTCCATTTTCTTTAAAAACTTTTATAAATTACCTAAATGCCCTTTCTTTAATAAATGTTACTTAATACATTTCTCTTATTAACTTAGATTATAAAATAATTAAGAATAATTTGATAGCATATTCTTCATTCAAACTAATATGGAATTACACATGATTTTTAAAATTTTATGTTTTGAATAATTTATTTAGGTTGTTTAAATAAGAATTAAATAAATTTCTAAAATGCTTAGCTATTTAATTAAAACTATTTATATATATAACATGAGAAAATCAAAAGGTGGTGATTATCTAAGTAATTTGTGATTTATTTATGAATATATTTCTATGAAAAGAAGTTTTCATTTGGCATAAAAAAAATTGAATAATGAGTTTTATTATTTAAATCAAACTAAATTTTAATAACAAGTTAATTAATTTTAAAATAAAATAATTACAACTTATAAATTTATTTATTTTAGCATTTAAGAGTATATTTACTTTAATGCATTTAAAGTGAATGGTATAATTAATAATTTAACTAAAAGAAATGATATTTATATAATTTAAAGAATTAACAAATATAATAGTAAGGGCATGATAGTCTTTTGCAATAGAATTGGGGCAAATTGCAACAAATTGATAGTTGAGGGAGGTTTGTTTTAGTTCAGGAGGTTAGATGCAAAAGTGTAATAGTTCAGGGGAGTTTATTTCATTTTACCCTATATACAAATACAACATATAAACAAATGAGATGACAACTGTGTGAGACTGGCTAATGTTGGTGTTACGGTTCTAGTTTACAGACACGTGTATTAAAATGTGGTGTTACGGTTCTAGTTTACAGACACGTGTATTAAAATGTGTCAACAAGTTTTGTATCTTCTTCTCTATAAAATCTACTATACTTATATTTAGAAACTCATATTAGCAGAAGATACACCTAATCACTCCATATTCACAATCTGAATCTGAAAATTTTAAGTGTCTATTTTGTTGTGTTTCTTTTTCTCTCTACATCTAAACATCTTTAAAGTATGTCGAGTGGTCCATGAATCCTAAAGAAAATGAGTCAACATGGAGGACCGAAAATACAAGGGAAAAAATTCATTTTTCTGCGGTGGAATGATAGTGTAAATGTCAAAAAATGCACAACACAATCATCCTCTTTTATTTTATTTTTGCTTTCCTTATATACATTTCCTTTTTGGTCTTTAGGCCCATTAGGGCAACACCACTTTAATTACATCATTATGACATCATTATTGTTATTTCTAAAGAAGTATAGACTGTAATGGGCCTGGTCTTCGGGCTTGTGAAGACCTTGTTGGGCCAATGCTTGATGGGCTTGGGAATTTCCACACCTACATAGGCCCCCCTCTTGGTAGTGGGCCTTCGGACAGTCAGGCCCATTACCAAGAAGGTTTAAAGTGGAAATTGAGGTGCATTCGTCTTGTCGGGGTGACGTGGCAGGTCTCTTTAAACATGACAACCGTATCATCATTCAACCACTTGAAGTTCATGTATCAGGTAACCTCAATTTGCGGAATGGGGGCTGAGGAGGCGCACGTGAAACGATGTGACGCTTCGCTTCCCGAGCGCACAACTTTTTGATCATTTCAGAGACCTCTATAAGTACATATTGCATTTGCTGAACAATCATTGCATTCCAAAGCCAATAGCTCTCAGAAAACTCTCTGCAACTTGAGTTATTTGCTTATCATTGCCAGAATCCGTTCATCCTTCCAGGAAAACGTCCGAAACCTCATCGGGATTCATCTTAGAGTAAGTTATCTTCCTTCAGCTTTCCTACCTCTCTTTCAATATGTCCGATAGTGACGACACTCGGTCGGGTAGCGACCGTCTCCCCTCTTCTGTGGACCCAGAAGCTTCCCTTAGTTCTCCCTTAGTAGAGGTGGTTAGGACGGTCGGGTCTAGTCCTCCTGAGGTTAACCAAAACATTACAGCGGGTGGGGATCCGGCTGCAGGGGGTTCAGGAGATCAATTTTATGCCGACCCCCTCCCTCCTGCACATTGGGTACAAACGATATTGAAAAGATTGAGGGCCAAGTATGGGATACCCGATGGGATAATCATTAAGAATTATCCCAAAAAATACGAATTTAGGAAGGGTGAGGGGGTCATGGATCATCAGATTTTGTTGTCAGCCTTCCATCTTCAGGTTCTTAAATTCCCGATCCACCCTTTCTTTCTTTACACCTTAGCTACTTTAGGTCTGACCCCGCTTCAAGTGGGGCCTAACTTCTTCAGGATCGTGGCTATGCTCCTGATAATTAATCGGGAGCTGGATCTTGATCTAGGTCTGGCTGAGCTCCTGTTCTGTTACAAGATACAGGGTCAGAAGGACTGTAGGGGTCGGAACAATCTTTTTCCTTTAAGCGGGAGAAAGATTTCCGATGACACTGAGAAGTCTAATAAGGGGTGGAAGGAAAAAATGATCCTGGTGAGCGGGAATTGGAGGCTTCTTGGCTCAGCCGGATTTAAAGTCCCTAGTGAATTTGATAAATCCTTGTTTCCTTCTTTCAAACTTTACTATAGGGGGTCCTGCTACTGTGAACAGTGCGATGATAAGTTGGGTCATCATGTGCTGGAGTTTCTGGGAGCGCCCGACCGGTTTAAAACTCCAAACTATATAAAGTCCCGATTCGACATCCTTAAATCTAAAATTTGGGGGCATCCCCTGAGGATGTGTGGCATTTACCTGACGGGTTCTAATTTGCAGGCACTCACATCACAAGGATAAAATACGATGCTGAGGATCCCGCAAGCCGTGCTTAAGAAGAAGGCCAAACGGGTACCTGGCCCTCAAACGATCCCTTCAGTACCGAAGGAGGTTCAGAACGGTCAGGGGTCCCAAAGTACTCCGACTCCTCCGTCTGGGACCGCTCATCCACTACCAGCGGGGAACATTCTAGTGACTCCACCCCCCCCCCCCCGATGGGAAACATTCAGGTCACTCCGCCCCTTCCTTCAGGAGCTGGTACTGCCGGAGCACCCATTGTTCCTCCTTCAGGAGACATTCCCGTTCCTGAATCCCGACTGATTGAGGGGGAAGCTAGTTTGGCAGGGACACAATGTCCCCGATCTGAGGAGGTTACTCCCGACTGATCGGTTAGGCCTCGTCTGACCACAGCGTCGTCTTCAATCATTGTAGAGGAGATTGGGGCTGCAACTGAAGAGGAGCGACCCGTCCCATGGGCACCAAAGATAACACTTCCAAGTGGTGACTTTTTGGTTAGGGGACACGAGACCATTGACAATGATGTCGCCCTTTGGGCAATGGGTTCCCAGATCTGGACTCCTGCAGACAAAAAGAAACTGAGATAGATCGATCGAGCAGAACTGGCCTTGACTGGTCTGGATATTATCATGAAAGTACTTCTTGAATATACTGTCGCATCGGTCATACTTGGTATTTCTCTCCTTTATTCCTTGATCAAGCTAACACTTGTTCTTTTGGCAGATGTTTTATTTGACCCAAGCCTATAATGCAAAGATGGAGGAGGACACTAAGCTACTCCGTAAACTAATGAGCTTCTGAGGCTGAAGGAAGATAACAGGAAAAAGGTTGCCACCATGCTAGCGATATCCAATGATAAACTAGAGGCTCAGACCATGAGGGCAATCTCTGCGAAGCAGCAACTTCAGGTTCCTCAAGAGAAGATCAAGGAAATGAAAGCGATCCGGCGGGCCCTATTCGCTGAAGCGGAGGCCCTGAAGACTGAGAATGAAATCCTGAAGGATGAGAGTGAGGGCCTGAGGGATTATAAGGTGAAGCTTCTGGAGGAGAAGGCTGAGACCGAGAACCTCCTTGCAGTGGAGAGGTCGACGGTGGAGATGTGTCACCGGGGTGGCAATCAGATGTACAATCACTTCTGGGACACTTCCTAGTACCGAATCGGGTTCGGATGGAGGTCATGCTTCAATGACATCCAGAAACCCGTTGAGGAGAGGGACTTCGCCTCAGTGGAAGAATTGGATGAGAATTTGGGCATCGCCCCACCGTACGACGATCCGGTTGGAGGTCTTGATGATGTTCGTTTCTGTGAGTTCCTGACCAAGCCTCTCCCGGGGATGAGTATTACGTCCAACTTTGATCCTCCAGTTCCTGATGGGGCCATCATCCCTGCGAGCTCCAATTTGGCGGGCACTGGTGCTGGCACTTAGGATAGGATTCTTTATTTTGTAAAACATTTTGTAAGCCTTGGCCATCGGGGCCCATTTTTGAATGAAAGATCATTGCTATTGTCCAATTTATCTTTTTAATACTTAGATTATTTTATCAAAAGAAGTACTGTCTTTCGGGCACTCCAGGTCATGTGAAAGACAATGCAACACTTGGTTTATTTTTGCAAATTTTAATCTCTTCAGGATCTGTGTTGTGTCTTTCGGGCACTTCAGGCCACACGAAATACAATGCAACACTTAGTTTATTTTCGCAAAATTTGATCTCTTCAGGATCTGTGTTGTGTCTTTCGGGCACTTCAGGCCATGCTCAAGACAATGCAACACTTAGTTTATTTTTTTGCAAATTTTGATCTCTTCAGGATCTGTGTTGTATCTTTCGGGCACTTCAAGCCATGCGAAAGACAATGCAACACTTAGTTTATTTTTTTTTTCAAATTTTGATATCTTCGGGATCTGTGTTGTATCTTTCGGGCACTTCAGGCCATGCGAAAGACAATGCAACACTTAGTTTATTTTTTGCAAATTTTGATTTCTTCGGGATCTGTGTTGTGTCTTTCAGGCACTTCAGGCCATGCGAAAGACAATGCAATACTTGGTTTATTTTTGTAAAATTTAATCTCTTCGGGATCTATGTTGTGTCTTTCAGGCACTTCAGGCCATGCAAAAGACAATGCAATACTTGGTTTATTTTTGTAAAATTTAATCTCTTCAGGATTTGTGTTGTGTCTTTCGGGCACTTTAGGCCATGCGAAAGACAATGCAATACTTAGTTTATTTTTTGCAAAATTTGATCTCTTCGGGATCTGTGTTGTGTCTTTCGGGCACTACAGGCCATGCGAAAGACAATGCAACACTTGGTTTATTTTTGTAACATTTGATCACTTTAGGATCTATGTTATGTCTTTCGGGACTTCAGGCCATGCGAAAGACAATGCAACACCTAGTTTATTTTTTAAAAAATTTTGATCTCTTCAGGATCTGTGTTGTGTCTTTCGGGCACTTCAGGCCATGTGAAAGACAATGCAACACTTGGTTTATTTTTGCAACATTCGATCTCTTCAGGATCTGTGTTTTGTCTTTCGGTCACTTCAGGCAATGCGAAAGATAATGCAACACTTGGTTTATTTTTGCAACATTTGATCTCTTCAGGATTTGTGTTGTGTCTTTCGGGCACTTCAGGCCATGCGAAAGACAATGCAACACTTAGTTTATTTTTTTCAAATTTTGATCTCTTCAGGATCTGTGTTGTGTCTTTCGGGCACTTCAGGCCATGCGAAAGACAATGCAACACTTGGTTTATTTTTGCAACATTTGATCTCTTCAGGATCTGTGTTGTGTCTTTCGGGCACTTCAGGCCATGCGAAAGACAATGCAATACTTGGTTTATTTTTTGCAAATTTTTATCTCTTCAGGATCTGTGCATTGTCTTTCGGGCACTTCAGGCCATACGAAAGACAATGCAACACTTGTAAGCTATTTGGCCATAAAAATGATTTTCATTGATCGGGTGCTATTTGCTTTTTATATATATATATATATATTTACAAAAAGATCAAGGTAAACGTAAAGCTTGGCCCTTTACAGGTAGTACCTCTTCAGGCGAGAGGCGTTCTGGGAGTTTGGTTCCATTCCGCCATCCATATTCCTTCGGACGCGGTATGCTCCGTGCCCGATGACTTCGGTAATGGTGTAAGAGCCCTCCCAAGGCTCCCTGAGCTTGCCTACGAGCCCAATTTTTCACCTAAGGATCATGTCTCCGACCTGGAACTCTCTTCTTTTGACTTTTTGGTTGAAGTGGTTTCAGACGCGCTGTTGGTAGGTGGCCAGCCTAATCACGACAGCCTCCCTTCTTTCATCTAGTAGATCAAGGTCGTGAGCTAAGTGTTGGTTATTTGGTCCTTCAATCTAGGCCTGGCTTCGGAGGGTTGGAACCCTGACCTCCGTTGGGATCACAACCTCAGTGTTGTATGCCATGGCAAAGGGGGTCTCCCTATAGGTTGTCTGGAGTCGTTTTGTATGACCAGACCACTTTAGGTAGTTTCTCGAGCCAGACTCCTTTGGCTTCCTGAAGCTTTTTGGCCAGGGTGTTGATTATGGTTCGATTTATCCTTTCCGCCTGTCCGTTCCCTTGTGGGTACCTAGCAGAAGACGTATTCTGGTTGATACCATGCTCAACAAAGAACGCTCTCACTTCTTTGTTGTCAAGATTTGTCCCATTATCCATCATGATTGTCCTTGGCAGCCCGAATATGCATATTATGTGGGTCCATATGAATTTGATGACGTGGCCACTCTTGATGGTGGGATAGGCTTCAGCTTCTACCCATTTGGTGAAGTAATTAGTGGCCAGAAGGACATAGGCATTTGATCGAACTGCCTTCGGGAGATGTCCCACAATATCCATTCCCCATAGGGCGAATGGGTGCGGTACTATGGTGGGATGTAAGAACTCAGGTGGCCGATGGATAGTGTCTCCGTGCATCTGACATGGCTTGCACCTTCGGACGTACTCTTCGGCATCCCGCGACAGATAGGGCCAGAAGTATCCTTGGGAGAGTATCTTATGGGCAAGGGATCTACCTCCGGAGTGGTTCCCGCAATCTCCACTGTGAATCTCCTGCATCACTGCTCTTGATTCTGATGGCGTAATACATTTCAAGTAAGGACTTGAGAAGGATTTTCGATAAAGTTGCCTGTTTATAATTGAATATTGGGCTGAATTCCTCCTGATCTTATGAGCTTCAGCTTTGTTCTCTGGGAGTGTTCCACTTCGTAGGTAATCCATTAGGGGATCCATCCAGCTGGGCTCCCATGGGATAAGCATCACCTTTTCGGGCTCCTGAATACTTGGCCTGATTATAAAATCCACCGGCACCACCCGGGTCAGGTCTTTTCCGGCTGAGGATGCCTGGCCGGCTAGGTGGTCAGCTACAGAGTTTTCGCTCCTCGGGATCTGAGTGAAGGTTATTTTTTGAAAGCTTTCTGTTTCTTTTAACACGAGTGCCCGATAAGACTCCATTTTTGGATCTTTTGTCTCGTATTCCCCTTTAATTTGTTGAACGATTAGATGAGAGTCCCTGTGCACTGCTAGGGCCTGGATCTGGAGGCTTCGGGCTAACCTCAAGCCAGATATGACTGCTTTATATTTTGCCTCATTGTTGGTGGTTGGGAACTGCAGTTGCACTGACATGTGGAGATGCGTACCGTCGGGTGTCAGGATTTGCAAACCGATTCCTGATCCGGCGGGGCCGGCCGAGCCATCCACGAAAAGCTTCCAGGTGTCTGGCTCACGCATCTGGTCGGGTTCTTCAGTTTTGTCTTCAAGTAGGAAATTTGCTACTGCCTGACCTTTGATAGAAACCCAAGGTATGTAAGTCAAGTTATATATACCCAATTCAATGGCCCATTTAGAAATTCTCCCAGAAAGATCAGGTTTTAACATAATGACCTGGAGAGGAGTGACAGTCGGGATAATGATTGGATAAGCTTCGAAGTAATGCCTTAGTCATCTTTTTACATTCACCAGTGATAGAACCAGTTTTTCCTGCCTGCTGTAATGGGTTTCTACTTCAGCCAAGGATTTGCTGGTGTAGAAGACTGACATCTGAAGGTTTCCATCCTCTCTGATGAGAGCTGCACTGGTAAACACAAGGGATACTGCTAAGTACAAATGCAAGACTTCATCGGGACCCGGTGTGGATAAGATCGGGGGTATGGCCATATACTCCTTTAATCTCGCCAGGGCTTCAAACTGCTTAGGACCCCAGATTTCCCCCTTCTTCGCCTTGATTGCCTGAAAGAATGGTCAGCATCGGTCAGTGAGTTGTGAAATGAACCTGCTAAGTGCCACCACTCTTCCCGTCAAGACTTGAACGTCTTTGTGTGTCTGGGGCTCCTTCATTTTCATCAGGGCCTTGACTTATGTCGGGCTGGCCTGGATCCCGGTTCGGTCCACGATGTGTCCCAGGAACTGTCCGGATGATATACCAAAAGAGCATTTCTCCGGATTAAGCTTCATGCCATGCATCCTGAATATGTCAAACACTTGGCGCAAATGGGTGAGATGATCTCCTTTTTTCCTGCTCTTGACCACAGTGTCATCAATATAAGCCTCAATTACTATACCCATCATCCCCTTGAAGATCCTGTTGACCAATCACTGGAAAGTGGCACTTGTATTTTTTAGACCGAAAGACATAACACTAAAGCAATAGGTACTTGTCTCAGTAATGAAAGAGGTATTTTCCTCGTCTATCGGGTTCATTTTTATCTGATTGTATCCCGAATAGGCATCCATAAAAGTTAGACGGTCGTAGCCGGCTGTAGCGTCAACTATTTGATCAATCTTTGGCAGTGGAAAGTTGTCCTTCGGGCATGCCCTGTTCAGGTCAGTAAAATCAACACAAACCCTCCACTTACCATTCTTCTTTTGCACGACCATTACGTTGGCAAGCCATTCGGGATACCTGACCTCCCTGATAAAACAAGCCTGGAGCAATCTGGATACCTCATCTGCTATAATTTGGTTCCGATGTGCTCCCATACACCTCTGCTTTTGCCTGATTGGTCTTACATTCGGGTCAATGTGCAATGAATACTGGGCAATATCAGGATCAATTCCTGGCATGTCAGTATGCTCCCACGCGAAGACATCGGAGTTGTCCTGCAGCAATTGTGTCAGTTCTTTCAATTCAAGGTCGGTAAGATTTGTACCTGCGAAAGTAACTTTTTCCAGGCTATCGGGTATAACACAGATTGGCTGTAATGGCTCGACTACGATTGAGGTACCCGGATCCCCCTCATTTAATTTCTATTTGGAGCTTAGACTTTGTTCTTTGAAGTGGGATGTCATTGGGACTTTCCTTTTCCGGATCTCCTTCAGGGTAACCGCGTAACACTCCTTGGTGGCCACCTGGTCACCCCTGATGTTGACGGTACCCAGACCGTTGGGGCTTATGCATCTCATGACCTGGTGAAGAGTTGAGGGCACACCCTGTATTCGGTGAATCCATCCCCTTCCCATGAGCAGATTGTACGAAGGCTTGACATCCACCACAACAAATGTCTCGGTCAGGGTCCTTTGAGCGACAGATACCGGCAATTGGACTTCCCCGATCGGTTCGATTTGCCTTACATTGAAACCTGCGATAGGCCATCGGGATGCCATAATTTTGTTCGGGTCAATCTCGAGCTTTTCAAAAGCCCATTTGGTTATGATGTTTGCGCTGCTCCCAAGATCGATCATGACTCTTTTCACAAGGCAGTTGGCTACCATCAGGGTCACAACCAGTGGGTCATCATGTGGGGTCTGGATGTTCCGGAGTTCTGATGCAGAGAAAATGATCTGTGCTTCTCTTACCTTGTGGTGGACCTCATTGATTTCGTTGACTCTTCTCGCCTTGCGGGCTCTCCGTAGGTGGCTCCGGCGGCATCCTTTAGTCTATTTGGATGGGGTGCCTCCAAGAATCATATTAATGATCCTGACCAGCTGTGCATCTGCGGGGTTCCGAGGGGCGCTAGGGGTACATTGATCGGCCTCGATCTGTCCCGTTGGACATAATCCCGGAGCTCTCTGCGAAGCAGCAACGCCTCCACCTGTTGTCTGAGATTTCGGCACTCGTTTGTGATATGCCCGAAATCACCGTGGAAAGTACAGTGCTTTGACTTGTCCCTTTGATCAAGTGGTTGTCTGATGGTTGGGGGTTGTTGGAAGATCCCCTTGGTTCTGTTTTCTTGGTAGAGTTTCGCAAGGCTGACCCTCAGGGGTGTCGTTCTCTCTTCAAATTTGGAGCGTTTGAATGGTTTCGGGGCTGATGATCCTGAAGGAGTTGATGGTCCTGATGAAGTCGGACGCTTTCGATAGGTCGCTCGATCCTTTGACTGGGCTTCAATGATGACCAAGGCCGCCCTCTTCTACCTAACAGTTTCCTCTTCTTCAATCCTCAAGTATCACTGGGCTCTAGAGTTCAACTCCCCAATGCCCGATGGAGGGCACTTCACCAGAGACTGATGGAACTTAGTCCGTGAAATGAGGGCCATCCGAAAGGCCTCAACATCAGAGTGTTGGTCACAGTTATTGACAGAAGAAGATTCGATGTTGAATCGGGATAGAAAACTCTTCAGTGACTCTCTTTTCTCCTGAATCATGGTGAAGAGGCAGGATATGGTCTTCTACTGTCTCATGTTCCCATAGTATTAGACAATGAAAAGCCTGGTCAACTGTTGCCAGCTGTCGATGGATCGGGGTGGCTACTTGCTGAACCATAATAGAGCTGCATCAACAAGACTTGTGGAAAACACCTTGCAAAGCAAGGACTCGTTCTCGGCGTACATGGTCATCTTCTGGTGGATCTGATAGATGTGTTCCTTGGGGTCCTTAGTGCTTTCGTATGGGGTGAACTGAGGCATAACAAATTTCTTTGGAAAAGGTTCCCGAGTTATCTCGGGGACGAAAGGTGACTGTACCAACTCTGTTGATGCTTGGATGGCCAAGTCATCGGTAGATCGGGCCCTCAAGTCCCCGAGGACTTTCCTTTGGAATTCATCCATCATTGCCTGAAGTTTTTGGGGAGTCATGGATTCGTCGGCTGCGGGAGACTTTCCTGAGCATTGGGAAGACTCGGCATGCTCTTCCACTCTGTCGCTATCTCACTGCTTTAGAGAATGGTCGAGCGCCGCTACCGGAGGGGCAGTTGGAGCTAACCTTTCCATGAGCTCTGCATTCTGTTTCTCCAGAGCTAGGCTGCGTTCCTCAGCAGCTATCAAGCGTTGAAGGATTTGCTCCATAGATTGGGGACCTCTTGCACAACTGTCTGCAGTGGTTGGAACGTCTGCTTGCGAACGAGTTACCGACATCTTAGCCCGGGAAGTCGTGAGTGGAGGTTTTTAGATGGTGGTAAAGAATAAGAGGAAGCTCCCAGACCTTTGGGTTTAACAAACAAACTCAGCTTAACGAGATGGGAAGAAGGACACGATTTTACAGATCCCTAAGGACATATTTTAAAAATTAAGAACTCCCTTTTGCTTTCCCACAGATAGCGCCAACGTGTAAATGCCAAAAAATGCACAACACAATCATCCTCTTTTATTTAATTTTTGATTTCCTTATATACATTTCCTTTTTGGGCTTTAGGCCCATTAGGGCAACACCACTTTAATTACATTATTATGACATCATTATTGTTATTTCTAAAGAAGTATAGACTATAATAGGCCTGGTCTTCGGGCTTGTGAGGACCTTGATGGGCCAATGGCCTGATGGGCCAATGCTTGACGGGCTTGGGAATTTTCACACCTACAGATAGGTTAGTCTTTTTTTTGTGCAAAAGGTTAATTTTGTTCTGATTTTATATACCACTTGGCTTGCACATGTTCTATATGTAATTCAGAAGTGTGTTTTTATTTTATTATATGTTTTAGAATATTGTAGACAAAAGTGATTTTCTAAACTATTAAATTACATTTTCACCCCTCTAGTATGATTTCAGGTGTGATTTTTCCTAATTGCCCTACACATTATATTATAATTTTATGTTTAATATCAATAACCCCCCTAAACTATTGAATTTTCACATTGCCCCCACCCTTATGGGTAAATTACAGTTTCACTCCCAAAAATTTGAAAAAATATTTAAAATTTAAAAATATATATAAAATTCAAAAAAATATATATAATTCGAATATATATATAATTCAATAAATATATATAAAATTCGAAAAAATATATAAAAGTATAAAAAATATATATAAATTTTGAAAAAAATATATAAAATTGAAAAAATATATAAATTTTTTGAAAATATATATATAATTCAAAATAAATATATAAAATTAGAAAAACAAATATAATTTTTGGAAAAAATATATAAATTTTGAAAAACATATAAATTTTTGAAATATATATATAATTCAAAAAAAAAATAGAATTAGAAAAAATATATAATTTCGGAAAAGATATATAAATTTGAAAAAATATATATAAATTATAAAAAATATATAAAATTCAAAAAATATATATAAATTCGAAAAAAATATAAATTTTGAAAAATATATAAATTCGAAAAATATATATAAAATTTGATAAAAATATATAAAATTATAAAAAGTATATAAAATTCAGAAAAAATAACACACTAAGAGGTGGAAAGTTTGGGTTTTTATAGAGTCAAAATTGATTTGTTATTCATTTAAGCTTATTCTTAATTTGGGCATATAGATCTTGTAGCGTGTTCGTGAAGGTAGATGTTAAAAGGGTTAATTTCAGTAAACCCCCTATACTATCCAGTTTAATCCTCTAACCCCCACCGTGTCCAATAGTATAAGGGGGTTTAGTGAAATCAACCATTTAAAAAAATTATTTTTCAAAAATCAATTATATTTTTTGCAAACATTATAAATTCAAATATATATATATATATTTTTCGCAAAAAAAATATTTTTCGGAGGGAGCATATTATTTTCCAAAATATGAATTATTTCGAAAAAAATAATATTTACTTTTTGCAAAAAATTATTTTTCAGAAATAAATCATATTTTGGAAAATAATAGTATATATTTTTTGCAAAAAAATTATTTTTCCGAAAAGATCATATTTTGAACAAAATAGTGTATATTTTTTGCAAAAAAAAAAAAATTATTTTTCGGAAACGAACATATTTTGAACATAATAGTGTATATTTTTTGCAAAAAAATTCGGAAACGATCATATTTTGGAACATAATATATATTTTTTGCAAAAACAAATATATTTTTTGGAAAAACATTCATATTTTGGAACATAATAAATACTTTTTTGCAAAAAACAATCATAAAAAAATCATATTTTGGAACATAATATATATTTTTTGCAAAATAATATATTTTTCGGAAAACAATTCATATTTTGGAACATAATAAATAGTTTTTCGCAAAAAAAAAAATTTCATAAAAAAATCATATTTTGGAACATAATATATATTTTTCGGAAAAAAAATTCATATTTTGGAACATAATAAATACTTTTTCGCAAAAAAAAAACAATTCGTAAAAAAATCATATTTTGGAACATAATATATATTTTTCGCAAAATAATTATTTTTCGGAAAAAATTCATATTTTGGAACATAATATATACTTTTTCGCAAAAAAAATATTTTGTGTAATATATAATGTTTTTGGTAAAAAGTATATATTATGTTCCAAAATATGAATATTTTTCCGAAAAATATTTTTTTTGCAAAAAATATATATTATGTTCCAAAATATGATATTTTTATGAAAAATATTTTTTTTTGCGAAAAAATATTTATCATGTTCTAAGATATGAATTTTTTTTTGAAAAATAATTTTTTTGCAAAAAATATATGCTATTATGTTTCAAAATATGATCTTTTCCGAAAAATAATTATTTTGCAAAAAATATATACTTTTATGTTCCAAAATATGATTTTTTTCCGAAAAATAATTTTTTTACAAAAAATATATATTACTTTTTCGAAAATAATTCATATTTTGGAAAATAATATACTCCCTCCAAAAAATAATTTTTTTGTGAAATATTTATATATATAATAATTTTAATTTATAATTTTTGCAAAAAATATAATTGATTTTTGAAAAATAATTTTTTAAATTGTTGATTTCACTAAACCCCCTTGTACTATATTGAGGGTAGTTTAGGCATTTTGGCTCAAAATGTGAGGTGATGGGGCATAGTGATGAAATTGAAATTAATGGGGGCAAAGTGGACACAGTGGGGCTTAGTTGATTAAACTGGATAGTATAGTGGGGTTTACTGAAATTAACCCATGTTAAAACTGTACCATGGTGTGTTAGCTTCCTTTCAAAATATAAAATCATATTTAATGAACCATCCCATGTTTCCATTCATGTGTAAAAATTAGAGATTGCACCATTTATTGATTTGGAAAATACATTTTTTTCGACACCATATTTAATGAACCATCCCATTTATTGGTTTGGATAATCATATTTAATGAACCAACTTATTAGAATTTTTTTTCCAAATTTTATATATTTTTTCTATATTTATATATATATTTCCGAATTTTATTTACTTTTTATAATTTTATATATTTTTTTCAAATTTATATATTTTTTCCGAAATTATATATTTTTCGAATTTTATATATATTTTCTATTATATATATATATTTTTTGAATTTTATATATATATTTCAAATTTTTATATGTTTTTCGAATTATATATATATATTTTCGAATTTTATATATTTTTTTCGAATTATATATATATTTCGAAATTTATATATATTTTTTGAAATTATATATATTTTTTGAAATTTAAATATTTTTTTGAATTTTTGGGGGTGAAATTGTAATTTACCCATAATTCAATAGTTTAGGGAGATATTTTGATATTAATCATAAAATTATAATATAATGTGAAGGGCAATCAGATAAAATCACACCTAAAATCAGACTGGAGGGGGTAAAGTGTTACCATTACCCAATCTAGAGGGGTGAAAGTGTAATTATCCAAATAAAAGAGGGTGAAAATGTAATATGTACAAACAAAAGGGGATGAAACTATAATTTACCCTATAATCTTCTTGTTCATGCACACTCTTAGGCGACTTTTAGACTGTATATGAAACTGCATAACAAATCGGACTCAAGTGGGTTTCAAGGTTCTAGAAATTATAGATCCAAATGAGCTAATTGTGATTCTCTAACATGGGTTTTTTCATTTGTGTTTTTTCCCCTTAATTATTCTTCCATTATATTATGGCAAATAGTCTTCTTAGATTCTTTATTCATAATTGACAATTATTTTTCAATAAGCAATTCATTATTAAACATATTAGCCGGTTAATGGATCAATTAAGGTTATTTGGTTAAGTGACTACTCATTTATTGGACTGTAATGTTCTTGCAAAATAATGTTATTTAACTTGGTGCTGAATTTTTACTCGCCAAAATGATAATAATAAGAATAATTTATTTTCTATAGACCTCTTCCTATCTCATAGAAAAGAACCCAACATTCTGACATTAAAATAATAAGCTATTCATTATTTTGCATAATTGCATTTAACCTAATTGTCTCTTAATGGGTCATTTAGTTATATAGTCCAGAACCCAAAAATTCCTCAGGTTGTTCTTTTGTTTTAATGTACACAAAAAATGACAGCACAAGAACATTAAACCCCATTATTAATTATCAAGATCTAAGTTATTAATCAAGTTCCAAATTTATATATTCACCCTGGGTAGCATATTTACAGTATGAAACTACTTGATTTCATACTTCCTATAGAATTATACATGTTTTTAGTCCTCTTCTGGATTTCATTGGTGCTTGGTGATAGTTTGAGTCCGCATTTTTATGAAAATTACTTGTTTGTTTATCAATTTATGCAGCAACATAGACCATGAATTTATTTATCTATTTTGTGATTTGACTAGGAGATGGTCCAATGAAAAAGGTTCCTTCAAGATGGAGAATATGGGGTCGTTGAAGAAGGAGAACTGTCAGAACTGTCACTTACCGGGGAGTTAGACGTCAAAGGGTGTAAAAAAGATATAGTAAAGGCTTCTCAAGAGTGGGGATTCTTCCAAGTTGTGAACTGGGATAAGTGTTCTAAAAAAAATATAGAAGTGATTATTCAATTACTTTGCTCATCATCGTGAACATTATTGTAATTTTATTTGTTCTAAAATACTTATCAAGTTTCGAATATCAATACAAGATAATTTTTTACTTTTCCCTACGGCACTTCTTCCATTAATTTCAAACAAATACCAGACCTCATCATAATACTTTATTGATAAGTGCAAAAATAAAAATTGCACATATTACACCCTCGATCCATAAAATATTAAAAAATTCAAATTGGACCACAAAGACAGAGGTAGTATTTGTTCATTGATGAAAAATACTTGTATGTTATGAATTTATGCAACAACAAAAGACAGAGGTAGTATTTGTTCATTGATGAAAAATACTTGTATGTTATGAATTTATGCAACAACAATGCATTTATCTGCAGTACTGTGTGATTAAAGATGCAATGGGGATGGGCATGAATCAGCTAAGTACCGTCACGTGCCACCATAAAAAAATAAAAGGTGGAATACTAAGGGCCCGTTTGGTAGGCGGTCCGGTCCGGTCTTATTTGGTCTGGTCTGGTCTTATCTGGTCCGGTCTGGTCCGATTTTATCTGGGTGGTGTTCTGAAACTCTGTTTGGTAAAACTGTCTGGTCTTATGGTCTTATTCAAGCTATTTGGTCTTATGTTTGGAAAATAATACAAAAAATAAAAAAATAATATATAAAATTCAAAAAATATATTAAGTATGAAAAATATACAAAATTTGAAAAAATATAAAAAATTTGAAAATAATATAAGAAATTCAAAAATAATATATTTTTCAAAATTTATAAATTATTTCAAATTTTATATTATTTTTTGAATTTTATATATTATTTTTGATTTTTTATATTATTTTCAAAATTTTCATATTTTCTCAAAAATATATATATATCAAATTTTGTATATTATTTTTGAATTTTATATTTTTTTTCAAATTTTATACATTATTTCAAATTTTTTATATTATTTTTCAAAACTTATATATTATTTTTTAAATTATATATATATATTTAAAATTTTATATATTAATTTTGATTTATATATATATATTTTCGAATTTAATACATTATTTTTAAAAAAATTATATTATTTTTCAAATATTATATATTATTTTCGAATTTTATACATTATTTTTTATTTTTTCTATTATTTTGGAATTTTTTATTTTCCCAAATTTTAAATATATTTTTTGCATTTTATATATTAATTTTGAATTTTATATATATATTTCAAAATTTATACATTATTTTAAATTTTTTATATTATTTTTTTAATTTTATATATTATTTTCAAATTATATATATATTTTAATTATATATATATATTTCAAATTTTATGGTCTCATGTGTTAAGACAATTATACATAAGACCACTTGAGACCATCATTTTTGGTTATCTCAAATTACCCCATTTGGTCCCAAGTGGTCCTTGTTTTTTTGGAACCGTTTTTTTGGAACCGTGTTGCCAAACAGTGTCCGGTTCCAAAAAAACCATTATGAGACGGGACCACATGGAACCGGACCGCGAACCAAACAGGGCCTAATGCTATCGATGTTAGTGGCTGGCACAAACTCACTATCGCCACTTCCTTCATGAAATTTTTTGTACATCCTCAACAACATTGGTTTATTATGAAAATGTATTCATTATTCACGAAATGAGGAAAGACAAAGGTGGACGAAAGACTTGTTGGCATACTAAGGTCCCGTTTGGTAATCGGTCAGGTTCGGTTATCTCTGGTCTGGTCCGATCTGGTCTGGTATGGGTGATGTTCTGAAATTATGTTTGGTAAACGGTCTGATCTAATGGTCTTGGTCTGAGGAAACTGGAACCAGACCATGTTTGATAAACTGTTTGATTCCAAACCTCTTTGAACCATACCATGTTTGGCAAACTGGTCTGGTATTAAATTTTGTTTATTATTCATTTTTTTATAAATATAATTCATTTAATTTATTATTTATTCATTTATTATTTATATTATTATTTATTCATTTTTTATTATTATTATATTTATTCATTTATTATTATTTGTATGCATGATTTAATTCATTTTTCTTATTATTTATTTATTTATTATTATTTAATTCATTTTTCTTATTATTTATTTATTTATTCTTATTTTTATATATTATTTAATTCATTTTGTTTATTATTTATTACCATTTATTTTTATTTGTCTCTAAAATTATTTTTATTAATTTATTATTTATATTATTATTATATTTATTATTATTATTATGTATTATTTAATTTAATTTAATTTATTTAATTTGTTCATTATTTAATTCATTTAATTTATTAATTATTATTATGTATTATTTATTTCATTTTGTTTATTATTCATTTTTTATAAATATAATTCATTATTTCTATTATTATTTATTCATTCATTTTAATTAATTTATAAATATATTTTATTCATTTATTATTTATATTATTATTTTTTTATTTTTTTATTCATTTTGCTTATTATTTATTATTATTTTTTTTATGTATTATTTAATTCATTTTATTTATTATTAATTTTTTTTATTTTATTTATAAATATGCTTTATTTAATTTATTATTTATATTATTAATTTATCACTTATTATTATTTATTTATTTGTTTAATTAATTTATATATATATTTATTAATTTATTAATTATATTATTATTTATTATTATATATTTTATTATTCATTATTTTGTTTATTTTTTATTAATTTATTTATATTAATTTTGAAATATATTTTATTTAATTTATCATTTATATTATTATTTTATTTATAAATATATTTTTATTTATTTATTCATTTATTTTTATTAATTTATAAATATATTTTATTAATTTATTATTAATTTTATTTATTTTTATTTTTATGTATTATTTAATTCATTTTATTTATTATTGATTATTTTATTTTTGTGTTTTGGTTATATATTTGTTAGATGTGGTTCAATTATTGAAGAACATTTTGGTTAGATTTTGGATAGATTTTATAACCAGACCAGATAGAACCACCAAAAATTGTGGTCCTAAAAAATGTCATTTTGGTTCAATTTGGTCTTACTTGGTCTGATTATATTTTTTGAGACCAAGGCAAAACAAACATGATTTGGTCTCAAAAAACCATGACAAGACCGGAAATATGGAACCATAACCGATAAACAAACAAGGCCTAAGTTCCTGTTTGGTAGGTTGTCTTATCTGATATGGTCTGGTTTTATTTTTAGGGATCAGAACATATTTGTTTGGACAACCAAATAAGACCAAATTGAACCAAAAGGGAAATTTTTTGGAACCAGATTTTTTTATGGTTCAACCTGGTCCGGTCTGGTCTTATTAATAAATTATATTTCTAAATAATTAAAAATGATTAAATAATAATAATAAATAAAAAAATTAAATAAAACATATTTTAAAAATAAAATATAAATAATAAATAATAAACAAAATGAATTAAATAATACCTAATACTAATAAAAAATGAATATATTAATAATAAATAAATAAATTAATAAATAAATTAATAAATAATAAAATATATTTATAAATAATTAAAAATTAAAAATTAATAATATAAATAATAAATTAAATAAAACATATTTAAAAATAAATAATAAATAATAAACAAATAAAATTAAATAATATATAATAATAATAATAAAAATGAATACAATAATAATAAATAAATATAATCATAAAAAATGGACTAAATAATAAATTAATAAAATATAATCGTAAATAATTAAAAATGAATAAATAATAATAATAAGTTAATAAAATAAATAATAAATTACATAAAATATATTTTAAAATATATAAAAATAAATAAACAAAATGAAATAAATAATAAGAAATAAATAAATATAATAATAAATATTAAATAAATATAATAATAAATAAATACTTCATAATAATAACAAAAAATGAGTATAATAATAATAAATAAATATTAAATTAATAAAATATATTTTTAAATAATTAAAAATGAATAAATAATTAAAAATAAAAGGAATTAAATAATGAAGTAATAATAAATAAATAGAATATATTTAGAAATTAATATATAAATGAATAAATAATAATTTAATAATATAAATAATAAATTAATAAACTATATTATAAAGTGAAGAAATAATAAATAAAATAAATAAATAATACATAAATAAATATTATGATAAATAAATAATAAATAGTAAGATCAGATCGCTTACCAAACAGACTTTTAAGTTCAGGATCTAGACAAGCCAGACCAGACCAGACCATACCAGACCGGACCAGACCACAACAGACCAGACCAAATAAGACCGCCTACCAAACATGGCCTAAATCTTTGGTAAATTAGTTAAAATAGTGAATCCTAAAATAACTCAATTTAAAATAGTTTTTGTTCAATTGAATTATAGTAATAGAATTTGATTATATATAGAATTTGTTCTATTCAAGACATTAAAGAGTTTTATAGTGTTTGTTAATTGTAGCGTATTGAAGTAGTTATAATAGTACTGTATCGAGGTTAGTTACAAATTTACAATTCTAGTTCTCTATTATATCAAATTAGATTAGATTCTAAAAACAACCAACAAAAACAATGAGTTTTGGCATATTTGAATTGAATACACAGTGAATAACACAATATGAACGACAAAGATCCTATAACTACAGAAATAATCCATAATAGTAGTATAGATCTAGATATAGATAGATTGTAGTGATAGAGTTCAAACCCAATTAATTGTTAATCTTTTATTATAATTACGATTTTAATTTTTGTAGTAATTATAATTACAATATGATTTTAAACCGACCAGCATATTCTTAAAGAGAGACACTTCTAAACCAAATAAACTTTACTCTCTCTCCCAAAACCAAATAAATGTATTGAAAGCATGGTTCGTCATAACGGTAACGGTCGGTCACTGTAACGGTAACGGTTTTGGTGTAACGGTAACGGGTTCATAACGGGGTTACGTAATGGGACGCGGTTATCGCAAGCGTGAATTTTTTAAAATCTTGCACATCTTACCCAAAATGTTCTAATTGGATACTTTTGGCAACATGAATGAATAAAGATGATTTTTTGGTAGATTTAAGTGAATTTTATTTAATTTTTTAAAGAATTTTAATATCAAAAAATGAGTTATTAATAAATCTAATGGTGTCGTCGTTATTTGAATGTTTATGATATACTTGTTATGATATTATTAAATTAAATTTAAATTTAAATAAATAAAAATTTGAAATCACAAAAGATATAATTTATTTCCAACAATGTAAAATAATTTCTAAAAAGATACATGGTTCACCATCAAAATGAATTTCGTGGTGGATCTTGTTGCTCTGGTTGGGGTTCATGAAAAGATTGCCAATTTTGAGCTGTATCTTCAGTGGACATTTGATTCATCATTAGTAGACCATCTTCTCTTTATAACTGATGGAGTAACATTTATCATATCATATACATAATAGAAAGCTTTTTAACCAAAATTTTTGAAAAACTTCAATTGTATTAACCGTTACGATATTTTCGGAACCGGTAAAAATCGGGGTCCCGATCACCGTAACGGTCGTTACGGGTGCGGGAAACGGTGCCGTAACGGCAAGCTGTAAAACCGTTACGTAACGGCCGTTACGACAAACCATGATTGAAAGTGGAATCTAATATCTCTAAACATGCTATATTTTGAAAGTGGAATCTAATATAATCTAATATCTCTAACATACTATATTGAAATCTTTAATCAGTGTATATGTTTAGATAACTTGATTCTTCTCGAACTTTCCCTTTTATATCTCCTTTGTATATATCTATATATACATATGTAACTAAATTCTTTATGTTGTTTTAATTATACATACTGTAATAATGAAAATATGTCGCCCAATAAAGGTGGGCTATAGGCAAGGATCGATGGACCTGGCCTATAGAAGTTTCTAGAAAATGAGTGATCAATAAGTTAGGGATTAGTCCCATATATGGAAGATAGAATCCAAGAAAGAAAGAAGTTTATCAAATCCCATGATTTAAGGGATTGTGTATAAATAAATGGCCCAATGATGAATAAAGGCATTCCATTTTTCAACCTAATTCGTTGTGTATTTTTCTGCATCTACATAATTGGCATCGTCTGTGGGAAGCATCTTTGAAATCTTTTTCAACAGCTTCCCACTCTCTACTAGGAGCTTAGATTGACATCATCCATGACGGTTATCACCTGGTCACAACAGTCCGAATTACCTCCGAACGGAGGTCAACCTTCTCAAACCGAAGATCCGATCAGGCGGGCCTTGGAGGATAGGACCGCCAAGTTGGTGGCAAAACTGGCCCTGCTGCAAAACCCTCGAGAAGCCCAGAATAACGAACAATCCATCTAGCATGAGTGATCTACGGGCAACCAATTAGAAGGGGACAACCACCACGTAAAGTCCAACAACGATCAGGAGGAGCACGCAGAGTCATCCCTACAGATGCTCGGGATGCACAATCCCGAGGAAACCCTGACCATGAAAAAGTTGGAGGAAATTATGATCAAATTCTAAAAGGAGGTGCTCAAGAATATGAAGATTCAGACCCCCAATGATCTGGCCTCTGAGGCATCCATTGACGCTATGCATACACCATTCACATTGGCGATCACCAGCGTGCCCTACCCGGAGAGGTTCAGGCTACCGAAGTTTACCCTGTTTGATGGCACAAAAGATCCGACGGAACACATCTACCATGTTCATACAAAGATAAACGTCTACAACGAAAATGAAGCCTTATTTTGCAAAGTCTTTCCTACCAGCCTGACCGAAGCAGCCCTGCTATGGTTCAGGAAGCAACCACCCCGATCCATTGGAAGCTGGCTCAGACTTTGTGAGTTGTTCATTGCCTAGTACTTCGGCAATAAAAGACAGAAAAAGACTATCTCCAGTCTATTTACCATGATCCAGGAAAAAGGTGAATCCCTGAAAAGCTTTGTTTCGCGATTCAATGCCAAGATGTCCTCGATTGACAATTGTGATCAACACTCATCCGTCGAGGCCTTCAGGATGTCCTTGATTCCTGGAACCAAGTTCCACCAGTCTTTGGTCAAGAGGCCACCAGCAGACATCAGGGAGCTCAATTCCAAGGCACAAGGGCATCTCTGGATAGAATAAGAGTTGGCCATACGCCAAAGAAAGGCAGCCTTTGCAAAAGCATCTGAACCAAAAGTTAAGGATCGGGTGCTCCTCCTGTACCCTCCCAAGTCCTAGAGAAATGCCAGAGGTTTGAAGACAAGATCACTCCATTGAAGTTTAGCCTAGCCAAGTTGTATCAGGAGACTAAGAATAAAGGTATCTTTCGATCGCTACCACCTCTTAGACAACTAATGGAACAGAGGGACATGTCAAGGCACTACGCCTTCCATGACGAGTATGGGCACCACGCCAACGAGTGTAAAAGCCTCAGGAGGCAAGTATAAGCCATGATAGCAAAAGGAGAATTGACCGAGTACGTTGCCAATAAGGGAACCCGATCAGATCAAACCTCATATACGTTCGTCATGGGGACAATGGGTCAGCCCGTAAAAGTCATTCCCATGGTTCATGGAGGGCCAAGCCGATCAGAAGTGGAGGAAGCCAGTAGATCCCAGATGCGTCAAGCCTAGAGACTGCGAAGGGTTGGGGAGATCAGCGAGTTTCGAAGCCCGAAAGAGGATGCCCGGATAACTTTTTCTTCTGCAGATTTGCATAACATTCAATCACCACATGATGATCCCTTGGTGGTCTCCCTCATGGTCTCAATCTACTTGATCAAGAGAGTAATGATCAACCTAGGAAGCAGCACCAATATAATCACTAAGTGGGATTTTGAGAAACTGGAGATTAACCCCCAAGAGATAGTCTCTTCTAGAAGCCCGATAACAGGATTCAATGGCAGAAGAGTGGAACTAGTGGGAGAGATCCAACTGCCAATAACAGCAGTAAGGCACATGCTCAGAGAAACTTTTGTGGTGGTAGATGTCAAACCCTCATATAATCTCCTCATGGGTAGGGGTTGGATCCATCAGATGCACGGAGTTCCTTCCACCCTACATCAAGTCATGCGATGCGTCGATCCAAACGGAATTGACGTGATTGACATCAGGGGAGATCAGGTGGCGGCCAAAGAATGTTACGTCGTTACCCTGAAAGGCCTGAGGAAAAGGACAGAACCAGAGTGAGATTCAAAATCCAAGGTAGTACCCGATGATCAATAGCATTTACAAGATGGGGATGCGGGGTCATCTATAGTATCTAAACCTTTGTTAGAAGTTCATATTTGCCCCGATCATCCTTAAAGGACGACTTACATTGGTTCTGGCCTTAATACACAAGAAAAGGAAGAATTGGAGGCCCTTCTGCGCTCCAATGTTGACATATTCGCTTGGGGCCACATGGATATGCACGACATCGATACTTCAGTAGCCCAACATTCCCTCAACGTAGACCCCAGCGTGAAACCCGTCAGGTAGAAGCAGTGATGGATGGGGACCCACCGAAACCAGATTATAGCTGAAGAGGTTGATCGACTTCTCCAAGTCGGATTCATTAAAGAGGTGTAGTATCCTTCCTGGCTGGCAAACGTGGTTGTGGTCCAGAAGAAGAACGGGAAATGGAGGGTGTGCGTGGACTTCACTGATCTAAACAGATCATACCCGAAAGATTGTTTCCCCTTACCAAAAATCAATGAAATGGTGGAGGCCACCGCAGGATTCAAGCGCTTGAGTTTCCTTAATGCATACTCTAGGTATAATTAGATACGAATGAACCCAGATGATGAAGAAAATACGGCATTCACCACTGAATTAGGTACATATTGTTATACAGTTATGCCTTTCGGACTAAAAAATACAGGTGCAACCTTTCAGAGGTTGGTTAACAAAGTTTTTCAGGGTATGATAGGATCTATCATAGAAGCCTATATTGATGACATAGTGGTCAAAAGCAAGGTGAAAAGTGACCACCTGGATGATCTGCTGCAGGTGTTTGACACCCTCAGAAAGTACAAGATGAAGCTCAACCCATCCAAATGTTCCTTCGGAGTGTCCTCGGGCCAGTTCTTGGGACACATAGTTGATCGAACAGGAATACAGGCGAGCCCAACACAAGTCAGAGCTCTCATGGAAATGGGAGAGCCGAAGTCCTGGAAGGAGATCCAAGTACTAATCGGGAGAGTGACAGCCCTCAGTCGTTTCATTTTTTGATTAACTGATCGGTGCCGACCTTTTTTTCATTCTATAAAGGTAACAAAAGGAAAGGTCTGGGGGCCGGAGCAATCAAAAACTCTGAAAAAGCTCAAAAGCTACATGACAAAGCCTCCCATACTGGCAACCCCGGAAGCAGACGAGCCATTGCACTTATATCTAGCCATATCTGCAACATCTTTCAGCACCGCTCTGGTCAAGGAGGGCAAGGGGTACCAGATGTCGGTCTTCTACACCAGCAAAGCCTTTGCTGATGCAAAAACCCGTTATTCCAAATATGAAAAACTGGTATTATCACTGATCAATGCAAAACGACATCTTCGGCATTACTTTGAAGCACATCCGATCGCGGTACCAACTGCAACCTCGATCAGATCCATAATGGCGAAGCCCGAGTTGTCACGCCCCAAATTCCTAGGATTCCGAAACCCAAGCCTAAGAGCTAAGGGAGTGATTGCGGAAGTAAAAAGAAACGAAAACCAAAAGACATTCAGTCATCAAACACCCACAAAGGGTTGCAATGAATGCCCAGATACCATGTTGTCACGCCCCTAAAGGGTGATGCAAACCAAGCGACTACTAGAGTCAACAATAACAAAGAAGTACATGGAATAACAATAAGAATATACTCCATGCCAACACGAATACTAAAAACACAAGAGTATCCTTAGATACCAACAGATACGCTCCTAAATCCCAAAGACTCCCGAACTGGGACATCCAAGGAATCCAATATGTGATCCTTAATACGAATGACCAACTAAGACATCATTAACCAAGAAAACACATGGGTTAATGATAGAAATGGTATATCCCATACCCAAATGACTAATAAAACTAAGCAGCGGAATCTAACGAAAATCCGGCATAGTTCCGTTTGTAAATGGAACATCCGGACAACCAAACACAACACAATAACCTGCCCAAAGCAATTCAATAATCACAATGGCTTCCAAGCCCCACATTCATCAATCCTACTAGGGCTGAGGTAGTGGAAAGAAACCAAAACCCCTCCAAACCCTCTAACATCAACAGAGCCACAAATGCTCGAATAAGAATACAGAAAAGCGTCTAGCTGTACATAATAGATACAATACATCCTGAAAGAATAAATACAGGAAATAAAGATACATCAACAGGGATAGGCCAACAGACTGACTCCCAAAAGAAATACATGGCAAACCCATAACAAATGGGTAAGGAAAACTGAAAGCAGATACCTATCGTCCCCAAACCCAGTCGTGCCACAACCGTAACCGCATCACCCAACGCAACTCCAAAATCTATAACAAGGAAACAAAAGAAAGTTGTTGTTGCACTGCATCCTGCTCATAGCCGTATATTTCCTGCAACCTGGTGTGGGAATACCAGGGGGCAAATGAAATACCCCTGTGAGCAAATAAGCTCAGTGGGAAAAGATACTCTAACTACCACATCCTCTAATAGTTTAGGTAATGCTAAACCACCCAATGAGATACATAGCCCACAACATAACCCAGCCACGAAAACCCAAGGTACGTGCTCATATACTACCGTACATAAGTATATAGGGGATATATATATATATATATATATTTATAAATACCCAACATGAGCCTATAAGATACAACTAAGACTCATACTCCTAGTACCAACACCAGTAGTCTACACTACTCTCACCAACGTACACTAAGTACACGATACTAAGGCCCAATCTAACAAATCATCCAGCGTTCACGACGCTAACAAGAAACTCCAAACAGAGGGAATCACACTCACCTTTAATATCCACACGGATCGAAATCCACCACTAGTACCAAGGAATACTCATAACTCACTCCCCTAGAACACAGGAGGAAAAGCACTCACGTCCTTGCGTACTAACACAACCGTCATCTATATATATATATATATTATAAATGTACAATACATATATATATATAAAACAAACCTCATTCTATTCCTAGAGGAAATCTACCTCTCAAGGCTAGATCACCTCAATCATATCACCGTACCATAAATCGTATCGACCTCATAATACTATCATTGATAGGGTCAACCACATCACTAACACTCTCCCTGTAGGCGAGGGAAACCACTCAACCAAATCACTAAGAGTACACGAACTCAACTCACCAGAACGACCACCTCCGGGTCACCAAAGCAAAGCAAAGGAAAAGACTTCTCAATGCTGAACCAACAGATAACTGAGACAACAATGTAGAGGTTAAAACACCACAAGTGTTTGAGGAGAACACCCGGACAAAATAAACCAATCCACTCGGTATCCATGCCCCTAACACGTGTGACAACTCAAATCACCTAAGTGGTGACGTCAAAAACCAAGAAGAAAGGAAGGGCAACACTATATGTGTGCACTGAACAACACCAAGCCTCATACCCGAGACTTAGAAATGATAGGAAGCAAAGGTGAAACAATGGAACACCTTTCAAAACTCTACAGGATGAGATATTAAGAAAGAAGTCTCGAAATCTCATAATCCCAAGAAAAGTAATAAAAATAGTTTTCCTTTTAAGAAACCACATAGTAAAAATGACCGTCTTGCCCCCGGTCTCCGTCAGTTGCCATCACCGGCTTTTAAAAGTTAAAAATCTTTTTAAAGAAGATCCTAAGATCATTTTACAAAGTACTAAAACTTTTCGTTGCTACGGGGGTAGGCGAAAACGGGTTTTTCCTTTGAAATACAAAGAGTTTAGAAAACACCGTTTCCGAAGGACAACCAAATAAGGGTAAACACAACTCCACGGATTCCTATAATGTCCAAGGGGACAAGGAAGGAAGAGTACTACGTTGGGTTCACGGAACACAACTATCCGTTCCCAACCTCACGAAACCAAATGACAACACCTGGAAAAGGTTCGGCACCACACCGTAACCGATAACTCAAGGAATGACATAGAAGACAACGACTACGTATTAGCGTACAAAACACAGTACAAGGAATGCTTAGGGAATGAACTAAGCACTAGAACCAAGTCTGTCAAACTACAGTACCTCGAGTACTTAATAAAGTCACTCAACCATAACCTCTTCTCACCAATCAAAATCTTAACTACAGTTGATAGCCTATTCCTCAAAAGTGAAAGACACCTAAAGGTCCATACTACAACTCACAATCTCATCACCCGCCTTCTCGAAGGCCCCAATTCATAACTGATACTAAAATCAATCTCTAACCTCCAATCTCTAACAAGGTCACACATCCAACCACAATCACCAAACTATTAACCCCGCCTTCTCTAAGGCATCAACTCCAAATCATCTCTGCAGTTCATCACTAACCGCAACTAACCACAAAGGTCACTATGCCAATATACTTAACGTCCCGTAAGGGTACGAAAGTATATATATACTCACAAGTATAAAATAAGCATTTCATTATACTTGATCTATTACCACATGTAATCATTTTCTTTCACGTTAATCATTATCAACTGAGCATTTTACAAAGATATGAATTTAAATTCGCAATATTCATACATAACATGCTCCAAAATCCAACAGGCAATAATAACACATATTAAACTTGTTCCAACAACACATGTAATAATCTCACGTGTACATGTCAAATGAAATCACATAAATGCCATGCAAATATAATGTGACTCAACACCACACTTTTCCCTATCATAGGTTAACGAATACGCACTCTACCCATAAATATGAGCTAACAGAGGGTCGCACCGGTACTTCCCAAGTGATTTTGAAACTTTTCACTTCAACAAGGAAGGCGGTTTGCACGAGACGACCCGTGACCAAAGATTCGTCAACACGAATGCACGAGACGACCCGCGACTTCGAGAATGAGACGACTCACCCTATACCCCATTCACATCTCATTATTCTGTAGGATGGGAACACCCCTTGGCCAGTTGTTGCGACGATTCGACACAAAGACACCCCACATGATTTCACAACCCACATATACCAATACCATGATTTGACACTAAATGATATTCTCAATATGCATCTAGGTCCAAATGACAATCATGCTTCAATATAAATATGTAATGCATCATATTTATATACAATATCCATATATAATTCACACGGCGCCCATCACAGGTTAACGGATACAATCCGACACAAAACCGTCCCTACAGGATACATACCCTTGTACTCAGCATAAATATATAGTACATCATATTTAAGCAATTACCCACATGGTAATGTCAACATAAATCTCAAAAAAATCTCCTTGCATGCTTTAAAATACAATAAAACATTTAAATCATATGAAAACAAATTCATATACAATTCATGTTTTCACAAATATATTTTCCTTAATTCTTTAGAAAATATTTCAATTTCTCTTATCATGCATTTAAAATAAACTAAAGCAATTAATTCACGTATCGTAGGGGAACCTAGCATAGCGTCTAAGTATTTGCGCCCCTTACGTCCACATATACACTAGTCCATTTAATCCTCAAGGGAAATTATAAGCCGTCTATTCTTATTCAATTTAAATAATAATTTAATTAATCTCGTAGGAATTAATTTAATTAATTTTCTTAAATTAATCTCTAAGTCCAATTCCGATTTTAAGCAAATTACAGATAATTAAATTAACGATTTAATATATCTATATTAAATTAAATAAGGGTTTGCACCCCTAAACTGCTTCAATAATACGGAGTGAGAAATATAATTTCCCACCTGAAATACGCTTACAGAACAACCGTTTCGGGTCCACCGTGAACAGTACCGACGCCCGAATATGACGCCCGTCGACCAAAGTTGTTCGAAAAATATTTCAAATATATCCAAATATCCATCTCGACAACCTATATGATATATGCGAAGCCCATTAGCATTAGGTTAATTAATTTGGTTAAATCTAAATTAACCCAAACGAAAACTATAACCTATAAATGCGGTTTTCGGGCAAATCGTTCAACATAAAATCACGAAATTAATATATGACGAATACCATGTATATACGGAGCTACTCACCAAAAATTGGCTCAAACTGATCACCGGAAGGTCGCCGAAAAAATGGCCGAAGCCTGGCCGGAGTCGCCCCTACCGTGCGGACTGCTCCGCCCTTGCACGACTGCGCCGCCGTTCAGCCCAACCGACGATTACCGCAAGCTGGCTAACCCAGCTCGGCCGTCGCTGCTCCAGCTTCAGTTGTCTCTGCTACCAGCTGCGACCACCAGCCGCGCCTCCCTCCAGCCGGCCTCTCTCTCCCTCCCTCTTTCTCTCTCTCGCCGGCGTTCATGGAGGTGAAGGTGGAGTTGCTTTGTCGTGCGTCACAGAGAATGAAGAAGATGAGATGTGGTCTGTGCATATATTTGTATACATATACACATATATGCCCTAATCGCACTAGTAACCATCTAGTTATCCGTAATTGAAAAATAACCCCACTTCAATATATATATATAATTAAATAGATATATATATAATAAATCCCAACACTATATATATATTTAATTGTAATTAAATATATATATATATAAACCATGAATTCCAATAATTATCGGGAATGTCCAAACATAATCTCGCAAGCCCGAAATAATAACGGAACGCCTAATTAATTATACCGGGTTAGAAACCCAAACGTCGGAACATTAAACGCCCGATCAATTACAATGTGTCGTCATCCAATCGAAACACTAATCATTAAACGTCGAATAAACTAATGTCGAAACGAGACCGTGTAATTGACAACAAGAATTCACGTAGTCGTCAAAGAGAAACCGTAAAGTCATACAGTCGACTTTAAAACTAAACGCGAAAAATTTACAGGTATCAAATACCAAGAATAAATAATACGTCATGAACAAGTGACGTCATTACCGAAATTAAATCAAAAATAATTTCAGTAAAAAGGATAATAACACGGGGTGTTACACGAGTTGTCAGGGAGAGTTTCCAAATGGGCAATAAAACTGGGAATCTATAACATAACCTATGTCCCCCGAACAGCCATCAAAGGACAAATGGTAGCTAACTTTCTGTTAGAAACAGAAACTATAGACTCTCACGAAGACAATGAACCAGGCTTTTGGATAATATTCGTGGACGGATCATCAAATGTCAATGGAGCAGGGATTGGTGTAGAGCTCGTAACACCCGATGGAACAAAAATTCAGCAGTTCGTTCGATTGGAGTTTCCAACCTCCAACAACGAAGCCAAGTATGAGGCCCTTCTAACAGGAATTCGGTTGGCCCAAAACCTGCGAATACAAAAAGCAGAGATACGAAGTGATTCCCAATTAGTCGTACGACAGTTGAATGGGAAATATGAAACCCAAGAGCCTAAAATGGAAGTATACAGGGATTTGGTATTAAAAGAGGCCAAGGGATTCCAGGAGTTAACCTTTGAACAGATCCCCAGAGGGGAAAATGTCATAGCAGATCATTTGGCTAATCAGGCCTCTATAACAAGGGAAAGTATGACTCGAATAACACCAGTGGATTTCATCGTCCGATCAAGCTTGAAGCCCTCCGAGGACGTGATGGTCATTCCATGGGAGCCAAGCTGGATGTACCCCATAGTAGACTATTTGAGGACGGGTGCGTTACCTGAGTCAAAACCAGAGGCCTGGAAGATAAGAATGAAAGCCACAAGATACGCTCTATATAACGGTCAACTTTACCGCAAGTCATTCTCTGGTCTATACTTGAGATGTCTCACACCCTCCGAAGCTTCTGCAGTCGTGGAAGAGATACATGCCGGATAGTGTGGCAATTATTCTGGGAGAAGGTCTTTAGCTCATAAAGTCCTCACCCAGGGGTATTTCTGGCCTTATCTATCAAAAGACGCTGAGGTATACACCCGACGCTGTAAAAAGTGCCAATTTCATGGTGATACCATTCATCCACCTCCTAAACTATTGAATCCAACAATTATCCCTCACCCCTTTGCCCGGTGGGGAATGGATATGGTGGGTTCTCTCCCGCAAGCTATATAATCTACTACACATGTCCTTCTGGCCACAGATTACTTTACCAAATGGGTGGAAGCCGAGGCATACTCAACTATTAAAAGTAGCCACGTTATCAAGTTCATCTGGAATCACATCATTTGTAGATTCGGTCTACCTCGAACTATAATGATGGATAATGGCACCAACCTGGAGAACATGAAAGTTCAAGCATTCCTGCTAAACATGGGATCAATTAAAACACTTTTTTCGTTGGTTACCCACAGGGAAATGGACAGGCCGAAAGGACAAACAGAACAATTTTTGATACATTTAGAAAAAAGCTCGAAGCAGCAAAAGGAGCTTGGTTGAAAAAATTACCCGAGGTATTATGGTCCTATCGGACCACTCCAAGGCAACCAATGGGAGAGACCCCATTCGCCATGGCCTACTGGGCTGAAGTCGTTATCCCGACCGAATTGAAGGTGCCAACGCTAATAAGTCAGGCCTGGAAGAGGGTCCAAACAATCAGCACTTGGCCCATGATTTGTACCTACTAGAAGAAAGAAGGAAAGTCGCGGGGATAAGGCTGGCTGCCTACCAACAACAAGTCAGGGCCTGATTTAATCAGAAGGTCAAAAGAAGAGAGTTCCAGGTATGCCATATGGTGCTCAGAAGAAAATTTGGGATTATTGGCAAGTTACATGAGACATGGGAAAGACCTTATACAATAATTGAGGTCATCGATCGCGGTGCCTATCAGGTACGGAAGAACGAAACAGGCCATATCGAGCCCAACTCTTAGAATGCTTACCATCTGAAGAGGTATTATCCTTATATAGTTTTTTCATTAAATAGTAAAATGACACTTTTTTCTGATTATAATAAAGTATTTGTGCCCGATCTTTCGGCACCTCTGCTACATGTTTCACAAGCTTTTGAATAAAATATTACATTCTATATGTATGATCATACCTTACGAAAACTCAATATTAATATAAAATTTTACTAAGTATTGAGTTCAAACCTGATTTGAACTAACCAGAGGACATAAACGAGTCTCGGGGGCCAGATGCCCGAAAACTCCATACTAAAATGAAAATTTTCCTAAGTGTTGGGCTCAAACTTGATTTGAACTAACTAGAGGACATCAAAGAGTCTCAGGGGCCAGATGCCCGAAGACTCCATACTAAAATGAAAATTTTCCTTAAATGTTGAGTTTAAACCTGATTTGAACTAACCATAGGACATAAACAAGTCTCAGGGGCTAGATGCCCAAAGACTCCATATTAAAAGAAACTTTTCCTAAGTGTTGGGTTCAAACCTGATTTGAACTAACCAGAGGACATCAAAGAGTCTCAGAGGCCAGATGCCCGAAGACTCCATACTAAAATGAAAATTTTCCTAAGCGTTGAGTTCAAACCTGATTTAAACTAACCATAGGACATAAACAAGTCTTAGGGGCCAGATGCCCGAAGACTCAATATTAAAAGAAAATTTTCCTAAGTGTTGGGTTCAAACCTGATTTGAACTAACCAGAGGACATCAAAGAGTCTCAGGGGCCAGATCCCCGAAGACTCTATACTAAAGTAAAAAATTTCCAAAGTGTTAAGTTAAAAAATGTTTATCTCGGGCTAGTCAATAGCTAACTGAAGTAACAAGAACGGAAAGCCATAAGAAATTGGGAAAATCCTTTCATTAATATGAATAGGAAAATACAAAAATAACCCTTCTGAAGGGTAATACAGAATGAAGTACAGAAAACCTAAGTCCTATTTTAACTCAGGGGCAAAACTAGTATTCTCTCTTCAGAAAGGCAGCAAACCGCTTCTCATTCTCAGAGGCCAGTGGGTCTTGATAAGGAAGAGGCACCCCCATAAAAGCATCAAACTCCTCAGCAGTCTTAAACTCCCGATATGCCAGGGGAATGTGCTCCATTTCGTGTTTGTCCCGCCACGCCCTAATCCATCGAACATCACAGATAGTAACGTACTGTATGTGCATGTCCAGACCACCCAAACAACAAATCTCTACCTTGGATCGCTCAAGAGCCAGAAGATTATCTGACTCCGCTTTTTCGGCAACTATCTTTTGGTAAGCTGCCTTTGCCTTTGCTAGTTCAGTAGCTAGGGATCTCTTATCAACCTCTCCACTATCCAGAAGGCTTTTTTGCTCAGATACACTCTAATGAAAACCATTCGCCTCCTTGGCCAAAGTAATACGATGCTCATTATTCTGCTGTAGTTGAGCCTGCATCTTGGCCATTTCTCGGACATCGGACTCCAAGGCATGATTATAAGCCTGGATCCCATAAAGGAGCTACACAAATAGGGAAGATGGTACATATTAGTACAAAACAAAGTAAAAATAGACAAAGGAATAAGCTAAGGTATAAAAGAAAAAGAAATCGAAGTGCTAACCTCCATGGCCATCGAAGAGCCTTTCTGAAAAAGCTCAGTCCTGAAAATCTTCGACTGAGCAGCCTTGTCAGCAGGAGTCCAGACTCCTTTTGCCATGGCCTGAAGGGCATCTGGCTGACAAATAGTAAGATGGTCAGCACAGACAGGAGAGCCATCCAGAAGGAGAAACTTTGACTCCCAGGGAATTGCGGTGCGGGGAGTGTCCTGAGCCTGAGGAGCATCTCTCGTTAAGGCATCAATAGTCTGGGTCCTGGGTATTTTATTGGCCGCTCCAACACCCATACTAGATCGTGACCTGGTGGTTGCAGTATTTGCAGGAGGAGGCTGAGGTGGATCTGAAGGACTTTGTGCAGCCGGGTGTATCGAAGGTGCCGGGGGCGCTGTCAAGAGTGGTATGGCATCAACCAGATTAGATCCTTCGGGGACCTGAGTACATCGGCAGAAAGGGGCCTGAGGGGAAAATTCATCCTGTCAACAGCAGCACCCGAATTAGAAATCATCTCCAGATTGGCCTTAGTTAGAAGAGTAGTGGCAGATCGAACGTTGCTCCAGATCTTGGCCTTCAGAAGTGCAAAATGTTCTTTTATAAGGGATAAGGGTATCTCCTTATCCTCATAGGCGAGAAATCTATACGTATACTCTCCTTGATGCAAGTTACAAAACTCACATAAACACGTAGCTTTGTGGAGGGGACGGTAGACAGGAAATCAGATAGGGCCAAAGACTCTAGGGATCAGGAATATCATAAATAATGGGTAAAACCAGTTGCCACTAACAATTACCATTCTCTCCTTCCATCATTTATCATATTTTTCCGTATCAGAGCATATGCCCTAACCTTGGAAGGGAAAGAGGTTGTACCTACCCTTGTTTTCTTTGGCATTTTGGAAGAAATAACAAAGAAGCAGGTCAACTAAACCTAGATTAAGGTCCAGATCCCTATTGTATAGAAGAAGCATGGCCAAGATCTTGAAGCTGTTCGGGTTAAGCTGGAGAGGGTGCAACCCTAACATAAAAAAGACGTAATGAAAAAAAGGGTGAAGAGGGAATCTTAATACTTTGAGATGAACCGTCGATAGCAGAATGCTACCTGGTTGAAGTCCCTCACTTTTAGAAAAGTCTAAATAGCCTGGGTAAGGGGTCAGACGAACATCACCGAGTACATTAGTTTCAGCCCGAAGGTGTCTTACATCCACCTCAGGCCTTGTTTTCTTAAGAGGAGCAACAGAGAAAGGTTCAGGAGGGTTGGGGTTCATAAGCTCATCATTATCATGGGAACCCCCTTCATCGGGTGTTTCTGGATTCATTGATGAACTCAGAAGGCTAGTATTCGGGGTAACTATTTTGGGAACAGGGGCCTCTTGATGGACAGTGGAAAGACTATCGTTACTGGTTGAATCAGGGTCTGTTCCAGAGGACAAAACGACATCTTCTCCTGACCTAGTGTCATCACTATCAGACATGGTTTTAGAAACGTAAAAGAGACAGATGGGGGGTAGAGGTTAATTGTTTTTTAAAACATTACTATCTGACTTACACAGTTTAGATAATAGAGGCAAGAAGAACTTCAGAAAGGGTTAAGAGACTACTCCGGTGGAAGTTCCTAGAAAATGTCGGCTGAGAGTTGCAGGAATCAAAGAGGAGAGAGCTCCAAGGAAAAGAATTGAGAAGTATGGAGTGCAAAATGGCTTGCAAGTAATATGGAAAGGAAGACATTGAGGATTATATAGAGGATCAGTGGCAAGCCAATAGTCATGCATGAAGTTCGAAGGACGTGTGCCATAAATTCAGCCCCAACCGCGAAGATTAAGAGAACGTGGGCCATTCATTTAAAATACAAATGATTGTCCACCTACCCCAACATTGAATAGGTTGCCACGTCACATTTGTAGCCGCCACTTTCAAAAACCCTGCATATATGTATATACTTATCTATATATATATATTCGGTCATGGGCTTAAAAAATAAATCATAGGCCCATAACCTCAGGGGCCTGTGTAATAGTGAAAATATGTGGCCCAATAAAGGTGGGCTATAGGCAAGGACCAATGGGTCTGGCCCATAGAAGTTTCTAGAAAATGAGTGATCAATAAGTTAGGGATTAATCCCAAATATGGAAGATAGAGCCCAAGAAAGAAAGGAGTTTATCAAATCTCATGATTTAAGGGATTGATAAAATTAGGTAGATGGGCTGACCCATCTACCGAATTGTGTATAAAATATATGGCCAAAGGATGAATAAAGGCATTCCATATTTCAACCTAATTTGTTGTGTATTAATCTGCATCTACACATACCCAAGAAGAAATGGATACTAATCAAAGTAAGACTTTTATTTAAGATAAAACTTGGAGTTGAAAGGATAATACAAACCTAAAGTAGATAATATTAAAAAATAAAATATATAATTTAAAATTATAAAATGAACGACTGAAAGATGAAGCAATTACAATAATGATAAGAGTTTTAAACAAAATAGAATTGTAAATGATATGAAAATTGAGAGTTTTCTACTATAATTAAGATTTTAGTGATTTTAACTATAATGATATTATAATTAAAACATAATTTATAATTTGAAAATAGGGTTGGAAACTCGTTGCACTTTTAATAGTAATATAGATATAGATATAGATATAAATATAGATAAATAGAGTTTATTTTGATAATGAGAAGAGTTGAATTTATAGTTAATGAACTTTATAGAAGATAGCAACACACGTTAAAACATTTAAATAATAGTATTAAAAATTTTAAATAATAATATTGAAAATAATGGAATTCCGATAAACTAAAGTGTTTATGATGAATTAGGTTTGTATTTCAGAGATAAATAGGTGAAATCAAACTTTACACAATACCTTGTATGTAGGGAGGGCAAAATATCCCGCTCGTTCCGATTTAAGCGGGTTTGGGGACCCGATTAGATAAATAGAGGAGGGTCACCCCGTCCCACCCCGCTTACATAGTGAAATTGCATATTTATCTTTATTAATTTATATATATTACACTTGTGTATCTATATTATCGTAATTCATTTTATTACATTTCATCCAATACTAAATCCTAGTTTCCTTACCTTTCCATTCTTCTTGTCTTAATCTCATACCAACTATGTAAAAATTATATGTATTATTTTGATACTCGTACAATAATAATAGTAAATTTAAAGTTTCAATTAAGAAGTTAAATATTATTTTTATTTGCATAAGAATTATTTTTTTTTATCTTCATAGTGAAAAATCTCTCACTACCCCTACCAAGCTTTTCCTTGCCCTGCTCGCCCCCATTTAATAAACGATTTTGGAACGGGTATGAGGATGATAAAATTAAATGGGAATGTGGATAGGATTGCCATCCCACGTCCCGCCCCACCCCACTATCATCCCTACTTTGTATGTATCAACACATCGAAAGATACACAATTTTTTTTTTATTCATTAGCGTGTCAAGGGTACTATATGTACACATATTAGACGTGAAAAATTGTATAGAATTCATTCTTCCTTATCGTGTTAAGGGCACTATATACACATGTGAAATTTTTCTTGCTCTATTTTCTCTTTGCAAAGAATTTTATTTTATTTTATTTTATTACTTACAACAACAAACGAGATATAAACACTTTATTACTTTAAATATTTTACAAACACTTCATCATTTTTACTACAATATTCATTAAATTCATAACCCCACGTATTTGGAGATCAATTGTAGAAGACGATGAGCAACATTGTCTTGCTATAAATGTTAGAAATTGACTTGCATTTTTCCTTTTTAGTGGATAATGGACTTTATGCTTCTTGTACTAAACCGATACGTGTTTGTAAAACTTCAAATATAGTCGCCAGTTTTATTTTGCAAAAAAGAATATTTAGCAATTTTCACATAAGAAGACAATAACAGAAAAAAAATGATATAATGTATATATATTGTAAGTAATACTCTTTCTTATCTCTTAATATATTTTTTATTTTAATTAAAAAATATTTTAATACTTAAATTAATAAAGATGTGCATGGAAGAAAGATGAAAATAATAGAGAGAACCCAACAATGTATTTTGCTACTGGCAATTGATCTCGGAGAGATCACACTTCTCCGTGATTGATTGTACCTGTCTAGGATCGATCAACAAGCTTGTTTTAGCATATTTTGGTAGAGTTTTGGCTCTTCTAAGGCATATATAACTCTTTAAAAAAGAAAATAAAACTTTTGAGAAAAGACTCCAAGAAAACGTATGCGTGTAAAAGGAGTCTAGCGGAGTTTAGGAAAAACAAGGAGAGTTAGAAAGAAACAGATCCAAAGAAGTAAAAAGACATGAAGATTTTTTTCAGATGCGGTTCAGTACAATTTAGCGTTGATAACAGTTTTTACCGATACGGATTCAGGCTAGCTGAATTCGTAACTAAGGATTGACCGAACCCTAACCAAATAGTGTAACATGTATTTTCATTTAATTTTAGGGGGAAGCTAAAGAATACATGAATGTTGATTGTGAAGTTAGAGGATACGCACGGTTTGTGTGCGTGATTAAACTAAAAACCTATTTTTATACGAGATTGTTTTTTAATCTTACCCTTGTCTTTGAATGAATGAAATATAATCATATTCAATTATATTTGTTTTAGGGTAATTCACACAAAATTCCCTGAGGTTTCAGGATTTAATCACCAAATTCCATGTCATTCGCCAAATTCCCTGACATTTTAGATTTTAATCAAATACCCCACTCAAGCCAATTTTCATGTCAAAATGACTTAAATGCCCCTCACATAAATTACAGTTTCACCCCTATTTTTGGATATATTATACTTTCCCCCCTCTATAAAAAAATATATATAAAAATTTGAAAAAATATATAAAATTTGAAAAATATATATATAATTCAAAACAAATATATAAATTTTGAAATATATATATATAATTTGTAAACTATATATTAAATTTTGAAACAATATATAAAATTTGAAAAAATATATAAAATTTGAAATATATATATAATTCAAAACAAATATATAAAATTCAAAAAATATATATATATAAAATAAGAAAAACTATATAAAATTTGGAAAATATATATAAATTCAAAAACAATTATATATAATTTGAAACAAATATATAAAATTCAAAATATATATATAAAAATCATAAATAATATATTAAATTTTGAAAAAATATATAAAATTCGAAAAAATATATATTAAATTTCAAATATATATATATAAAATTTGAAAAAATATATAAAATTTGAAAAATATATAAAATTCGAAAAACAAATATAAAATTCGAAAAACATATATAAATTTACCTCTATAAAAAATAGAGAAAAAAAAATGATGATGCTAGTATCTAAGAAGAGACAAACAATCAACCCACCATCTTACCATATCCCACTTCTTCTTGCCCAACTTTCGCACATTTACCTCTTTTTCCTATAATTTTTTTATCTATTTAAAACAATACAATTAAAAATAAAGATTTAAGTACACAACATAACATGGGTCCCCATTCAACCTCACGTGTCTGGTCCAAACCATACACTCTGTCACGTGCCACTTACGTGGTGATATAAAAAAATAAAATTCATTTTTCAAATATATATATATTATATATATATATATATATTTAAATTTATTTATTTTTTAGAAATTTAATATATATTTTTGAATTTTATATATATATTCGAAATTTAATATATTATTTATGAATTTTATATATTTTTTAGAATTTTATATATATATATATATATATTTGAATTTATATATTTTTTCAGAATTTTATATAGTTTTTCTAACTTATATATATTTTTTCAAATTTTATATATTTGTTTTGAATTTTATATATATATTTCAATATTTATATATATTTTCAAATTATATATATATATTTTCAAATTTTAATATATTGTTTATGAATTATATATATATATTTCAAATTTTATATATTTGCTTCGAATTATATATATATTTTTTCGAATTTAAATATATATTTCGAATTATATATATATATATATATTTATAGATAGGGCAAAGTGTAATTATCGAAACAAGAGGGGGGGAAATGTAATATGTCCAAACAAGAGGGGTGAAACTGTAATTTATGTGAGGGGCATTTAAGTCATTTTGACATGAAAATTGGCTGGAGGGGGGTATTTGATTAAAATCTAAAATGTCAAGGGGTTTGGTGATTAAATCCTGAAACCTATGGGGGTTTTGTGTAAATTATCCTTTGTTTTATGTGATTATGTATATAATTTTTGCACAATGGTACTTAATAAACATGAAATTATGGATTTTGAGAAGACATGCCAAGTAAAGGTGAATTGGACATGATTAGAGTATTTTTTTTTTTTTTTAATGTTAAGGAACTCACACACCCCCACATGAGCCCCATAGGGCTCGAACCCCAGACCTCTCCCAATTTGAGGAGAAATGGAAATATCATTATACCACAAAGCCATTGGTTGATTATAGTAGTTTTCATGCACAAATCACGTTAACCGGAGATAAGTTGCACTTTATTGGAATCGAATGTATCTTATCGGGGTCATAGGCGTATGCTTTTAGCCGCACTAGTCTGATTAATGGAAAGATGTTCTCCTATACAATTGAATGGAATCAAATAGCATTGCAAGGCTGATGATGGTGTCACTTCTTTAGCTTGTTTCTCTTCATAATATTTGTATAATATTTGTAGTAATTGATAAGTATTAAGAGTTCAACACAAAAAGGCTACAAAGGGATAAGTCCTATCACTCAATCAACTATCGGAATGGACTGTTATCAGGATTCTACCTACATGATACAATCATGATTAGGATCAGGATATCTAAGGATTACAACTTTATCAAGATACAAGGAGTGGTCATCCTATTAAAGCTCCTATAAATATAGGGTCGAGGTTGTTTGCACAAATCTTCTCCAAATTTAGTGAGTGTGGGCGTCCCAGTTTCAAATTGAATAAAAAAGAATTTCATAAGAAACTGGAGACTATTTCTTTGGAAAATAAAGATGATCAAACGATTATTTTTTATTCTTTTTGCCTTAGTTAAAAGGACTTTAATGTTGAAATTATAAAGAAAGGTAATTGAACTAAATGAACAAAGTGAAAGAAACTGGAATCAAAATGCAACTAAAGAGTTTAACTGGAATTGAAATTGCACCAAAAGAAATGGAATTAAACTGACATTGTTTGAAAAGAAATTACAAGATAATTTAAAGACAATGAAGATAAAATTACAATTGAAGAACTTCAATGTAATGAGATGTATTGTGTGCTACTAGAGAGACCCAAAATTATACTAAGTGTTTCATTTATACTATCACACTTTGCTTGTGAGAACTGCTCTATAATCGTCTCCTCTTGTCTTGCCATAATATGTACTTCACGTTTCATGGATGTCCTCCACGTGTCCCACGTTTCCATGTTGTTCCATCCATGTTTCCCACTACTACCATAACTCTATTCCATGCTTGAGACTTTTTCTGAAGTGGAATTGTGCGTAATATATGACCTTAATATGGGTCAGATCCATTACCCCCTTTCAAATTCAAATCCATATATTCAAGGCCCAATATCTTCATCATTTTGCTTACCAATCTCTATTCAAAGCCCAACTTCTCCACCTTGTTAATAACATTGCCACTCTACTTACTTGAGCCCAATTACTTTTCCGAACCTTACACTGACATATGTGTCTTCTTCCCCTTACGTCACGTGGCTTACTCTCCCATTGCCATATGGCACGTAATTTTGTGTACCAACAGGGGTCAATCTAAAAAGGTATGCCATTATAACCCTCTCATTTACTACTACTTCCTTCCACGAGATTCCAAGTACTAACTTGACCGTCGGAACTTACTTGGCCGGTGCTTACAATTTCACACTTATAAGCAATAAACCATAACATGCTTTTAAATCTCATTAAAACAATAATTAACAAAAATGTTTTCTCATGCACCTTTTATGTTCCAAATCATCAAATTGTCCTTTAATTCACAAGGATAACATTTTCATTCATCTAACATGTTTTATCTCAATTAAAGCATTTAAATCACAAGGATGCAATTTTATTTTTTTAAACATGTTTTTTAATTCAATTAAACCAATAATCCACAAATCATAAGGGGAACTAGAATAACGTCTAAATTTTCACGTCCCTCACTTTCACATATCCCCTAATATGTTTTAAAATCCGTAAAACACAAGCATCATGGGAAATTAATATCACGTTTTAAGTTCATGTCCAAACTTTACAAATTTTACCAACCCACTTTAAATCTCAAGGGGTTACTAGGCCACTTATTCTCATTCAGTTCAAATAGGTATTAATTTAGCAGGAAAAATATTTACTTCATTTCTCAAATTAATTTCTATCTCCTACTTCATTTCTAACCCATCTATAGACATTTTATATTCACAAATATATATATATATATATATATATATATATATATATATATATATATCTAAAATACTATATAAGCTAGTACGTGGTTCGCACACCCAAATCATAGCAAATGATACGGAAGTGATAATATTTTTCCCACTTAAAAACGCACCTCACGCGTTAAATCATTACGTCCGCAACTGAATCGGATACACCAACACGTCACCAAAGTCGCGTGCTTAATTTTGTCCAAAAATCATTTTTGGCCGAAATGGGACCCACCGTGAACAATGTCGGTGCCCGAATATAGGGTCCGCCAACCAAAGTCGTCTTAATAAAATTTTGTATATACCGAAATGTCTGTCTTGATAACTTATTCAATATATACGAAACCCATTAGCAATGAGTTAACAAATTTGAACAAATCTAACATAACCCAAATAAAAATTCATAACTGTAACCGCCATTTTCCGGCAAACTATTTAACTAAAGATTCTGAAATTCGAGTATGTCGTACACGACACCGATACGAAGCTACCCTCCAAATTTCATGATCATCGGAGCACCGGAAGCAATCGAACTGGCAGCCCGAAGCTTCGGCCGAACCGGCTCTGGCGCACCACCACGCGCAGCTCCGGCCGTCGCGTAGCCTTCAGCTGGCTCCCTGGTCGCGTCGCCGACCACCCCAGACGTCGCCGAGGATTCAGGTGACTTCCACAGGTCGCGACTCCTTTCTTTCTCTTCTCCCCCTTGCGCGTCTACTCGCGTCTCTCCCTCTCTTCCTCTAGCTCTCGTCGGCGACCTGCTGTTGGTGGAGAAGAAGGTGGTTGCCACTCATAACAAATGAGAAGGAAAACGAAGAAGAAGAAGAATGATGGGGAGGTGATTGCGCGTGAATCCAATTCGTCGTCCATTTCTCTATCTGATACACATATATCTATATATATTCCATTAATTTATATATATAATACCCAAATATATATATATATATATATATATATTTATAATTTAAATTTAATATATATATATAAGGAATATTATCAGTAAATTCTCCTGTAGTTTCATTTTTGATCAACTAACCCCCTTTAGTTCAGAAAACTCCCATTTGGTTATCAAAATGTATCAACTTGCCCCCTCCCTATAATTTTGGACCAAAATAACCTTGAAATTTTATTAAATTAAAAAAAAACAAATAAAATTCAAAAAATATATATACATAATTCGTAAAAATATATATAAAAATTTAAAAAAACATATAAAATTCGAAAATATATATAAAATTCGTAAAAATATATATAAAATTCAAATTTTTTTATAAAATTCGTAAAAATATATATAAAACTAAAAAAAATATAAAATTCAAAAACATATTTAAATTTTTAAAAAATATATATAAAATTCGAAATATATATAAATTCGAAAATATATATAAAATTTGTAAAAAAACATATAAAATTCGTAAAATATATATATAATTCGTAAAAATATATATAAAATTTGAAACAATTATATAAAATTTAAAAACATATAAAATTCAAAAAAAATATTTAAAATTCGTAAAAATATATATAATTCGAAAAAACATATAAAATTCGTAAAAAATATATAAAATTCAAAAAAAACATATTACCAATCAAATACAATATCTCGAAAACATAAACATCATTTTAATTTTAATTAGGAATAAAATCATATAATTTTCTTATTAAATCACATGAAATGGTAGTTTATGTTGGACCCTCCATATTAAAAAATGTTAGTTTAATCCGCACTTTGTTTATTGCATGAAAATGGAAAACAATAATTGACTTCTAAAAAAGCACTTTTAACACAACAAATTATTTTAAAATTATGACTATACTCAATTGCGACATCTAATTTTGTTTTTTTAAAAAAATCAAATATAGTGGAAGAGCATTTTCTTGGATTGTATTATGATTTTCCCAAATATAGTGGAAGTGCACTTTTAACCTACCATTTTTTTTGGGATAATCTTCTTTGAATATACTATTGTCGTATTCCAAAGGATTATATATATATATATATATATATTTTTTTTTTTTGAATTTTATCTATTTTTCATGAATTTTATTTGTTTTTTTTTTAATTTTATATGTATTTTTTCAAATTTTATATATTTGTTTCGAATTTTATATGATTTCTTTATTTTATATATTTTTTTACGAATTTTATATGTTTTTTTTATGAATTTTATATAATTTTTCAAAATTTATATGTTTTGTTTTTTTTTTATATTTTTATATATTTTTACGAATTATTTATATATATTGTTTGAATTTTATATGTTTTTATTTTATTTTATATATTTTTAATGAATTTTATATGTTTTTTTACTAATTTTATATATTTTTTCGAATTATATATATATATATTTTCGAATTTTATATATATTTTTAATTTTTATATATTTTTTACAAATTATGTATATATATTTTTTGAATTTTATATGTTTTGTTTTTAATTTAATTAAACTATAAGGATATTTTGGTCCAAAATTATAGGGAGGGGGGCAAGTTGATACATTTTGGTAACCATAGGGGGGTTTTCTGAACTAGAGGGGAGTTAGTTGATCAAAATTGAAACTATAGGGGGTTTACTGATAATATCCCTATATATAATTATAATAAATCCCAAAAAATATACCGGGAACACCCAAACGTAGTCACATGAACCCGAAAACCCACGGGATGCCAAATAACTAATACAACCTGAAATAATTAATCTGGGGTATAAAACCCAATAACCGAAACACCGAGTCGAAACCTTAAACATCAGACAACAAAACGTGTCACCGCCCAGTCTAAGCACAAATGTTAAACGTCGAAACGAAACCGCGTAGTCGATAATAATAACGTCCACGAAGTCGTCAAGGAGAAATCGTAATGTCGTCCAGTTGACTCTAAATGTAAACGCAAAAAATTTACACGCACCGAACACCATGAGTAACCAAGACGTCATGAACAAGTGATGTCACAACCGAAAATAAATCGAAAATAATTTCAGGAAAAAGGGAAAATAAACGGGGTGTTACAGAATTTCCTAAGGAACTGGAGACTATTCCCTTGGAAGATGATGATTATCAAGCGATTGTGAATGGGTTCGTTTTACCTTAGTTAAAATGACTTAAATGTTGAAGTGTTTCAGAAAGATAAATGAACTAAACAAAGTAATTATTGATGACTGTAATTGAAAGTCAATGACTAGAATTGGAATGAAATCTAATTGCTTGAAAGGAAATGGAATTGAAACAACATTACTTGAAAAGGAAATTACAAGATAATGAAATTGCTCGATGAAAGATAGAATTACAATTATGAAATTGCAATGTATTGTGTAGATTTGTGTGTTGTTGGAGAGTTCATTCATTACATTAAGTGTTGAATTTATACGATTACAATTTGTATATCCTAACTGTTCTCCAACCGTTTCCCATTATTTTGCCATCTATCCTTGCTGCTTGCTCGGCTTCCACGTGTCCCACGTATTCATCAACTTATTTTCCCACGTTCTCCACTTCTTCTATGCACCTCCTCCATATTTAGGGTTTTGTTTGCTTGAGCTTTATAAGCCATGCTCTTTCACACGAATCTGGCCTATAGATGGGCCAGATTCATTGCATTATTTGAATTATAAATTCCTAATATTAAGGCTGAAACTCCTAAAATTTAGCTTCCCATTAACAACCAAACTCTCCATTCACAATATTGAATTTGTACTCAAACTTCATTTCTTACAATTGATATGCCAATATATATATATGAACTTCTCTCCTCGCGCCACGTGGCTTGTCTTGACCTTGCCACGTGGCGTGCTATTTTTGTGTACCAACACTATTTAGCCACTCTGAAAGATAGAAGGTCACGGGAGGCACTAGCAATCGAAGGTCTCGAATTAATTTCGGATGAAACCATTCCGCAACTAGAACCGGTGGAGGACCTTATAGAGGTGAGCCTGGAAGAGGAAGGGAACCAAAAGAAGGTAAACATCGGGTCATTGCTCCCCGATGATGTTAAGGATCAACTTATCCAATTCCTAAGGCAGAACCAATACATGTTTGCATGGACACATGAAGATTTGTCTGGCATTGATCACTGAGTTATGCAACTCCGGCTAAATATGGATCCTACTACCAAGCCCGTAAGGCAGAAGAAGAGGATATTCGCCCCCGAGAAGAATGTAGCCATAATCAAGCGATTGTTTTTTGTTCTTTTTGTCTTAGTTAAAAAGACTTTAATGTTGAAGTTATAAAGAAAGGTAATTGAACTAGATGAACAAAGTAAAAGAAACTGGAATCGAAATGCAACTAAAGAGTTTAACTGGAATTGAAATTACACCAAAAGAAATGGAATTAAATCGACATTGCTTGAAAAGAAATTACAAGATAATGTAAAGACAATGAAGATAAAATTATAATTGAAGAACTGCAATGTAATGAGATGTATTGTGTGCTACTAGGGAGACCCAAAATTATACTAAGTGTTTTATTTATACTATCACACTTTGCTTGTCATAACTACTTTATAATCGTCTCCTCTTGTCTTGCCATATGTACTTCACGTTTCATGGATGTCCTCCATGTGTCCCACGTTTCCATGTTGTTCTATCCATGTTTCCCACTACTGCCATAACTCTATTCCATGCTTAAGACTCTTTCTGAAGTGGAGTTGTGTGTAATGTTTTATACACGAACCTGACCTTAATATGGGCCAGATCCATTACCCCCTTTCAAATTTAAATACCTATATTCAAGGCCTAATATCTTCATCATTTTGCTTATCAATCTCTACTCAAAGCCCAACTTCTCCACCTTGTTAATAACATTGCCACTCTACTTACTTGAGTCCAATTCCTTTTCTGAACCTTACACTGACATATGTGTCTTCTTCCCCTTGTGCCACGTGGCTTACTCTCCCATTACCACATGGCACATAATTTTGTGTACCAACAGGGGTCAACCTAAAAAGGTACGCCATAATTACCCTCTCCTTTACTGCTACTTCTTTCCCCTAGGTTCCAAGTACTAACTTGACCGTGAAAGCCTACTTGGCCGGTACCCCATCGGTACCACTCCCGATTATAGTTTTCTTTTTTAACAGGAACGACACTGTTTTCACCTGAATCATTCTACGCACCAACAGTTGGCACCGTCTGTGGGAAGCAACAGTTTCCTACTTCCAGATAGCAATAGAATGGTCCAATTACGAAAAAAGAGTAAGGTTGGTGAGGCCTCTAGACAAAACGAAATCATCCTCTTCCACCCGGAGACCCGATGATCCCAACCACCCAATGAGTACTACCGGCCTCTAGACGGGGCTACCTCCAATGTACCCTCCACGACCTGATGGAAATGAGGATGACCGTGTTTCTCTAAAGGAGCATGATGTTGGTGATGATCAGTCACCATGTAACTCCCAAGATCGTCCAGATCTAAACCTAGTCATAAGAGGCAATCTTACAAAACGTGTGGCATTGTTAGAGCAACAGGTCCAAACTTTGACTTAAAGGATGAACTAGTTGATCCAGCAGAACACTATGATCCTCCAATGACTGGTTGCTCCCATTCCCTCTCCCTTAGATGAGACTGGGCAGAACAATCTAGATGAGGGGGCAGAACATAGCCATAACCAGGATCAACGGAAGACAATGGTACGGAGCACAGGTCAAGGCAAGACTCACCCGGATCTTAACGATCCAATAGAAGCCACGGGAGTAGATCAACATATCCAAGATCTAAAGGCATAGATGGAAGATATGGCACAAGCTATGAATGACAAAAGCCTCGCAATCGTGGATGAACTGCTATAAAAGACTAACTCCCCTTTTGATGCACTGGTGATGAGTGTTCCCCTACCCAACAAGTTCAAGATGCCTCAGTTGGAAAACTTTGATGGATCCAAGGACCCCCTTGATCATCTGGAGACTTTCAAGGTACTCATGCACCTGCAAGTTGTCCCAGATGCTATCATGTGTCGGGCTTTCCCCATCACTCTGAATGGGTCAGCCCGAGTTTGGTTCAACAAGTTGAAGCCCAACTCGATTCATGATTTTAATGAGTTAAGCAAGAAATTTATCGGGTAATTCATTACTGGACGGAGACATAAAAAGCCCGCTACCTACTTGCTAAATGTCAAGCAAGACAAGGGAGAATCCTTAGGAGACTACATAAGTCGATTCAATACAGAAATGCTCTAGGTTCATGAGATCAGTGACAACGTAGCCATGACGGCCTTCATGGGAGGGCTACAAGAATAGGTTCATCTTTTACTTATCAAAGAAACCACCCGAGATGATGGCGGAACTGCTTGTTAAAGCCTAGAAGTATATGAATGTGGATGATGCTATGAACGCCCAAAAAGTAAAAGGGGTTGAGGAAAAAAATGTGTAGAAGAAGAGGCCAGAAACAACCACCAAAGATGAGAGAAAAGTTAAGGGTCGAAGAACCCAGCCAACCTAGGTGGACATGCAACCTAGACCTTCAAAGAGCTAAGATGGGTTCAATAGCTTCACTCCGTTGAACAAGCCGATAAGCGAGATCCTTCTTCAAATCCCGGATGACCACTCATTATCCTGGCCACCCAGGCTGAAGTTAGATCCGTTAAAAAGAATACATTATAGATACTACCACTTTCATCGCGACCATGGACATACAACAGATGAATACATCGACCTGAAAAATTAGATCGAGAGCTTGATCCGAAGAGGGCATCCGAGTCGGTACACGACTAATGCCGACAAAGGAAAAAGTTGTTAGGATGCTCCAGGTAGAAGTCGTACACTAGAGAAACAGCCGATTCAGGAGATTAATATGATTTCCGAAAGGTTTGCTGGAGGCGGTGAGACAGGCTCATCCCGAAAAGCTCATGTGAGAAGAGCTAGAAATACGATGGAGATTTAAGGGGTAGATACCTCTACTCCAACTTCCAAGTCCCCGCGACTTGAAAGGCAATTCATTACATTCTTCAACGACGATGCATGAGGATTTAAACACCCCCATGATGACCCACTAGTGATTACAGTGGCAGTGACCAATTTTACCATATGACGGGTTCTGATAGACAATGGAAGTTCTGAAGATTTTTTTCTCTAAACCTTTCGACAAGATGGGTATAGGAAGAGAGAGATTGAAGCCATCCAAATAACCTCTATTCAGCTTCTCTAGAGAAAATGTGTTTCCACTTAGAATAGTGACCCTTCCTTTGACAGTAGGGGTTGTGCCAAGACAACATACCATCATGGTAGATTTTGTTTTAGTGGATTTCCCTTTCACTTACAATATTATCCTCGAAAGAGCTACTTTCAATACCTTAAAAGTAGTGACTTCAACTTATCACATGCTAATGAAGTTCCCAATTGATTATGGTATGGGGGAGGTAAGAGAAGACCAGGCTATAGCGCAAGAATGCTATGTGTTTGCACAAATCTTCTCGAAATTCAGTGAGTGCGGGCTTGCCAGATTCAAATTGAATCAAAGTGAATTTCCTAAGGAACTGGAAACTATTCCCTTAGAAGATGATGATTATCAAGTGATTGTGAATGGGTTATATTTGCCTTAGTCAAAATGAGTTGAATGTTGAAGTGTTTGAGAAAGATAAATGAAATAAACAAAGTAATTATTGAAGACTATAATTGAAAGCCAGTGACTAGAATTGGAATGAAATCTAATTACTTGAAAGAAAATGGAATTGAAATAACATTATTTGAAAAGAAAATTACAAGATAATAAAATTGCTCGATGAAAGATAGAATTACAACTATGAAATTGCAATGTATTGTGTAGATTTATGTGTTGCTGGAGAGTTCATTCATTACATTAAGTGTTGAATTTATACAATTACAATTTGTATATCCTAACTGTTCTCCAACCGTTTCCCATTATTTTGCCAATTGTCCTTGATGCTTACTCGATCTCCACGTGTCCCACGTATTCATTAACTTTCTTTCCCACGTTCTCCACTTCTGCTACGCAACTCCTCCATATTTAGGATTTTGTTTTCTTAAGCTTTATAAGCCATGCTTTTTCACACGAATCTGGCCTATATATGGGCCAGATTCATTGCATTCTTTGAATTCTAAATTCCTAATATTAAGGCTGAAACTCCTAAACTTTAGCTTCCCATTCACAACCAAACTCTCCATTCATAATATTGCATTTGTACTCAAACTTCCTTTCTTACAACTGATATGCCAATATATATATGAACGTAGAAATGTGGCTTATCTTGACCTTGCCATGTGGCATGCTAGTTTTTTGTACCAACACTACGCAGCCATTCTGAAAAACAGAAGGTCATATGAGGCACTTATAATTGAAGGTCTCGAATCAATTTCGGATGAAACCACTCCGCGACCAGAACCGGTGGAGGACCTTATAGAGGTGAGCCTAGAAGAGGAAGGGAACCAAAATAAGGTAAGCATCGGGTCATTGTTCCCCAATGATGTTAAGGATCAACTTATCCAATTCCTAAGGCAGACCAAGACATGTTTGCATGGACACATGAAGATATGCCTGGCATTGATCCCCGAGTTATGCAACACCGGCTAAATGTGGATCCTACTTCTAAGCCCGTAAGGCAGAAGAAGATGACATTTGCCCCCGAGAGGAATGCAGCCATAATGTCGGAGGTCGAAAGCTTCTAAAGGTGAACTTCATTCGAGAAATCTATTACCCCGACTAGTTATCGAATGTGGTCCTAGTGAAATGGTAAAATGGAAAATGAAGGCTCTGCGTCGACTTCACAGACTTAAATAAAGCCTGTCCAAATGATAGTTTTCTTTTACCAAGAATCGACATGTTGGTAGAAGCCATTTCAGGGAACGAACTGCTCAGCTTTATGGATACATATTCGAGATATAATTAGATCCCCATGCACCCTCTCGATTCTGAAAAGACATCATTTATCACCGTCTAAGGCATATACTATTACAAAATAATGCCATTTGGGCTGAAGAATGCCGGAGCTACCTACCAGAGGCTGGTCAACAACATGTTTAAAGATCAAATTGGAAGGAACATGGAGGTCTACGTAGATGACATGTTAGTGAAGAGTGTCAAGAATGAGAGCCATCAGGCATATCTCGAAGAAGCTTTTGGGGAGCTTAGAAAGCACCAGATGCGCCTTAACCCAACCAAGTGTGCTTTCGATGTATCATCGGGGAAAGTTTTTGGGGTTTATGGTTAATAGAAGGGGCATCGAGGCCAAGCCAGAGAAGATCCAGGCCATCCTGGATATGAAGTCTCCCCAGTCAACCAAAGACGTACAACAGCTGATGGGGAAGGTGGCTACCCGCAATAGGCTAATTTCTCGAGCCACCGATAGATGTCTACCCTTCTTAAAAGTGCTTAAAAAGGCCTTTGAATGGACCCCTAGTGCAAGCAACCATTCATAGATTTAAATAATTATTTCGCCTCTCCTCCCCTGTTGTCCCGAGCGGTACCAGGGGAACAACTTCTACTATAACTGGTCATCTCCCTAACGGCAGCGAGTTCCGCCTTGATGAGAGATGATGGAGGGGTTCAGAGACTGATCTACTACATAAGTCGAACCCTACGGGGAATGATGTCCACTCAGGGTGGCTAAAAATATGTGTTAAGAACACACACTTAGGATGGCTTAGGTTTTACCTATCGCAAGAGCACAAATCGTATTACAATATAGTTTGGCTTGAGAATGGTTATCGATCCCACAGAGACTAAGTTGTATTATGAATTCTCGTAAATAATACTCTTAAATTGCTATAAAAATATGATTTGTCATTTTGTGATTGATTAACTAATTAACTAGTAAAGATAGATTAAGACAAGAACAATATAAATAAAATATAGGGTTTCTATACTCCACCATTAACCGTACAACATAATTCTCTCTTTGCTCAATTGCAAGAGGGAAATCCATAACTGTGAATAATTTTCTACCACAAATAGTCGAATACAACCCCAAAAAGGATACCATTAGCCGGATTCACTACAACCCATCTCCGGACAGAGAATAACTAGTGCATGTTATTTACTTTACTCTAATCTACTCCTAATGCATAAAATTAAACTAAAACATGTCTATGATACCTCGCCGAGGCATGGCCTGCGTAAACCTAGGGTTTCAATGTTAAACACCATTGATGTAGAAAATTACACTATATTTATGATAACGTGATTGTGTAAGAAGATATATTCATTCAATCTAAGACAAGAATAGAACAAATATATAATCTTGTGTCAAGAATAAAAATGATCAAACATCTACAATCAATCATCACAGTATGGTCACAACTTCCCCTGATTACAATTGAAAACAAATAAAAGAACTACTTTACTTGGCTAGGGTTTTATTAGAAAACCCTAGATACTGAATTAGTTGTTCATGGTAGAATGAGACTGCATCATTGATGTAGAAACGCCCTCCATGGTCTTCTTCTCTGGATCTCTAGGTCTTGAATGGATCCTCCCTTTTGATGATACACATCTAAAAAGAAAGCTCTGAAAATTGGGTAGAAAAAAGTCCCCAAACTCTATAGGAAATCTTGATATATACAGATAAAGTTGAGGGAAACCCTAAGGTTGCCCTTTTTCATAATTTCACATCGAACGAAGCAAAACCCTACAATTTGATATATATATAATATGTCTAAAACATGTGTTTAGAGGTGGTGGGATCGAGCTCAAAGTCATCCGGGTCAAAACGGATCAATTCGGATCAAAATAGGATTTTGGCCCGAATATGAAATTTCCAGTTTTTCCTGCAGGACACCTCTCACTCATTTGATCATATCTGGATCTTTACACATAGGATGGAGTCGTACAATAGCTTTGTCGAAAGCTAACTTCAAGATATTGATGTTAGGCTCAAGAATCACCCCATTTAGACCTTTTTTGACCGAGATATAGGCTCACTAAGTTGGCTGAAAGTTTGTGTTGAAAACACTTTAGCTACGCGCCGCCCGTAGGTTGGGGCGTAAAAATGGCACTTGCTAGCCAGTTTTAGGTACTGGGTCTGTAGGTTGTGTGTAGCAAAATCCTTAAAAACCATTTTTCTTGATAATTGCTCCATTTGAACCCCCTCAACTCCCTTGTTATGATTCTTGAAGTTGCGACTCCAAAAATTGACGTTTTCGCCCTTCGGGAGATACTTTTCTCTTAAAAACACCTCTTTAGCTCTCCTCTTTGAATAGACACATGCACTTCTCTAGTTAATTCACCAAAATTAGCTCGTTTTCTTCATTAAGCTTCTGAAACACGCTTAAACACACAAACGACATAAAAATACCAAATAATGGAATGTACGGATATAACATTAGCAAGATAGGGGCTTAAAATGGACAATATTGAGCACCTATCACCAGGGCTGGCAATTTTGGGTTACTGGTCGTGTTCGTGTCGGGTCGAAATCGTGTCATGTCAAAAAGACCTGGTTAACATACGTGTCGTGTCTATGTCATGTCCGTGTCGACCAATGTAATCCATTTAGCCTATTTATTATAATATTTTAAATTAAATTTGACATAATCCAACACGAAATAAACTATTTAACCAATTATCAACAAAATTAAATTGATTTTGACACGATATAGTACTATTTTATTGATATATTTCAATTCATGACCAATTAGAGAAGAGAAAAATATAAAAATAAAGATAAATATAAATATAATCGTGTCAAATGTGTCGTATTCGGGTTATCCGTGTCATGTTCGGGTTGACCATTATATTCTCGTGTCGACCCTTTTTAGGCCTCAACCCTTTTATGTTCAACCCTAACCCTTTTAAATAGCATCGTGTTCATGTCGTGTTACCGTGTCGTGTCCAATTTTGCTAGCCCTACCTATCACACCCATAAACTTACATATTGCTAGTCCCTTAGCAATGAACTCAGGAAAACTATCTTGTGATGATCTTTATTCTAACTACTCTATACTAATCTACACTAATCTATACTACTCCCTTGCTTTCGTGAAGGTCGATGATTACACTTAACACATGTAACAAGCCTTTTAAACCCATCGGCAACACCGAGTGGACGAGTTAAGTCTCATGAGGGTTAGCTATACTACCCACAACTTCTCCATTCTCTGTAATCACGCATTCATGAGTTCACACACGCATTAACTAAGTCATGATATAATGCAAAAGGTAATATGGATGCAAATACTCCCACTCACTACCGAACAATTACTATCTCGAGCTTCGTATCATGAATGGTCCCCATTAAAGTAAATGACTTCATTACTCTCTACTCCCAATTTAGACAACCTTCCGTGTTTTGTGAACATTCTATTATGGTATTTTAATCTTTATTTTTCTACTTCATTGATCAAACTTTGCCATTTTCTTTTAAAAATTTATTCCTTCCATCATTCTACTTTTCATCCCTTTTTGTCTTTCTAAGCTCCGGACTTTCCAGCGAGGATTTTTAATCCCAACCAATTGGGTCCTAGCTTATTTATTGGGATTTTTACTCATTAGTTTTCCCCCCTTTTTACGCGAACAATGATATTGGTGATACTAATGCCCGGTTACTCAGATCGAATAACTACTTTTTCCTTTTATTTTTTAAAATAAATTTTCAACTTTTTCTCCATTCCATCTATATCAACTCCCTGATGGAGCATCAGGTGTGCAAAACTATGTGGTTAAAAATAATACCTTAATGACTTTAGGTTTTACCCTACACAAGCGCACATATCAATTATAGAATAGCAAACGGCTTAAGTAAGGGATGTCGATCTCACGGAGACTGAGATTGTTCACTTTAATAATTTAGAAACACCGAAGTATATTTTCTGAAAGCTTGTTTGTTTGGGTGGTTAAAGACCAAATTATCTATTTTAACTATAAATTATCTAAAAAGCAAGTAAATTGGTTGTGATTCAGATGAGAGAGAAAACTAGGTTTTCATCACTCCACCACTAACCGCATAATATAGTTCATTACCGTTTCCACTGTAAGAGGACGATTTATAACTGTGAATCAGGTCGTATCGCAAATAGCTAAATACGACCCCAAAAAGGAGTATCATCAACCGGATCGCGACAACCCGTCTCATGACTGACCTAACTACTACATGTCAATTATATTATTATAATCTACTCCTCATGCATGAAAATAAACTAAAGCATGTCTATATCAAATTGTCAAGGCACGGCTTGTGTCAACCTAGGGTTTCAAGTTTCATTACCACAATTACGTAGAAAACCATGATTAAGCATCCGAGTTCCAGCCCATATTGAATAATTATAATTGTACAAAATAATATATTCATTCCATCTAAGAAAAGAATTTAGAACAAACATAAAATTTTATATTGCAAATCAGTACGGTCTCTTAACTACTACAATCATCACAATATGGTCACAATTTCCCCTCGTTACAATTAAAAATAATGAAAGAACTACATTATTTCGCTAGGGTTTTTCTAGAAAATCCTAGATACCGAGTTAGTTGGCCATGGTAGAAGGTAACTGCATCGTTGATGTAGAAACGCTCTCCATTGTCCTCTTCTTCGGATCTCTAGGTTTGAATATGGCTTTCAATAGCAGCAAGTCTGAATGAATGAACCTCTTGAATGAATGTCTCACATAACCAACCAACCTCTATCTATCAGAACCTTCAAAATATCTTTTATCACGTTTGATGTATGGTCTTGTATACATAGGCAATGGCATAGAGAGGCCCTTTTCAGTCTTTTCACTCTCAAAACTCATCAAAACCCTAAATATAAGGGTATATACATGTATACAGAGGTCTGGAGTCATGGGCACGTCTTCTAATTAAGCCCGGGGTGAAACTATAAAAATCACGCATAAATCCTCCAAGTTGTCACACTTACGATTGGGGGCTACTCTTCAAGCGTACCCTCCAACCGTAGATTTTGCAATTCTAGCCACTTTTTGGTACTGGAAGCGTAGGGTTTTTATGGAAAACCACTTTTCTCCGTGAATGCGCCAAAACGTCCGTGTCGAACCCACGATACTTTTTGTTGAAAATGACGGCTTCTGAAAATGCCGTTTTTACCCTCCGGGAGCCATTTTGTCTTGGACTACCTCTTTGACTCTCCTCTTGGATAGAAATAACATACTCTTCAGTTAATTCGCCAAAGTTAGCTCCATTTATTCATTAAGCTCTTGAAACATGCTTTAACACGCAAATAACATAAAAATACCAAATAATGGAATGAAAGAACATAATAATAGTGAGTTAAGAGGTCAAAATGACTAATATTTGACACCTATCACACCCCCAAACTTATATATTGTTAGTCCCTTAGCAATAAACTCTGAAAACTTTTCTTGTGATGATCTTTTTACTCTATTTATTCTAACTAATCTAACTACTCTAACCTAATCCCTTGCTTTCGTGAGGGTCAACGATTACACTTAGCACATGTAACAAGCCTTTTAAACCCCTAAGTTCCCCCTAGTGGACGAGTGAAGTCTCGTGAAGGTTTCCAGTGATGGTACCTACAAACATCTTAGTTCTCTGTAATCACGCAGTCATGAGTTCACACACAAGTTCAATTAAGTCATGATATAATGCAAAAGACAGTATGGATGCAAATGCTCCCACTCACTACCGAACAACAATTATATCAAGCTTCGTGTCATGAGTGGTTCTTACTAAAGTGATGATTTCGCTACGTTCTACTTAAAATCCAGACAACCTTCCGTGATTTTGTGAACACTCAACTACGATATTTCAATTTATCTTTTCATATTTCATTGATCAAACTTTGCCATTTTTCATAAAAATATATCTTTTCAACTATTCACTTTTTATCCCTTTTTGTCTTTCTAAGTCTCTAGACTTTCTAGCGAGGATTTTTAATCCCGACCAACTGGGCCCGAGCTTCTTCCATGAGATTTATGCTCATCAGTCTTCTCCCTTTTAAACGTGAACAATGATATTGGTGATACCAAGACCCAGTTACTCAGATCAAAGAACTGCCTTTTGCATTTTATTTTCTCAATTTTTTTCAATTTTCTCCATTTTAACCAAAACATCTCCCCATTTCCCCTTTTATTGTGGCAAAATTATTTTTCAACTACATAGTCAAAAATCAACATATTTCTCATAATGAATGTGTGTTTGTGCTTATAGGTCAAGGTCGTCCTTCTTAATTTCAATTTCACTCTCCCATGTAAAACCACATCACTTCACTAACTTGATCTAATCATTACTCTCATGAATGGGAATATCATATCACATACTACTCATGCATCATAAACACAAACTCAATCAAATTGTAATGCAAAATATTTATGCGTGAAAACAAAGAACTGTTCCAAAAATTTAAAAATTTCAAATTTTTCCCAAAATCTTCATTCCTTGTAATACTATACCCTCACCCCCAAACTTAAATCAGACCTTGAAGCTCAATTCTGGATTCCAAAGCACAACATGAATTCCCTCCCCCAAACTTGATTTGGATCACCTATAGATATCATCAACAAAGCACAAATACCAAATCATAGCAAAGGAAAAAAAATTGCATCATAAACATCCAGAAATCAACACCTGTTTTCAAGAAATCAAAGATTCTCTTCTTTTTTTTCAAAAATAATAAAAGAAAAAGAAAAAAAATATTGATTTGGCCTTAAGGGCCTACAATCCTATAAATAAAATAACAATAAAAGAAAATAATAAAAATAAAAACAAAGATAAAGATAAAGACGTGGCCTTAAGGGTCTATCGTCCATATAAATAAAACAAACTATAAATCTTAAACCTAAATCTAAACCCTAATCTTCCTCTTCGTCTTCATCACTTAACACGTCACTCTTCAACCATATCCGGCAGTCTGCAGTCTCTTTCAACTTCTCTAAATCTTCCTCCGAATATATTTTCATAATCTTCCACCGTATCTCATCCAACTATTTCATCCTATCACCTAACTGCTCAGCAATGATCTTTGATAGCAAAAACGGGTATGGAAGATAATATTCAAATTTATCGGCACCCGCCCATTCTCTACTCACAATTTCTCGGGCAATCGATATCTCAGCCATAATCAATGTTGGAACACACACTTCATACCCATGAGTTAGGGTATACAAAGTTCTAAACATAACGTGACCCCTTACACTAGTTCGATTATTGGGCCGAAGTTGAGCCGTAACGACACAATCCAAATAAAGCAGATCCAACTTCAACCACCAATTATCACACGTCCTATCTCTCGGATCTGATACTGCACATAATTCCCAAACCATCTCCTCATCATTATGTGGCCATACTATAGGATGTTCCTTCAATATTCCTTGTAAGTTTGTCGGAGTACCGATTGGTATATTCCACGCATTGGCAATACTTCTTCTTCCAATCACAACAGGAGCAGTCCACTAAGTCACTTTAGCTTCATCACCTCAAATCCTGGCTGTCCCGAAATTGTCATATTTTCAGAGAATTTTCAGACCAAGCCCGGATACACCTTTTAACCCGCCAATTTTTCTAAACTCGTCAATCCTCATTCTTTAAGGATTTTCCTTCCGGGTGCAACTAATACTTGATTCATCCTCTTCGGATGAAATATCTATTCAAATTGCAACCGATACCGTAAAAATGATTTTGGTGTGGTTTGAGTTCCATTCTGACTCGTAGCTCCTTCATTTGTGCTTTTCATATCCACATATGGTTCCGTACCTTCTATGAATTCCTCCGGGTTAGAATAATCTTCATTAACATTATCCATACTAACCTTCATTTAAATAGAAAGAATAAAAGAATAATATAAGAATAATACCTAATTTAATGCTCACTCCTTGAGAATTGTGAATTGTTAATTGTGTCTACCCTATGGATGTATTTATAGATGGATGCAGTAGAATTAGAAGAGAAAAAGAATTTAAAACCCTTAACTGACTAGGAAAGGGGAAGCAATAAGTAATCCAACTCCAACTTGTATTTGCATTCCGTCTCCTTATTAGATTAGGATTACTCTAAAAAGTCTACAAAAATTCTACAACAAATCCTAAAATTACTTTAAACAAATCCTAATATAATGACATATACAAACTAGAACAAAACACCCCGTAAATGGGTCAAATTTTTGCAATTTCAAACTTTTCCTCGCTGGACCCTATGCTTCAAGCGTAGGCTTAGGCCTAAAATTTTGATTTTTTATTTTTTTTCAAATCACAGTTCTCCGATTAAACCACCGCAGATACACCCCCAAACTTAAATGCACAAATGTCCACATAGTGCGATAAAATATTTTAAAATAATTCAAGCTATCTGCAAATGTAGAATAAACGTAAAATTTCGGGGATACATCAAACAATTGAATTGAATCATCAAAACTGTAATTTTATAAGCTATGAAAATATCAAAAACATTTATAAGATAATCGTTCAAGTGGTCACGTCAATCCCTATACAAAACTATCCGCTCGACAATTTATCTCTAATGTAGAAAAAAAATGAATGAAATAAAAATAAAAATAAAACAAAAACAAAAACCTAACTAAAACTAAGCTAAGCCTCATCATCAGAGGGCGGTGGTGTAGGTAGAATCGGCACACCCACATGCTGACACATATTGTCAAATCTATGAAATAATCACCTATGATCACGCCATCGGGCCTGTCTCTCCTCTGCCAAACTATGCTCTAGCCCCTGCATCCGTGCTATAATAGCGTCAAACTGAGCCTGGGACAGAGTAACAATACCACCTGCAGGTGCCTCTGGCATCATGACCTCCTCAGCAGCAGCTGACATTTGTGGTATCTCAGCCTCGTAAGCCATACCGGCATCATCCTGAGCTATGTCGGCATCAGCCTGGCATGCATTATCAGCTTGAGCCTGCGCCTATGTATCTTGTGTCGGTAACACACCGAACACTAGTCGGCGTCGCATAATATCATCTGCATACACTCGAGTCCAGACACTAGTCCACATCCCTCTGGCGTATAGAGTACCAACCCTATATCTATTGCGCTCAGTCGCATCCATCTCGATCCCGACATCCATCATAATCTTCATCACTAGGCACGGGAATCGAATCTGAAATTGCCGTAACTTAACCTTGGACTCCTTACGCAGATGAACGTAGTGCGCGTATAGGCCTCCCCACAAAATCTATGGAATAAAAATCCACCTCTCGGACTCAAATGTGTAGTGGAGTGCCGGGAATGGCGCATAACACATAGTAGTGTGGCAAAATTTGAGATCAAACTATCACATCCCAAAACCATAACATAGGATGATAGTCCATCTTCTTCGTACAGTTCCGATGATCATCGACCTATTGCCCGGTAGTCTGAAATGTAATCAGCTCATAAATAGACGGAAGTGTCTCAGGCATAGGCGAGAACTCAGCAACCAAATCGGGCGGACACTCGTCTGGAATGCCCCAGGCCTCATCAATAGTCTGGGGGGTAATCTCTATCTCTGTACCTCGGACCATAGTCAACAGTCTCATCCCCCTACTGAAGTGGCGCATGTGCAGCCAAAAATCCTGAATCATATCCTCGCATGTGTAGGGTAGCCGGGGCTAGAATAAGCAAAAGACGTCGAGCCATCAATCGGCCGATCGTTCAGGCAGGAACTGACTGTAAATCCTCGAATATCCTTAATAGGTATGTCTCCTGCTAATAGCCCTTCCGAAGAGCCTGGTCTAATAAACGCTCAACTGATGTTGTCCGGGGTATCGGCAAAAATGTGGTCAAAACTCCGGGATCACCCTCTACCGGTGGCTCCGACACCCTCTCATCAGCGTTATCATCATCATCGCCCTCATCGGCGTCATCCCCCTACTGAGCATGATCGCCCTCTATATCCTCATCCATTTGCTCGGCCTGCTGCTCCAACATAGGTGGCGGTAATGGTACCCGTGGAGAAACTGGCTCAACCACCAAACGACCATATGGTAATAAGATGTCACGCCCCTGTGTCGAGCTCTCCGGCTCCTCTGCCTCAAATGACGAGGAAGATGAGGATGCCGAATCGACATATTGTGGCCTCCTGGCGCGGGTGCTATGATGGCGTATAGGTGACAGTACAGGTGATGATGACCTTGACCTCTGTCGTACTGCTGGATCGGCCGTAACGGCAGCCTGAGCCACTCGTGTCGCCGAAATCTTGGTCCGTGCCATGCCTACAATAGGGAATTTCAAAAAGTAAGCAATACCAAACCGGACACAGAATCAAACTCAAACTATATCTAAATATATCCAAAACGATGATTAAACAAGCCATCATCCCAAAAATTCAATATTTAATCCGATTCCGATGTCGAAAAACTCAACTTTTAGAAAACGGATTAAAACATGATTTTAATCGGGCTTGTTCATCAATGCTAGTTTAGAATAGTTAAATAATTCATATGAAATCAAAATGATGGAACAAAACTAACCAAATCGAGAGAAACGATGGATTTCCAAAAATTGAGTTTTGGTGACTTTTCGAGTTCTTCACGCGAATCCGGTCGAATCACCAACTAATTTGACAATCCGTTGGCAATGAATGATGAGGAATTGAATGGGTAAATAGTAGGATCAAACTTCTCGAAGAATGGTGGAGAATTGAGAAAGAAAGTAAAGATTTGAATGGAGAATGAAAGAGAGCACTATCGCGAGCCTGTTTATAACAGGCTTCGCAGCTACGCTTCAAGCATAGCATGGGACCCTAGCGTAAAAATTAATTTTTTCCTCTCTTCTTCGTCGTCTCGTCCCATCTTCAACTCCACACTTTTTAAATGATTCCTAGGCCCCATTTACACTCCCTTACTTTAACGATGATGGCCTCGCGACTTGATTTTTACGAACTCGATCTTAAATGCTGAAATAACTAAATTACTGTCTACAGATACAAACTAGGCTTCAAATCTACTCTTCTTTACCTAGTACCAATGTTGAACGTCGTTGGCATGACGTTGCCGCTTCTCAATACTCTGGATCAAGCTTATCCAGCTTGGGTAGTGGTTCAGTTAGATTGACCGTTTCTACCACACACTCAACTGGCCGAACCTCTATATAATGCTTCAATCTCTGCCCATTCACGACAAACATATTTCCAATGTCAGGATAATCGAGCTCCACTACTCCATGGGGGAAAACATTTCTAATCTTGTACGGCCCATCCCATCTTGATTGGAGCTTACCAGGAAACAGCTTGAGTCTCGAATTAAATAGCTAAACCTTTTGGCCAAGCTCAAAAACTTTCTTTCTGATGTGCCTATCATGGAATTCTTTTGTTCGAGCCTTATAAATTCAAGAATTTTCATATGCATTATTTCTGAACTCCTCAAGCTCTTACATTTGAAGTTTTCGCTGCGCACTAGCTCTCTTTCTATCAAAATTTAATCTTTGAACAACCCAATATGCTCAATGTTCCAGCTCTACAGGGAGATGACACGATTTACCATACACAAGACGATATGGCGACATACCAATTGGTGTCTTAAACACAGTTATGTACGCCCAAAGTGCATCATTTAGCCTTCGCGGCCAATCCTTCAAATCCGGACGCACCGTTTTCTCCAAAATATTTTTAATCTCCTTGTTATAAACCTCCATTTGTCCTTGTGATTGGGGGTGATATGGCGTACCAATTCTATGAGTGACACCGTACTTCTCGCACAGAACGGAAAGAAACTGGTTGTCAAAATGGCTTCCACCATCACTGATCAGAACTCTCGGCATACCAAATCTTGAGAAAATGTTCTATTTTACAAATTCTTCCACCACGTCATGATCAGCACATTTGGTGGTTATTGCTTCTACCCACTTTGAAACATAATCAACCCCCACAAGTATATAAACATTCTTATATGCTTTTGGCAATGGTCCCATGAAATCAATACCCCACACATCAAATAATTCTACAATCAGAATTGGGGTTAAAGGCATCATGTCTCTTCGAGATATGGAGCCAAGTTTTTGACACCGCAGACACGCTTTGCAAAATTCGACTGCATCTTTGAATATGGTCGACCTGTAAAATCCACTCTGCAGCACCTTATGGGTTGAGCTCCGAAATGCCCTCCACACTCCAACATGTGATTAAATGTAAGTATGCTTTTGCACCTTACTCTCGGGGACACATTTTATGATAATCTGATCAGAGCAATACTTATACAAATGCGGATTATCCCATATATAAAATTTAACTTGGCTGAAAAATCGGTCTTTCTCATTCTTAGACCATCCTTTTGGGATTCGACCTGTGGCTTTATAATTGCCGATGTCAGCATACCATGGTATTTGTTCCACCGTAGCCATACTGAACAAATGTTCATCCGGGAAGGAATCCTTAAGAGGAGAAATTTCATTTCTGGATTCGATAATAATCCTTGACAAATGATCTGCAACAACATTATATGAACCCTTCTTATCTTTGATTTCCAGGTTGAATTCTTGTAACAGTAGAATCCACCGAATCAGTCGGGGCTTAGAGTCTTTCTTTGTCAGCAAATGCCTCAGAGCAGCATGATCTGAGTAAGCGACAACCTTGGTGCCTAATAAATATGATCGAAATTTGTCCAAGGCAAAGACAACTGCCAAAAATTCCTTTTCGGTAGTTGTGTAGTTCATTTGAGCTTCATTCAGAGTCCTACTTGCATAGTAAATAGCATATGGCAGCTTTTCTTTTCTCTAACCAAACACAGCTCCTATGGCGTAGTCAGATGCCTCACACATGAGCTCAAATGGTACAGACCAGTCTAGCGGATAAATAATCGAGGCTGATGATAGTTAAGCACGCAGCTCCTCAAAGGTATAAAGGTACTCTTCGTTAAAAATGAAAGTAGTATCCTTAGCCAATAAGTTGCATAGCGGCTGGACGATTTTGCTGAAATCTTTGATAAACCTTCGGTAAAACCCAACATGGCCCAGAAAAGAGCATAACTACTTAACAGATGTGGGAGGAGGCAGTTATAAAATTCACTCCATTTTTGCTTTATCAACCTCTATCCCTCGCTTCGATATAATATAGCCTAGTATTATCCCCTCTTAAACCATGAAATGACTCTTTTCCCAACTTAGGATCAAATTCGTCTCCTTGCATCTCTTAAATACCATTTCTAGATGTCTCGAAAAATCTTCAAAGGTTTCCCAAAAACTGAAAAATCATCCATGAATACTTCAAGAAATTTCTCTACCATGTCAGAGAATATAGACATCATACACCGTTGGAATGTTACTGGTGCATTACATAAACCAAACGGCATCCGTCTATAAACAAACATGCGAAAAAGTAAAGGTGGTTTTCTCCTGATCAACAGGGTCAATCGCCACCTGATTGTAGCCGAAATACCCATCCAAAAAACAATAATAGATCTGCCCGGCTAATCTCTCCAGGATCTTATCAATGAATGGTAGTGGAAAATGATTTTTCCTGGTGTTCAGATTGAGCTTTCTGTAATCAATACGCACATGTCATCCTGTGGTTGTGCGTTATGGAATTAGCTCACCTGTTGAGTTTGGTACCACCGTGATGCCCGACTTCTTCGGCACCACCTGAGTTGGACTTACCCATGTGCTGTTAGAGATGGGATTAATGATACCCGCATCTAGCTATTTTACCACTTCTTTCATCACCACCTCTTTCATATTGGGATTCAGCCTCCGCTGCATCTCTTCTGATGGCTTTGCATCCTCCTCAAGGTGTATGCGATACATGCAAATTGAGGGGTCTATGCCTTTCAAATCAGCAACACTCCATCCTATTGCCTCTTTGTTCTCACTCAGAACCTTGACTAGACTCAATTCCTATTTTTATATCAATTTTGAAGATAAAATTACAGGAAGAGTCTCATCAGGTCCCAAGAAAACATACTTCAACTTTTCAGGCAATTCCTTGAGTTCCAAGGCAGGAGGAGTAGTTAGAGATGGAATTGGTGGAGTATTTAAAACTATTGGAAGTGGTTCAACCGGCTCCCGCCATGGTTGAGTGTATAATGCAGTCTCCATTGCATCCAGCTCTTCATCCTGGAACTTCCAATATGTCTCCCATTCAGCAATTTCCTCATTTGGCCTTTCTCCTGTCATAAATGACTCCAGCTCGTCTCCCTCCAAGATTTGAGTTGCAAAATCTGATATAATATCATCCAGTTCATCACACTCATTAATCTGAAAACATTCCCCAGATTCAGGCAGGTGGTGACTTTCTCCGAACACATTCATCATGACCTTCATATTACAAAATGTCAGATCCATGGCTCCGGTTCTGTAATTGATGCATGTATTTGCCGTAGCTAAGAATAGTCTTCCCAATATCACCAGAATGTGCTTCTTTGAGTCAGGGACAGGTTCTATATCCAGGACAACAAAGTCAACCAAAAAATAAAACTTGCCCACTTGCACAATGACATCTTTGAGCATTCCTCTTGCCTGTTTGACTGATTGATCGGCGAATTGCAGTATAACCGATGTGGGACTGAGCTCACCTAACCCTAGCTGTTGGTAGACTGAATAAGGAATCAAGTTAATACTCATACCTAGATCAATAAGAGCTCTACCAATTTCCTGGTCACCAATGACACATGGAATAGTGGGAGCACCGGGATCTTTCCTCTTAGGTGGAGTATCACTTAAAAGTAATAAACTCACTTACTCAGTCAAAAGTATTTTTGTTGGATTCTTTCCTCTGCTTTTCCGCTTCTGGGTGCAAAGATCCTTGAAAAACTTAGCATAAGGTGGTATTTGGGCGATTACATCTAAGAAAGGTAAATTGATCTTGATTTTTCAGAATGTATCCAACATATCAAATTCTTTCATCTTTCCGTACTTTGTCGGCTCTCTAAGACATTGAGGAAATGGCATGTCTCCTCATAATGCGCTTTTTCTGGCTCATCAAGTACTGTCTCATCGACATTGTCCTCCACCGAAGGTTGGTCTTTCTTCACTCTTTCATCCTCTTTCCTTGCAGCCTCCTTCCTCTGCTCTTCTTCAGCTTCCTTCATCTTCTCTTGTTCTGTCTCCCTTCTTCTTTGCAACCTTTCCTCATGTTTTGCCTCAACTCGATTCTCCACTTCCTTACCACTTCTCAGAGTTGTGATTGCTTAAACTGACTCATGAGGATTATTAGCAAAAGATCCAAGCTCCAATGCTTGTTGTGGCTTAGGGTTGACTATTGGCTGACTTGGCAATTTTCCTTGCTCTCTCACATTTCTCTCATTAGCCATTTGGCCAACCCGCATGTGTAGTTGTGTTAAAGATTGAGTATAAATGCCTAGATTGTTATGAATGTCCATTATGACCTGCTCTAGCCGACTAGTCTGGAAACCTGGTGGAAGAGTTTGGCTTCTTGGTGGCTGGGCTTGATAGTTAAAGGGTTGGACAGCCTGATTGTTATTGAATAGCTGAAGCTCTTGGGAATTATTGAATGGTTGTAGAGCTTATGAATGATTGGAATGCTGTAAATCTTGGTTGTGATTGAGTGGTTGGAGGGCTTGGTAATTATTAGATGTCCTTGGTTGGAAGTTGGACTGAGAATTTCTAACCATGATTGTTGGTTGGGAGTCAAATGATTGCTGACTCTATTGAAACCTCAGTTGTTGGCCATATGATTGTTGTCTTTCAGTATACCTCAGTTATTGGTTGTATGACTACTCTCTTTCTGTGAACCTTGGTTGTTGATTGTATGATTGCCCTTGTTAGAATTTTGGTGGTGGATTTTCCACATTGGTAGATTTGTAAGACATGAGTGGGTCATTTCTGGCATTGGAGGTGTATGAATTGGTGAAAGGAGCATTATTGGAATAGTTCCACGATGCGTTGGTATCAATGGCCATTATCTCCTGACACTCAATTTGGGAATACTCAGCTTCGACTTCAAATATATCTCTAGGAGGGGAATGATTTCGCTTAAGGTATTTATCGATTCTCTCCAATCTTTCTCCAAACAATGCCATGGTATCTCTCACATCATCATGATCCACAACATAAGATTTTTTAGATCTCCTATCCTGTTGTCCACCTCTAGACCTCAACTCAGATTGATATTGGATTGTATTTTCACTGATATTATCAAATATATCCAAAAGTTCTTTGGTTGGCTTTAAAGTAAACTGACCCTGTGTGGTCGCGTCTACTACTGTCTTATGAGTCTCACCATGTCCCATGTATAAATGTTTAGCAATATCTTGGTCGGAAAACCTATGTGGGGGCATTTATACAAAATTTCATTATATCTTTTCCAAGTATCATGAAAATGTTTGCTAGGCACTTGCCTAAAGCTTTTGATTGCATTTTGTGCTTCTGAGGTTTTTCGTATTGAATAATGTTTTTTAATGAATTCTTTCTTAAGGGCTTCCAAATAAATTTTGATTTCTTTGGCTACTTTGATGTACCATCTTTTAGCTCTCTCTTTTAATTACCAAGGGAATAATCTCACTCGCAAGTCATTTTTGGACAAATTATCATACCTAACAGTGGATGCGACCTCTAAGAAATCGTTAATGTGTTGGTACAGGTCCTCTATTCTAAGGCCTGAAAATTTTGGAAGCATATTGATGATGTTTGTCTTGATCTCGAAGTGTTTTACACCATCTTCCTCCGGAAAATCTTCATAGGAGTCATACGCATCGGGTGCATAATATCCCTTCAATGATGTCTCAGGTACCCTCGGCGGGTTGGGTCTGGGTTCACCCATTGCTTCTTCTTGCTAACGATAACGTTCTTCAATAGATTGACATAAGTGATGGAGAGTCCTTTCGATCTCAGGATCGTAAATGACTAACGCAATACTTGGATTAGAACGAGTCGATTTATCGGTCATACGCTAAACTAAAAACTATTTATTTATTTTTTTCTTTTTGAAATTTTCTGAAATAAAATCTAATCTAAATTAACTACTTCTAAATTATATAATTTAAAGAAAGAATTAATATACAAAAATCTAGGTAACTAAAACTCACAAAAGTTCCAGACATAACTTTAGAAGTTTTGTTTTTCCCTTTTACGCTCTTCAGAGTACCTGTCAATCACACAAAAATCTCACTTTAGCTACAACTACAATAACGCAATGCAAATAAATTACTAAAGCTATTGAACAATGTTTAGTCCCCGGCAACGACGCCAAAAACATGATGGGGTGTTAGGTATGTAAAAATATGTGGTTAAAAATAACACCTTAATGACTCTAGGTTTTACCCTACGCAAGCGCACGTATCAATTATAGAATAAAAAATGGCTTGAGTAAGGGATATCGATCTCACAGAGACTGAGATTGTTCACTTTAATAATTTAGAAACACCAAATTATATTTTCTGAAAGCTTGTTTGTTTGGGTGGTCAAAGACCAAATTATCTATTTTAACTATAAATTATTTAAAAAGCAAGTAAATTGGTTGTGATTCAGATGAGAGAGAAAATTAGGGTTTTCATCACTCCACCACTAACCGCATAATATAGTTCATTACCCTTTCAACTGTAAGAGGGCAATCCATAACTGTGAATTAGGTCGTATCGCAGATAGGTAAATACGACCCCGAAAAGGAGTACCATCAACCGGATCTCGACAACTCGTCTCATGACTGACCTAACTACTACATGCCAATTATATTACTCTAGTCTACTCCTAATGCATGAAAATAAACTAAAGTATGTCTATATCAAATCGCCAAGGCACAGCCTGTGTCAACCTAGGGTTTCAAGTTTTATTACCACCATTGTGTAGAAAACCATTATTAAGCATGGGAGTTCCAGCCCATATTGAATAATCATAATTGTGCAAAATAATATATTCATTTCATTTAAGACAATAATTTAGAAAAAATATATAATTTTATATTACAAATCAGTACAGCCTCTTAACTACTACAATCATCACAGTATGGTCACAGTTTCCCCTCGTTATAGTTAAAAACAATGAAAAAACTACATTACTTGGCTAGGGTTTTGCTAGAAAACCCTAGATACCGAGTTAGTTGGCCATGGTAGAAGGTGACTGCATCGTTGATGTAGAAACGCTCTCCATAGTCCTCTTCTTCTGATTTCTAGGTTTAAATATGGCTCTCAATAGTAGCAAGTCTGAATGAATGAACCTCTTGAATAAATGTCTCACAGAACCAACCAACCTCTATCTATCAGAACCTTCAGAATATCTTTTATCACGTTTGATGTATGGTCTTGTATATATAGGCAATGGCATAGAGAGGTCATTTTTAGTCTTTTCACTCTCAAAACTCATCAAAATCCTAAATATAAGTGTATATACATGTATACAGAGGTCTAGAGTCGCAAGCACGTCTTCCAATTAAGCCCGGGGTGAAATAGGAAAAATCACGTAGAAATCCTCCAAGTTGCCGCACTTACGCTTGGGGGCTACGCTTCAAGCGTAGTTGGCTTATGCTTTAAGCGTAGGTCTAAGCGTACCCTCCAAGCGTAGGTCTAAGCATAGATTTTGCAATTCAAGCCACTTTTTGGTACTGGAAGCGTAGGGTTTTTATGAAAAACCAATTTTATCCGTGAATATGCCAAAATGTCTATCTTGAACCCACGATACTTTTTACTGAAGATGACGACTTCTGAAAATGCCGTTTTTGCCCTCCGGGAGCCATTTTTGTCTCGGACTGCCTCTTTGACTCTTCTCTTGAATAGAAATAACACACTCTTCAGTTAATTCACCGAAATTAGCTCCATTTATTCATTAAGCTCCTGAAATATAATTTAATACGCAAACAACATAAAAATACCAAATAATGGAAGGAAAGAATGTAACAATAGTGAGTTAAGGGGTCAAAATGACTAATATTTGACACCTATCACTCCCCATCTCCCCTTTTATTGTGGCAAAATTAATTTTTCAACTTCATAGTCAAAGATCAACTGTTTTTCCCATAGTGAATGTGTGTTTGTGCTTATAGGTTAAAGTTGTCTTTTTCTGTTTCAATTTTACTAATCTATTCACCCATGTAAAACCACATCACTTCACTTAGCTCGATCTAATCATTACTCTCATGAATGGGAATATTACATAACATACTACATCATATGCATAAACTCAATCAATTTGTAATGCAAAACACTCATGCGTGAAAGCAAAGAATTGCATTCAAAAAAATTTCAATATATATATTTGTTTTCAAAATTTTCATCCCTTAACTATACCCTCACCCCCAAACTTAAAATAAACCATGCCCCCATGATTCACAATACAAAGAAGATAATGCAGTTACCCTTGAAGCGTAATTCCATAATCATAATGAAACACTAAGGGTCCGTTTGTTAGACGGTCTGGTCTAGTCTTATCTGGTCTGCTCTTTTCTGGGTGGTGTTCTGAAAGTCTGTTTGGTAAAGTTGTCTGGTCTTATGGTCTTATTCAAGCTGCTTAGTCTTATGTTTGGAAAATAATACAAAAAATAAAAATATATATATATATAATTCAAAAAATATATTAAGTATGAAAAATATAAAAAAATTGAAAATAATATAAGAAATTCAAAAATAATATATTTTTCAAATTTTATAAATTATTTCGAATTTTTATATTATTTTTTGAATTTTATATATTATTTTTTATTTTTTATATTATTTTCAAATCTTTTATATTTTCTCAAATATATATATATATATATATATATATATATATATCTAATTTTGTATATTATTTTTGAATTTTATATTTTTTTCAAATTTTATACATTATTTCAAATTTTTTATATTATTTTTCAAAACTTATATATTATTTTTTAAATTATATATATATATATTTATTTATTTATTTAAAATTTTATATATTAATATTGATTTTTATATATTTGTTTCGAATTTAATACATTATTTTAAAATATATATATTATTTTTCAAATTTTATATATTATTTTCGAATTTTATACATTATTTTTTATTTTTTCTATTATTTTGGAATTTTTTTATTTTCCCAAATTTTAAATATATTTTTTGCATTTTATATATTAATTTTGAATTTTATATATATATTTCAAATTTTATACATTATTTCAAATTTTTTATATTATTTTTTTAATTTTATATATTATTTTCAAATTATATATATTTTTTAATTTTATATATGTTTTTCAAATTTTATGGTTCCATGTGTTAAGACAATTGTATATAAGACCACTTGAGACCATCATTTTTTGTTGTCTCAAATTACCCCTTTTGGTCCCAAGTGGTCCTTATTTTTTTGGAACCGTGTTGCCAAACAGTGTCCGATCCCAAAAAAGTCATTATGAGACCGGACCACATGGGACCGGACCGCGAACCAAACAGGGCCTATATTTCCTCCCCCAAACTTGATTTGGATCACTTATAAATATGCTCAACAAAACACACATACCCAATATCATAGCAAATGAAAAGAAATTGTATAAAAAATATCCGGAAATCATAAACATATTGCTTAAGGAATGAAGAATTTTATTAAAATAAATGACAAATATTTGGCCTTAAGAGCCTAAAATCTCTATGAATTTAAATTGCAAAGACGTGGCCTTAAGGGACTACCGTCTCTAATAATTGAAATTGTAACCTATCTACTACAGCAAAATAAAATCATATTCCTACATCCTAGTCCTTCCTCGAGTCCTCCTCCTAATTTCTCTCAACACGCGGAATCTATCCTAAAACCCTATGGAGATCGGATGTCTTCTCCAAGCGAACATAATCCTCTTCCGGGTAATGCTTTGTGAATGTCCAACATACTTTATCCATCTCTTCTAATCTTTCACCCAACTGCTGCTCAATGATCTTTGATATCAAAAATGGGTATGGGAGACAGTACTTCATCAAATCCCCGCCTGGCAATTTCCTACGTATAATCCTTTGAACCGTTAGAATATGAACCAATATCACTGTCGGAATCGACACCCAATAACCTTTAGACATAACATATAACAACTTGATGTATGAATGTCCCCTCCAACTTGTCCTATGGTTCTGACAAATTTGAGCAGCAAGCACACAATCCAAATAAAGCAGTTCCTTCTTTAACCAAAAATTCTCAATACTTGTTTCTCCTGCTTTGGAAACATGCATGACACATATCTCTATAATCATCTCTTCATCTGTATGTGGCCATTTTAACAGGATTTCTTTAAACATGCCATTCAATTGAATCGAACACTCGTCGGGGATCTTCCATGCCTTAGCAATTAATCTCCTATTTATCTCTATAGGATCACCCCTGTCAGTCACTTGAGCTTTTATTACCTCAAATCCCGGCGGTCCCTCAATCCACATCTTCTCATAAAATTTGCGAACCAACCATGGATACACCTTTTATCCAGGCGGGCGCTCTAATATCTCCAATCCTAGTTGACTTAGGATTTTCTTCACGGATGCAGTCAATGACTCGTACATTCTTTTCGAATGAAACTTCAACTCGAATTGCATTCTGCACATTGTAAACATAGTAGGTGTGAGTCTTTTTCTCTTTTTGCTCGTAGCTCCTATGTTTGTACTCACCTCTCCAATCTCCATATCTTCATCCTCGGGTAAGACATCCTCTTCAATAAATTCCTCAGGATCTTATTCGATCTCATAATCACTCTTCATACGCTCACCCTCAAGATTATACAAGGAAAAAGAAGAAAGAATAGAGTAAGAGAAACTAGCCATCTTGCACAAGCTCTTGTGTGAATTATGAATTATGTCTCTCAATGGGTGTATTTATAGATGGATGTATCAGATTTATGGAGGAAAAGGATTTGGACTCCTTGTTTGAATTGGTTAGTGGAAATAACTAACAATCCATATTTAACTTGTATTCTAATTCCACTTCTTACTAGGACTAGGATTACTCTACAAACCCCTAATTAAATCCTAAAAAAACCCTAAAATAAATCCTAATATAGTACAGGTACAAAACAAGTCGAAAAACTCCTTAAACGGGCCAAATTTTGAATTTCTTGAATAACCTTACACCAAGCCCCTAAGCGCAGAGCGTAGGGGAGCTATGCGCGACGCGTAGCTCCAAGCATAGGCTTGACTTGAATTTTCATGTTTTTTAACGACATACCTGCGCTCCAACATCATTCTCCAATAACAACTCGCACTCCCCCAAACTTAGAAGCACACATATCCTCATTGTGCGACTCTATCAAGGAAAACTCTAATAATCACGCAATTCTACGTATACATCATCATAGTCTCGGGAAATGAACAATAATTTCATACAGAGATGAAAATTTTTAATTTTATAAATATCAAAATACAAAAATTACACTTAAAAGTCAATTGTCTCAGTGGTAACATGAAACACCTATCACTAACTATCCACTGAACAATTTAACTCTAGTGCAAAACCCAACACTACCAAAAACTATAACTAAGCTACACTACTACTCTTCCTCCTTATCCTCATCGGATGACGTAGGTGGCATGGCTGGTAGAGGTAATCCCATATGGTAAAACTGATCCTCAACCATGCCACGCACTCGCCTCAAGCCATGTCGAAAATGTGTTGCCTCACTATGGCGTAACTATATATCTTCTATCATGATCTTCTGGTTAGCTTATAACTCAGTGCGCAAGGTCTAGACCTCCTCTCGCAACTGTTGGTTCTCTTTTCTGCCATGTCGTACCTCGGCCATCAGTGTCGCCTGCCCAGCTATCAGCGCATCAAACTGCACCCGAGTCATAGTGATTGGTGCGTCGATAAGCACTCGAGGCATCTCAACAAGTACCCCCTCATCCTGAGGTGGCATAACATCATCAGAGTCAGCCTCGGCCTCCACAGGTTCCACAGGAGGTATAACTAGAGGCACACTAGGACCAGGGACCATCGACCTTCTATGTAACACTACATCACCATGCAATCTCCTCTAACTCTTTGTTCACATGCTTGAGATGTACGTACCTCTCTCAAACATATTTCGGTCCCTCTCCTTATCAGGCTCAATCCCAGCATCAGCCATAAGCTGCATGGTCAGTGTCGGGAATCTGATCCTAAATGTACGCCACCCAACACTTCTCACTGTCTGTAAATCCGTATAATGCTGGTACAAGCCCTGCCACAAAATCTGGGGAATCGACGCCCATCGGCGGAACTCAAAAGCATAATGTAACACCAAAAATAACCATTTTTGAGTCTTGTGCCCCTAAGGATGCACCTGAGACTGAAAGATCATGTCCAGAAGCCACAACTTGGGATGATAATCACTATTCTATGTACAATTGTTTCGATCATCCGCAAACCTACCCTCAGTCTGAAGCTGGACTATCTTTGTCAGGCTAGAAAATGGCTCCGGTAGAGGTAGGAAATCTCCCTCCAACTCAGGTGGACATGTATCTGGTATACCCCAACCCTCTGTAATAGTTTGGGGCGTAATCTCGAATCTCACCCCCTTAACCTCTATCTCCAATTGCATCCTCCTGTTGTAATGTTGCATGTGTAACCAAAACTCCTCAATCATATCAGCACAGACAAATGTAGAGGGAGGGGTAAGGATCGGTAAGAATCGTCGCTCCCATAAATTACGGATAGTCCATGTTGGCTCCGGCTGCAGCCTCTTTAAGGCTATCGTAGAATAAATTCGCTCTTGCTGGAATCCCTTCTTTAATACTTTCTTTAACATTTCACCCACATCTGCCGTGGGTGGCACTGTTAATTGAGAAATTAACACCATCGGCTCATCTTGTGGCTCGAGTGCCACTGGTGGTATAATAGGTGATGAAGCGGCAGGAGAAGAAATCGGTGAATCCACCAGTGAATCAACTCTATCGAATGAAATGGATGGAGAATGTGATATGTGGGCTCACACTAAACGCCTTCTCCTCTGTGGAGGCGAAAGGGTAGGCGACCTCGGGCGTGAAGAACTCGCTCATCTCCGTGTCCATGGCTTCACTCTTACATTCGGAATTTTCATAAAAGAATTAGCGGATTGTTCCGATTACCGAATCAAACTCAAATTCATCACTAAATGAACCCAATATGACGATTAAATAAACCCTTAAATAAAAAACATGCGAAAATTCGAGATCCAATTCGTTCTTTAAGCCGAAACTTTCAACTTTTGATAAACGAATAGAAACATGTTTTCAACTGGATTCGTTCGTCAATATCAATTTAGAATGATTACGAAAGTAATTAGAAACACAAAGATCGAAGAAAAACTCACTGAATCAAAGGATTTGATGATTTCTCCAAAAATTGGTTTTCGAGACTCTTCGAGTTTTTCACGTGATTTCGGATGATTAACGCACAGATCTTATGTAAATATCACCGAGTATGATTCAAAATTAGAGTAGGAATGGATAGGGAGTAATTTCGGAACTTTTGGTGGAGAAATGAGAGTGTGGGAGAAATTTGAAGCTTGGTTCGAGCTTTATAGCCACAAACACTGTTCTCTACAGCTACGGGCGACGCGTAGCTTGAGGTACGCGCGACACATAGGTCCCTCTTTGGGATTTTTGCCTCGGCTTTGAATCTCCATCATTTTACGCACTCTATTCATCGTACTTACTCTCTACACCTCCCATATACCCCAAAGAATGACTCACTACCTTAATCATGATGAGGATGATACTTTTCAACTCGATCTTATGACTTAACAGAGCAAAAACTGAACTAAACTGCATTCTACAAGTATAAAGTAGGATCAAAAGCTATTCCTCATCACCTAGTACCAATGTTTAATGTCGTTGGCGCGACGTTGCCATTTTTCAGTATTCGGGCTCAAACTCTTCCAGCTCGTGTGTTGGAACAGTTAAATCAATCGTCTCCACAACACACTCAACTAGCTGAACATCAATATAATGCTTGAGCCTCTGACCATTCACCACGAAGTTCTTTCCTATCTCAGGATCATCAAGCTCTACTGCTCCATGGGGTAAAACCTTTATAATCGTGTACGGTCCATCCCATCTTGACTAAAGCTTACCAGGAAACAACTTTAATCTCGAATTAACTAGCCAACTTTCTCGCCTTGGTCAAAGACTTTCTTTCGAATATGTTTATCGTGAAAAGCTTTCACCCGAGCTTTGTAAACTCGAGAATTCTCATAAGCATTGTTTCTCAACTCCTCAAGCTCTTGAAGTTAGAGTTTCCGCTGAACACTGGACTTCTTTATATCAAAGTTCAACCTCCGAACAACCCAGTATGCTCGATGCTCTAGCTCAATATGGAAATGACATGCCTTGCCATAAACAAGATGGTACGGTGTCATACCAATCAGCATCTTATATGCAGTCATATAAGCCCACAGTGCATCATTCAACCTTTGAGGCCAATCTTTCAAGTCTGTACGCACTATTTTCTCCAATATATTCTTAACTTTCCTGTTCGAAACCTCCACTTATCCTTGTGACTAGGGGTGATATGGTGTACCAATCCTATGATTGATGTTGTACTTTTGACACAGACCACCGAGAAGCATAGTTAGAAGCATCACACATTAGCTCAAATGGCATAAACCAGACATTTGGACGAATGATTGGAGCTATTGAGAGTTGAGTACGCAGCTTCTCAAAAGCATTGAGACATTTTTCGTCAAAGACAAATGTTGTATCCTTAGCCAATAAGTTACACAGCGGTCGGGCGATTTTACTAAAATCCTTGATAAATCGTATGTAGAACCCAGCATGGCCCAAGAAAGATCTTATCTGCTTAACAGACGTGGGATGAGGTAACTTCAAAATCAGTTTGACTTTTGCCTTATCAACCTCAATCCCCTTTTTTGATATAATGTGGCCAAGTATTATCCCCTTTTTAAACATAAAATGGCTCTTTTCCCAACATAGAATTAAATTCGTCTCTTTGCATCTCTGAAGCACGAGTGATAGATGTTTTAAACAGTCTTCAAAGGTTGCTCCAAAAACTGAAAAATCATTCATGAATACTTCCAAAAACTTCTCCACCATGTCAGAGAATATAGACATCATACACCTCTGGAATGTAGCTGGCGCATTACACAAACCAAAAGGCATTCGTCTATATGCAAATGTACCATATGGGCAAGTGAAAATGGTTTTCTCCTGATCAATAGGATCAATCGACACTTGGCTATAGCCAGAATATCCATCCAAAAAATAGTAATAACTTTGTCCAGCCAACCTCTCTAAGATTTTATCAATAAATGGCAAAGGGAAATGATCTTTCCTAGTATGAGAATTTAGTTTTCTATAATCAATACACATACGCCACCCAGTGGTCGTGTGTTGTGGAATTAGCTCTCCTTTTGAGTTAGGTACCACTGTAATGCCTCATTGCTTTGGCATCACCTAAGTAGGACTCACCCATGTACTGTCGGATATGGGGTAAATAATACTCGCATCTAGCAGCTTTACCACCTATTTCCTCACCACCTCCTTCATATTCGGATTCAGTATCCATTGCATCTCTCTAGATGGTTTTGCATCATTATCTAAGTGTATGCGATGCATGCAAATCGAGGGGTTTATTCATTTAAAATTAGCAACACTCCATCCTATTGTCACTCAAAACCTGGACTAGACTCGATTCCTGTTTTTCTGTCAGCTTTGATGATATGATCACATGAAGAGTCTTTTCAGGTCCTAGGAAGATATATTTAAGCTTTTTGGGCAATTCCTTCAGCTCCAAGGTAGGAGGAGTTATCAATGACGAAACTAGTGGTGTATTTGAGATCGTGGGAAACGACTCAATCGGCACTTTCCATGGCTGTCCATATAATGCAGTCTTTAATGCAGCAATGCCTACATAGTTCTCACTCACTTGCTCATTCCAATTCTCCGATTCATCCTCTAATCTTACTCCAGTGAGAAGAGACTCTATCTCATCTTTTTCCAAGATTCTCGGTGCAAATTCTTCTACAATATACTTAATCTCATCAACCTCGTCAACTCGAAGACAGTCAACTGACTCAGGAAGTTGGTGATTGGTGTCAAATACATTCATCTGCACCTTCATATTTTTGAATGACAGCTCCATAGCCCCTGTTCTGCAAGTAATACATGCATTGATCGTGGCCAAGAACACTCTTCCTAAAATAATAGGGATGTGCTTCTTGAAATCATGGACAGGCTATGTATCGAGAATTATAAAGTCCACCGAAAAGTAGAACTTGTCCACTTGAAAAATTACGTCCTCCAAAATTCCTCTTACTTGTTTGATTGACCGATCAATAAGTTGGAGCACTACCGATGTGGGATTGAGCTCTCCCAAGCCTAGCTGTTGATAAACAGAATAAGGAAGCAAGTTCACATTTGCACCTAGATCAAGAAGAGCTTTACCAATTTCCTGATCGCCAATGACACAAGGAATAGTGGGAGCACCAGGATTTTTACTCTTCGATGGTGTGTTGCTTAAAAACAATGAACTTACTTGCTCAGTTAGCAAGATTTTCTTCGGGACCTTCGCTCTGTTTTTCCGCTTTTGGATACAGAGGTCCTTCAAGAATTTAGCATAGGGTGTAATTTGGGCAATTATGTCTAAGAGAGGTAAGTTGATCCTGACTTGCTGAAAAGTCTCTAACATGTCATATGTTTTCTGCTTACCATATTTGGTTGGCTCTCTCAGACGTTAAGGAAATGGCGTTGCTTCCTCGTAACTTGCCATTTCTGGTTCATTAGGTAACGCCTTATCGATATCTTCCTCCACTTGAGGTTGATCATTTCGCACCTTCTCCGTGGCCTATTCCAATGCATTTCTCTTACTCACCCTCTCTTCGTATTGTTCTCAACCATGTTTTTTACCTCCTTCCCACTTCTTAAAGTTGTGATAGCTTGGACCGTCTCATGCGGATTTTGAGCAAACGATTCGAGTTCCAACGTTTGCTTAGGCCTTGGGTTGACTACTGGCTTATTCGGTAATCTCCCTTCATCTTACTTGTTCATCAAAATGCACACTTGACCCACCAACACCTCCAGCTTCGTGATTGTTTGAGTATTAGTGCCTAACTGATTCTGAATTACTAGCAAAGTCATGTCCAGGTTAGCAAAATCATAAGTCGACGGTGGTGGTGGTGTCTAACTCCTTTGAGGTTGGGGTTGGAAATTTGGTTGGGATTGGTAATTGAAAGGGCGATTGGACTGATAGTTAGATTGGAAATTTCGAGTCATGATTTGTGGTTGAGAATTGAATGATTGTTGACTTAGAGGAAAATTTGTTGCTGGATTTTCCACATTCTGAGAACGGTACGAGAGATGTGGATGATTTCGTCAGTTCGAATTATAAGTATTGGAAAAAGGGTATTATTCCAACTGGTTCATGATGCATTAACATTAGCGTTAACAAACTCACTACCCTGACACTTATTTTGGTGGAAATCTGGTCCTACTGCTAAGACCTCTCTCGGGGTTGATTGCGCAAGATTAATGAACTTATCAAGCTTATCTCCTAACACCACCACCGATTCTCTGAAATCATCATGGTTATCGCTTCAATCAATGACAAATGTTTTGTCAGATCTTCTTTCAAGTCCATTTTGCGCACGCATTTTAAATTCATATTGAATTGAATTATCACTCACACTGTCAAACATATCCAAAAGTTCTTTTGCTGGTGTAAATGCGAACTTACCTCCTACTGTTGCATCAATCAAAATTTTATGCTCGGATCCCAATCCAAGATAGAAGTTCAGCACGCTGTCCTACTCCACGAACTTGTGATGGGGGCACTTTCGCAGAATCTCATTGAATCTATCCCACGCATCATGAAATTCCTCACCGGGCAATTCTTGGAAGTGGGTAATCGCTACTTGTGTTTTATGGGTCCAACCTACGGGAAAATATTTTTCTAAAAATTTAGCTTGTAAGGTTTCCCAATATCTTTTAACAACCTTATCTAAAATGACATACCATCGTTTAGCTTTCTCTCTCAACAAAAAAGGAAATAAACATACACGTAAATCATTCACACTCAGATTCTCAATTCTAACTGTAGAGGCCATTTTTAAAAAATCATTAATATGCTGGTACGGGTCCTCTGTCTTAAGTCCAAAATACTTCGGGAGCGTATTAATGATACTAGATTTGATCTCAAAGTGTTTGACTCCATCTTCCTCTGAAAATTCAGCATATGATTCATATGCGGACGACACATAATATCCCTTCAAAGATGTGGCTAGTGTCTTTCGCGTATTGGCATTCTGGTCGGCCATCTCTTCTTGTTCCAACTGTCGATGACATTCTTCTTCCTTTGTACGAATATTTCGATGAAATATTCATTTGATCTCAGGATCAAAGGGTACTAATGCAGTATTAGGGTCAAAAAAGGATCTCCTATCGGTCATGCACTAAACAAAAAAAATCTTTTTTTTTTCTCTATTTGTTTTATGAAAACAAAATAAAATTACTTCTAAATTATTCTAAATCTCAACAGAGAATAAAGATAAAACTAAGTACGAAATTGAGCTACTCTAAAACTCACAAGAGGTCTGTCAACGCAACTTCATGTTGCTCCGCTATCTCCCTTTAACTTTTCAAAATACCAGTCAATCACACAAAAATTCTAACTTTAGATACACTACAATAACGCAATATCACTAAACTACTAAAGTAATGAATAATGCCAAGTCCCCGGCAACGGCACCAAAAACTTAATGTCCGTTCAGGGTGGCTAAAAATATGTGTTAAGAACACACCCTTAGGACAACTTAGGTTTTACCTATCGTAAGTGCACGAATCCTATTATAGTATAGTTTGGCTTGAGAAAGGTTATCGATCCCACAGAGACTAAGTCGTATTCTGAATTCTCGTAAAATAATACTCTTAAATTGTTATAAAAATATAATTTGTCATTTTGTGATTGATTAACTAATTAACTAATAAAGTAGTAAAGATAGATTAAGACAAGAACAATAAAAATAAAATCTAGGGTTTCCATACTCCACCACTAATCGCATAATATAATTCTCTCTTTGCTCAATTGCAAGAGAAAAATTCATAACTGTAAATCAGGTCATATCATAAATAGTCGAATACAACCCCAAAAAGGATACCATCAACCGGATTCACTACAACCCATCTCCGGACAAACTGTAACTAGTGCATGCTATTTACTTTACTCTAATATACTCCTAATGCATGAAATTAAACTAAAGCATGTCTATGATACCTCACCGAGGCGTGGCCAGTGTAAACCTAGGGTTTTGAGTGTTAAGCACCATTGATGTAGAAAATCACACTATGTTTATGATAACGTGATTGTATAAGAAGATATATTCATTCAATCTAAGACAAGAATTAAGAACAAGTATATAATCTTATGTCAATAATAAAAATGATCACACATCTATAATCAATCATCACAGTATGGTCATAGCTTCCCCTCGTTACAATTGAAAACAAATAAAAGAACTACATTACATGGCTAGATTTTCGCTATAAAATCCTAGATACCGAATTAGTTGTTCATGGTAGAAGAAGACTACATCATTGATCTAGAAATGCCTTCCATGGTCTTCTTCTCCGGATCTCTAGGTCTTGAATGGCTCCTCCCTTTTGATGATATGAATCTGAAAAGAAAGCTCTAAAAATTGGGTAGAAAGAAGTCCCCAAACTCTATAGCAAAGCTTGGTATATATAGATAAAATTGAGGGAAACCCTATGGTTGCCCTTTTTCATAATTTCACATTTAACCAAGCAAAACCCTATAATATGATATATATATATATATATATATATATATAATATGTCTAAAACATGTGGTTAGAGGTGGTGGGGTCGAAATCAAAGTCATCTGGGTCAAAATAGGATTTTGGCCCGAATCTGAAATTTCCAGTTTTCTTTGCACGACACCTCTCACTATTTTGATCATATCTGGATCTCTACACATTTTAAGGAGGCATGTAATAGCTTTTGGAAATAAGACTTCAATATCTTGATGTTAGGCTCAAGAATCACCCAATTTGGATCTTTTTTTACCGAGATATGGGCTCCCGAAGTTGGCTCAAATGTTATGTTGAAAACACTAAAGCTACGCGCCGCCCGTAGAGAGCTACGGGCCGCCAGTAGGTTGGGGCATAAAAATGGCACTTTCTAACCACTTTTAGTTACTGGGTCCGTAGGTGGTGCGTAACAAAATATTTGGAAACCATTTTTCTTGATAATTGCTCCATTTGAACCCCCTCGACTCCCTTGTTATGATTCTTGAAGTTGCGACTCCAAAAAATGATGTTTTCGCCCTCTAGAAGACACTTTTCTATTGAAAACACCTCTTTAGCTCTCCTTTTTGAATAGACACAAGCACTTCTCTAGTTAATTCACCAAAGTTAGCTTGTTTTCTTCATTAAGCTCCTAAAACACGCTTAAACACACAAACGACATAAAAATATCAAATAATGGAATGTACGGACATAACATTAGCAAGATAGGGGCTTAAAATGGACAATATTGAGCACCTATCAGGGAGTAGAAGAAAGGTACCCCGCAATGGAAAAGTTGGTATTCGCCCTGATTATTTCTGCTAGGAGATTGAGACTATACTTCCAGGCTCACGCGATAGTAGTCCTCACTAATCAACCAGTTAGGCAGGTACTCCACAAATCTAAAACATCCGGTCCGCTGGTGAAATGGTCGATTGAGTTGGGAGAATTTGACATCCACTATAAGCCCAGAGCCATGATTAAGGGACAGGCACTCGCAGATTTTGCGGCATAGTTCACCTATCCTTTACAAGAGGCCCCCGAAGTTGTCTATGAACTAGTCATCCCTGAGGCGAAAGTGCCAATAGACCCAGAAATACTTTGGACATTGTTTGTGGATGGTTCATCCAACTCCCAGGCGAGTGAAGCTGGGTTACTATTAATCACACCAGAGGGAGAAAGATTCTCTTACGCCTTCCAATTCAAGTTCAAGGCTACCAATAACAAGGTAGAGTATGAAGCCTTGATATTAGGACTCCGAATAGCGCAAGCCTTACAGGCTCCCTACCTGAAGGTCAACACAGACCCCTAATTGGTGGCCGACCAGGTCAATGGAGAATATGAGGCAAAAGGAGAAAAAATGAAGGCTTACCTGCATAAGGTAAAGGTATTAATCAGTCAATTCAAGAAATGTGTAGTCTGCCCAATACCAAGAGAAGAGAATGGTCATGCAGATGCCCTAGCCCGATTAGCTACGGCTATCGAGCCAAAGGATAAATTATTTCCCTTGGAACACTTGCATCAACCAAGCATTGCCCAGGAGGAAGCTACCATGATCATGCAAGTGGAACAAGGTCTGGAATGGGCGCAATCCATCATCAAGTATATCCAGGATAGAGAATTACAAGAAGACCGAATGGAAGCTCAAAAGATAAGGCTCTGCACCAACAGATATGCTCTCATCAATGGAGTTCTTTACAAGAGGCATTTCTCTTCCGTACTTACGTTGCGTTTCTACTACAGAAACAAGGTACATCCTTAAGGAGATACATGAGGGTTTATGTGGAAACTATGCAGGGGGCAGATCTTTAGCCTATAAGGCTATAAGACAAGGGTACTACTGGCCAATGATACAAAGTGATGCATTAGTGTTTATGAAAAAGTATGACAAGTGCAAGCGATTTGCTAATGTCCCCAGAGTTCCATCTCAGGAATTAACACCCACGACCGGACCTTGGCCTTTTGCCCAATGGGGATTAATGGACTTGGTTGGTCCACTACTTCGGGGTAAAGGTCAAACCAAATTTGTAATAGTGGCAATTGGCTACTTCACTAAATGGGTGGAGGCACAACCACTGGCTCGAATCACATCCAAGAATGTCAAAGACTTCACCTGGAAGTTAATAGTTTGTAGGTTCAGTGTTCCTCAGGTTATATTGACAGACAATGGAAAGTAATTCAAAGGCAGTGAATTTTGAGAGTTTTTCTCGGGTTTGGGAATAAAAAATCACTACTCCTCTCCTGGGCACCCGCAGACGAACGGGCAGGCAGAGGTTGGCAATAGAACAATTCTTGTGATGATCAAAAACCATCTGGAAAAGGCTAAAGGATTGTGGCCCAAACATTTCCCCACTATACTGTGGGCTTATAAGACCACAGCCAAGATACCCACGGGTGAGACCCATTTTCTCCTTACCTTTGGCAGTGAGGCTATAACCCCGATAGAGACCGGGTTGGAAAGCTACCGGACAAGCCACTATAACCCGGAGCAGAATGAAAAAGAATTGGCTATCAGCTTATACCTAATTGAGTAAAAGAGGGAACAAGCCCAAATGAAGGTTTCAGTCTACCAACAAGAAATGTCACAATATTACAATGCACCAGTAAAGCAGAGAAGGTTTCAGCCAGGAGACCTTGTCCTAAGGGAATTCACCCAGCTCACCCGTGACCGTGAAATTGTGAAAATGGGAAAGGTGGCTCCCAATTGGGAAGGTCCCTACAGGGTAACCCGCCTGCAACAACAAGGAGCGTATTAGTTGGAGATCCTCCAGGGTAAGCAGCTACCCCATCCCTGAAATGCCCAACATTTGAGGGAGTATTACCAGTAGATGCGGAAAGGTAGCATCAAGGACAGTTTTGGCTACCCTCTATTTTATTTTCATTAGGTCAAGTAGTTTCATTCATTTAGATCTAGTTTGCAATAAGCCATCGAGCACTCTACTTTTCTAGTTTACATTATATGTTAAAGCGGTTATCCCGCCAATAATCAATAAAGGAAATTCTTTTATTTTTTCAATTTCCGAGTCTCTACTGTGTTATCATATATATTTTTTCACCCAAATAATAGGTCCCCTATCAGAAAAGGGGGGCTGAGTGAAGCTCGGGGTTATAAAGTGATACAACATTATTGAAAAGGTATGGTTCAGTGAAGCCCAAACCTTACATATTTTTTTAAAAAAATGGTCAAATTATGACTTTTATTTTAACAAAAGCTACCTAACTAAAAGGTTAAGCTGAGTTTACACAAATCAAAATTCAAGAGCCATAAAAGTAACTTCATTGGTAAAACCCAAAGTACAACAGATGAAAAATAAAGGGAATGCAACACTACAACAATACAACAGATACTATTTTACTCCGCAGGTCGGGGTGTGGGATGGAATCTGGAGTAGTCATGCATCGGATAATGGATGTTTGCCTGCTCACGAAGATCCTCAAAACCATCAATATAGTAGTCGACCCCGCACTCCATGTACTCTTGGGAGCATCTAAACTCCTCGGCACCAACTAGTTTTTCCCCACTCAGCTGCGCTCTGGAGGTCAGACTCGTAAGTCTACCTCAACCCAGCAGCCTCCTCTACCCTGGCCGCCTCAGCCTGCTGGCTCTGATGCACATACTGGTTATGGGAGCTCTGTAGCCTAGCCATTTTTGTTTGATGCTTGGCTGCCATTTGATCCCCTGCTTTCTCCCTTGGGACGCATCTATGAAATATGTTTGTAGTCCGAGTCAAATGCTAAAAAGAAGAGGAAGAAAGTAAGTTGACATAAAGCGTAGAGCAAATGGAAGCGGTGTTTATTTCACATACGGAATACTAACCCGACTAATATAGAGCAAAGACTGTTGGTACAACTCCATAGTATTATCACCCCTACGTGACTCAAGGTCCTCGTCCATCAGAGCATCGGTGAGCCTCTCGTGGGCAACCTTTAACTTTCTCATCATGGTACCCCCGGTAGAGGACTGTAACTCCGGAGTAGATGAGGATCCGGGTAGCCCAAAGCCAATCCTGGGTCGCCCGAAGACGGGCTGCCCACCAATCACTTCTTATTGACTGAACCCCAACTGAGTAAACCTGGACCCCCAGTGGCCATTCTCCAAAGTCAAATCAAGATCAAGGGTCCTGATGGGATGACCCTGACCAAAAAAGGCGTTCGGTTGAAGCTTTGGGATGGGTCGGGTACCCTAGCCAGGCAACAAATAAGGAAAATGGGGTATCGGTGAAGAACCCATTGGTGTGGGAGCTTGGCCGCCTTGCGCTTCTTTAGAACACGGTCAAGGTCGCTTTAGGTGAACCAAACAGCCACCCCTTTGTACATGAAGAGATAAGGGTATGTATATAAACAAATGTACATGCACTCTCGTCACAAGAAGGAAGCACCCAACTCCCTCCAGAAGGGTAAAAACAAAAATCTGGATTGGGTGGTGACATTAAAATGCTCCCATGAGAGGCCGTAGTCCTACTCGAGGAAGGAAGAAAAGACGCTACTACATACGAGATGCGGTCACCACGGAGGCTGAGGCAAAACGCGAATAGAGTCGCTGGAGCCAGGATATCTCCCTTGTAACCTGGCAAGAAGGCTTTTGCCTTCCCTAGCCTAATCTCCTCTTGCAATGACGATTTTGTGGAATACTTTTTCTTCACTATTTTTGAAAAAATAAAAAAATAAAATATATATATATATACATATATATATACATGTAAAGAAATATAACTTACCGGCTTTGACAAGGGAGCCCGACGTCTTGGGAACGGATGGGCCATTGTCCGCATCGCCATAAAATAATTCCCATCCATTTCCCCTAATAAAGAAGAATTTCTTAGACCAGCCCTTCTTGTTGTCTGTCGCGGACTATGGAAGGCCCACCTCATAGGCTGAAAAGATGGCCCAAGATCCATTCTTCTTAATGGTGTAGTTGGAGATAAATTAATTAAGGGTTATTAACCTGTTTCCACAGAGATGCAAAAGGTAAACAACTCCAAGTATCGCCTTCCATGAGTTAGGGTAAAGTTGGGCAGGAATAAGAATAAAATAATTCAGGATCTCCCTTGACAAGCAGGGAAGGGGAAGACACAACCCATCCAAAAAGAATGAGCAATAGAGGCCTACCTCGTGGTCTACCTCACTTTAAGGGCAGTCGTGCGTCCTCTCATTTTGTGTTGGGCACCGGAGTGCGACATTGACCGGTATCAAATAGTCATCCCTCAACTTATCAAGTAGGTTTGGACTGATGTTGGATAACACATCTTTTACATCTCTAGTAGGTGCCATAAAATATATTTATGAAAATATGGATACAATGAAAATTTTCTAGACCAAGAAAAGAGGAAGAGGCAAGACGCAGAAGAAAGAAAGAGATGTGGTGGTTGAGGGGTAGCAGGTTAGTGAAGATATAGAAAGAGCACTGATGAAGTACTATTTGTTGGAGAGGTTGAAATATTTAGAGTGAAATTTTTATGACCGTTGCACATATACCCGTTAGCAAAAGTAAGGTCACTACCAAGAGAGTCGTTGTAAAGAGTTAAAGGGGAGGCAACAAGTTGGTGACCACTCATTTCTGGTCGCGTGTACATTACGTGACCCACCATCAACAACTCTCGTGAGAAGTGCAACCCAAGTGTCAAGAGAGTCATTGCAATAGGAGACAACAAGTGGGTTACCAATCATTTATGGTCATGTGTATGCCACGCAACCTACCATCAAACACTCACTTCTCTAGCCAGCTCTGTTGTGGACAAGACACGCATGGGACTCTATAAAAAGTATGACCAAAGGTCAGTGTTTTCAACAGTCGCCCACTCACTTTTCTCTCTCCTTCCATTGACTTTATCCACACATGAAATATCTCTCTCTCCATATATAAATATATGTGTGTCTAGTCTATAAAGAATTATTAAGGGACAAACCGTCGCCCACATGGTCTCTTTTATTTTTTAATGTCCACAGGCTTCAATTCTTTAGTGCATGAATATATATATTCTACATATATATTACACATGTGTGTGAGATAGAATACAGGAAATGTAGCAACTTTATGTCTCCTACTTTGTTTCTTACATATTTTTTATTGCTTTTACTTTAATCATTCATTGCCTCATATGTGCACATTTAATGCTACACGTATTTATGTACTAACATATTGAATGGTAATTGTAATTAAAGGAACCTTAAACTAACAACGCACTTTCCTCTTTTTTGGAATACTATATATATATATATATATATATATATATATATTCATTTTCTTAAAATAAAAAATAAAAATAATTTTCTCATTGCATAAATCAACTTCAAGATAAATATATATTTCGTTCCCTAAGCACGACAAGAGAATTCAGGAACAAGGGGCAACTAATAAGTATTAAAAGTTCAGCATAAAAAGGCTACAAAGGGATAAGTCCTATCACTCAACCGACTACCGAAATGGACTCCTATCAGGACTCTACCTACATGATACAATCTTGATTAGGATCAGGATAACTCAGGATTACAACTTTATCAAGATACAATGAGTGGTCATCCTATTAACACCACCGTATTAAAGCTCCTATAAATATAGGGTCGGGGTCAACCTAAAAAGGTATTCCATAATTACCCTATCATTTACTTCTACTTCCCTTCCCAGAGGTTCCAAGTACTATCTTGACCGTCGGAGCCTACTTGGTCGGTACCCCACTGGTACCACTCCCGGTTATAGTTTTCTTTTTTGATAGGAACGACACCATTTTCACCTGGATCATTCTACACATCAACAGTATTATAGTTTTATTGTTTTTGTAATTTCACTCTAGATCTTAAATTTATTCACCAAATCCACTTTATTCGAATCAAGTATACACAAATTGTTAAATGTTAGATCTGACCTCCAATTCCTGTGGGAACTATACCCTCAATAGAGACTATTATGCAAAGATTCCTGCTTTTTCGAGTCGATAAAACTTTGTTTAGAATTTACAACAAGTTCACACCACAATAACAATATAAAATATTATATCGTTGGTCAAATTTGGTAAATTGGAGAATTTTTTTAATAGTATGGTGTTTGTAATATATAAAGATCTAGCATAAGAGCTTGAATATATATAGATTAACAAATGAAATTGATATATAGATACCATGGTTCGCAAAAATAGTTTCGATTGGTGTATCGGTGCAACGGTATCGGGGCAGTATCGGGCTTATGTAATGGTTTCGGTTATCGCAATCGTGAATTTTTTAAAAACTTGCATATGGTGACCAAAATGTACTGATTTGTTACTTTTTACAACATAACTGAAGTTTTATGATTTTTTGATAATTTTAAGTGAATTTTATTTATTTATTTAGGACATTTAGTACAAGAAATGATTTATTAATTAATTTAAATGTGTCGTCGATCTTCTTATGAGACTATTCCATAATATTAATTTTAAACAAATAAATATTGAAATCATAAAAGATATACTTTACTTCTAAATTAATACAAATAAATATTCTGAATGAATTTCGCGGTGGATCTTGTTGCTCTGGTTCGGGTTCATGAGAGGGTTGCCAATTTTGAGTTGTATCTTTATTTGTCATTTGAAGCATCATTAGTAGACCATCTTTTCTTCATGATTGATAAGGATCACTATGAGCCTGAGCATATCCCGATGAATTACTAGATTGATTTGTACTGATGTTATGCCTTTGTCCATAATGTCCATAAAATATCTGAGGTTGAGTAGGCATAATGGGGTATTCATATGCAAAAACATATCCATAAGGTTGTTGCGGATAGTGACTTTGATCTGAGCTATAATGTGAGTCTGATGACTGCCCTAACGAAAATTCTCCAAAGCTACGCATCATTGAATAAGGTCCGCCACTTCGATGATCATTATGCCTTTGGTTCTTCCTACTGAAGCCAGGAGGAGATCTAGAAAGTAGTGATGGTTGAATATCCTCCTCACGGGAAATATCATCACATGGAATATCATCAGGTGCTTGAGTTTCATCATCATCAAACGTATACTCCATTCCTCCTCTAGTACCATCATCACCCCCATCATCATCACTATGACTCATTGATCCAGATGAAGAACTATTATGCTCAATTGGAGTTATTTCATCAATCATTCGAAAAAGATCCTCACGATCGAAGACAAGACAAGCTCCTTCTCTCTCTTCTAACCACGGGGCAAGGGGATCATCATCTTCAAAAATATAATCCAAGTTAATGGTATTATATTTGTTTTCAATATCCACTATATTACTACGGGTGATGCGTTTAATCTTCAACCTCATATTATAATGTAAGTACACCAATTTCTGAATTCTTTCATACTTCAATCTATTTCTTGTCTTGGTGTGGATAAGGTTGAATGTGCTCTGATTGCGTTCGCAGTTGGACGATGATGTTGTTTGACTCAAAATTCTAATTGTTATTTTTCGTAGCTCTAGAGCATCGGTCCTGTACAATAACCACCATTCAGCTGACAAATAAAAAGTTAAAACTTAATCATTGTTTTAAAAATGGGAATTCAAATATGAAGAATACAAAATGTTCAGGATGTAAATAATATATACCAGGACATATGAAATCATAAACACGATGTGCAACATGGCTACCAAACATCTCTTCTTTATCTCGAAACATAATAAGCTGCAAACATTGATATATTTACACAATAATTAATAATACTTTTTTCTATACCAACTAAGAAGGATAAATCATTAAAAAAAATTCACTTACTTGATTCATTGCCTTAACTCTGTTATCCAAGTCGGGTTCTAGTCTCGCAATCACTCTTATGGTTCCGTCCATTGCGTCAATGACCTCATTTTTGTACTGATATTGTGGATTTAGAAAATAACCTGAAAACAAATAGGTGACTCTCTTAGATTGCAAGGTTTTAAAAAAATTAATTTAAAAAATTATGTATATACATATGTACCAGTTGCATGTAAGTCATGGTGAAAGGTGCATGTCCATCGATCTTCAGTTATTTTTAAATATTCCTTCCAATATCGACAATTAGCTTGTATCTGCTTTTTCGCATGTTCCATAGCTTCATAGATATAATCCATTGTGGGTTTCTCATCTCCATCAACCAATCTAAGAACTTTCACCAACGCCTCATGTGCTTTCAAGATATCAGTAGCTTTCTTCCAACATCTACTACCATTGATAATGTTTCTTACTTTGCATGAAATGCCACTTTTTTTATTCCCCCGCCTAAAAATAGTTATTTCATATTATTGTTCGTTAAAATAAAAAAAAAACATAAAACATTGTTCGTTAATAATAACAAAAAGAAATAACTTACTTGGAATTTTTCCACACATCGGATTGAAACATTGTCCTCAAGGCATCTTTATGTTTAACAATACTCTGAAATGCAAGAAAATTAGTGGCAAAACGAGTGATATTTGGCCAAAGCAACTCTTTTTCATTAGTAAAAGTTCACATAAGGTTATGTACCCAGTTATGGTTATAAATGAAGTGCGTGACCATTTGTGTTTGCCCATAAATATAAGTAAAACTGTCATTTTTACACATGTCCTCCAATATGAGATTGATGGTATGCACTGCACAACCCACCCAGTACAAATGCTGTCAATTTTGCATCAATTTTTTTCCCAACAGCTTTCAAGGAAGCTTCATTATCCGTTACGACTTGTACGATGTATTGCTCACCAATCTCCGTAACAACAGTATTGAGTAAATTGTAATAAAAATCCAATGTCTTACTTTCAATGTGAGATGTATCATAAGACTTATGAAAGTATATGAATTTGTTACAATACACAAGAAAATTAATAATGTGGCGGTCTGTTGTACTATTCCACCCATTGGACATGATAGTGACTCCTCTTTCTTCAAAATTAGGCTTATAGGACTCAACCCAATTTTGTATGTCCTTATAAGCAGCATCTAAATATTTTCCACCAAGCTCTTTGGCAGTGGGAGCTTTCACCCCTGGTCCACACTCAGCAACAATATCAAACATAGGTTGAGTAAATGGAGAATCAATAGTGTTAAATGATATATGATTATAATAATACCATCTAGCAACTGCATTTCCCATCTTCTCCTTAATATCTTTATGCCGCATTTGGTCGATCTTACTTTGTTTAGCATTCTTTGCATTTTGAAGCATAGGATCCATATATTTTAACTTTGCCTTTGTTGCACCAAGAACAATTGTTCGTCTCATTCTCCCCCTGCGAATCTCTGTATCAATCTCAGTCTCCCTCCCCCCTTTTTTTCACGTGATGATTTACCACCTAACCTAAATAAATTTATGATCCTCTTTCCCACCTTCCCTAATCCCTTACTTCCAGTCCTACTCCCACTAGCATCTCTTATTGCATGTTGTGGTCTCAAATAAAACTCTTCTTGAATCCTTAAACTCTCTCTACGAGCAATGCTCATCTCCATATCCTCATCAGGCGAAGTATCATACTCCCTCAGCTCCTCCATTAATTGTGATCGAACTTCTTTATCCCTCTTTCCTTTATCTTTTTTCTTTTCTTTTACTTTTGTTAAAATTTGCATCATTGATTCTCTCACATCTTGACTCACTTTTGGACATCCTACCACATTTCCCTTTTTATGAGCTAAATGTTCTTTAAACCGTGTAATCCCACCATTGAAAATTTTACTACATAGATGACACTTTATTTTATGTCTCTATCCATCTACTAGGGCACCGAAACTCCACCCAATATCGGCACTTACTTTCTCACCACGCCTACCGGAAGGCATGCCATTTCCACTTTCACCTTCTCCAGCTTTTGACATTCTTCTATAGAAATAGTAATAATAAAAAGTTATAGCTTTTATTTAAATTTGCATCTTTATGTAATTCATTACATAAATAATACATAAAAAAAATACTTAATTGTGTTTGCTCATTTTCATTATTGTAAGAACTATATTCTAATGGTCATCACTGCATTTTCATTTGTTTGTCTCTATTAGAAAAAGTAATTCAAAAAGTAAAAAATTAAACACAAATTTCATTAAGAGTTAGTATTGTTAGAGTGTTCAACAGCCCTTTGATTTTTTACACATTAATTTCCCTGAACCCCTCAAAGACTCTAAATCATCATTGTGTTTGCTTGCTCTAGCTAGAGAGCTGTGTAACTGGCATTTAAATCGAAGGAAATGTAAAATGCTCAGACACAGTCATTGTAATACCCTGTGTTATTTTCCTTTTTCCTGAAATTATTTCTTATTTAATTTCGGTTATGACGTCACTTGTTCATGACGTTCTGTTTACCCTTGGTATTTCGCGTGTAAATTTTTTGCGTTTAGTTTTAAAGTCGACTGGACGACATTACGGTTTCTCTTTGACGACTACGCGAATTCTTGTTGTCGATTACGTGGTTTCGTTTTGACGTTTAACATTAGTGCTCCGACTGGATGGCGACACATTTTATTGGATCGGGCTTGTTAAGTGTTCCGACGTTTGGGTTCCTACCCCGGTGTATTTATTCCGGACTATTTTAGTTAATTGGTATCCCGTGGAATTACCAGTTCACGTGATTACACTTGGGAGTGGGTCCGTTATAATTTTGGATTATTTATCCCTATATAGATTATTGCAAATAATTATATAGAAGTGGGGTTATTTTGTAATTATGGATGTTAGAAGGTCATTTGTATAATTAAGATATATATGTATATCAGTGTATTGAGAGATAGACGCGTAGGGCTTCTTCATCACTTCCTCTCTTCTCTTCACACGACGAAGCCACACTCCTCTTTATCTTCAATGGTTGATGATCGATCAAGAGAGAGAGAGAGGAATTGCGTGAGAGTCGGGAAAGGGAGAAAGTTGCGCCTTGGTGCAGGCTCTGGTTCGTCGGGTGATTGTTGCGGCAAGGGACGGCGACCGCGGCAGAGGTCGCTGGACATGGAAACCCTGGTGGTTCATGGCTGACGGCAAGGCTGGCGACAACGGTTCGACCTGGTGGCTCAAGGCTGAGTTCAGGCACATGTGGCGACGCGATTTGGTATAGGTCGTCGACTGTAAGGGTTTCGACTAGGAGCTAATTTAACTGGAGATGGGGATGACGATGGCGTTAGTGGCACGATAGTGGTGACGGCGTCCAGTGGTGGTCACGTTGGTGGTGGCGCATTCCAGCCGTGCGTGGTGACGACCAGTCCCGGGTTCGGCCAGACTAAGTTGGGTCGACTCAGTGTCGATTTGGGCTTCGTTTGGCGTGAAACTTTGTGAGTAGCTTCGTCTTGACTTAGTGTTCATCATACTAAAATTTCGTAATTTTTCGTTGAGCGGTTTGTCGGAAAATCGCGTTTATAGGTTATAATTTTCATTTGGGTTATTTTAGATTTACCCAAATTGATTAACCTATTACTAATGGGCTTCGTATATATCATCTAGGTCGTCGAGACGGAATTTTGGTATTTTCAAAATATTATTCGGGTGACTTTGGTCGACGGGCTCCATATTCGGGCACCGGTACTGTTCACGGTGGGTTGTTTCGGGCTGTTCTGTAAGCGTAAATTTAGGTAGAAAATTTTATTCTCACTTCCGTATCGTTGATGTAGTTTGGGTGTTCAAACCCGTATTTATTTTAATATAGATATATTAAATTATGAATTTAAATATCTATAATTGGGTTAAAATCGAAGTAGGACTTAGGAATTAATTTGAGAAATTAATTAAATTATTTCCTGCGAGACTAAATAAATTCTTATTTGAATTGAATAAGGATAGGTGGCTTAATAGAATTTTGTAGAAGTTAGACGTGAACTTAGAACGCTATATTAGTTCCCTTTTTACTGTCCCTCACGTGAAAACTTAGACGTTATGCTAGGTTCCCCTTACGATACGTGGATTATTTGTTTTAATTGTTTTAAAGGCATGTTAAGAGAAATTGAATTATTTTCCTAAAGAATTAAAGAAAATATGTTGTTTAAAACATGAACTTGTTTTCTCACGATTTAAATGCCTTGATTATATTTTAAAAGCATATTAAAGAGATTATGAGATTCATGTTGGTATTTTCATGTGAATATTTTCATAAATATGATGCATTAAATATTTATGTTGAGGCATGATTTTTATTGCATACACCATGTATTGTGATTACATGGATGTTGGTGCATGTAGTGCATGGTTTCACCTTTTGCAGAGAAAAATTCAATTGGTGTGGTCTACTTCCATTTGCGTGTGGTGCATGAGTAGACATTTGTGTTTGGATCGTCGTAACAACTGGTCAGGGGGTGCTTCTTGCTCCCATGAAACTAATCTTCCGAGAAATGCAGATGATAGGGGGAGGACTCATCGTCCAAAGCCTATGTTCTCGACTGGGTCGTGGTGAACGTCTTCCTGATTAAAAGTGTAAATGTCAAAAGCACTTGGGAAGGACGGTACGATAAGTCTACATTCCTTAGTGAGTTGCAGCCTCAGGGGAATTGTGGAGAAGGATCCGTTCACCCTTGGGAAGGGTGTGTTTTTGTGTGCGTATCACAGGTGGTCTGTGAGTCACATTGCATTGCACGGTATTTATGTGATTTCATTGACATGTATATGTGTTATTATTACCTATGGATATTGGAGCATGTTAATTATGAATATTGCAAAATAAATTCATATTTTATAAATGCTCAACTGGAAATGAATAATGTGCAAACATGAATTAAACGCGATAATTGTTAAAGTATAATGAAACGTATATCTTTATACTTGTGGTTGTATACTTTGTACCTTTGAGGGAGGTTAAGTATATTGGCATAGTAACCTCTATAGTTAGTTGAGGTTAGTGATGGATTGTAGAGTTGATTTTTGAGTTGATGCCTTAGAGGAGGTGGTTAATAGTTTTTGTGATTGTGGTTAGTTGTATGACCTCTCTAGAGATTTGAGGTCAGGGATTGATTTTAGTATCAATTGAGAATTGAGGCCTTAGAGAAGGCGAGTGATGAGATTGTGAACTTAGTGGATGTTGTAGTATAAATATTTAGGTGGATTTCCCCTTTTGAGGAATGGGTTATCAACTGCATTTTGAGATTTTGATTGGGTTAAAAGAGATTATGGTTGAGGTGATTTTATTAAGAACTTGGGGTACTGTAGTGTTGTTTCTTATGCTTAGTTCATTCTCCTAAGCATTCCCTGTATGGTGTTTTGTACACTAGTATGTGATCGTTGACTTCTATGTTACTCCTAGAGTCGTCGGTTACGGTGTGGTGCCGAACTTTTTCCTTGTGTTGTCATTTGATTTCGTGGGGTTGGAAATGGATAGTTGTGTTCCGTGAACCCAATGTAGTACTCTTCTTTCCTTGTCCCCTTGGACATTATAGGAATCCGTAGAGTTATGTTCACTCTTATTTGGCTGTCTTTCGGAAACGGTGTTTTCTAAGTCTTGAAATAAACTCTTTGTATTTAAAAGGAAAAATCCGTTTTCGCCTACCCCCGTAGCAACTAAAAGTTTTAACACTTTATAAAATGATCTTAGAATCTTCTTTAAAAAGATTTTTAACTTCTAAAAGTCGGTGATGGCGACTAACAGAGACCGGGGGCAAGACGGTCATTTTTACTGTGTGGTTTCTTAAAAGAAAAATTATTTTATTACTTTTATCGAGATTCTGAGATTTCGAGACTTCTTTCTCAATATCTCTCCTTGTAGAGTTTTGAAAGGTGTTTCCTTGTTCATTTTTGCTTCCGATCATTTTTAAGTCTTGGGTTTGAGGCTTGTTGTTGTTCAGTGCACACATATAGTGTTGCAGTTCACTTCTTCTTGGTTGTTGATGTCACCACCAAGGTGATTTGAGTTTTTCACATGTTAAGGGCATGGATGCCGAATAGATTGGTTCGAGTATTTAAAACATTTTTCTTAAAAACTATTGAATACCTGGGATTCATCTTTTTATAACTTTCACTCTCGGCCATTCGCTTTTGGTTTCCTTGTTAGGGTGTTTTCACTAAACACTTGTGGTGTTCTTAACCTTGACGTTGTTGTCTCGGTTATCTGTTGGTTTAGTATTGGGAATTTTTTTCGCTTACATTGGTTTCCTTGTTCGGGTGTTTTCACTAAACATTTGTGGTGTTCTCAACCTTAACGTTGTTGTCTCGGTTATCTGTTGGTTTAGTATTGGGACTTCTTTTCCCTTACTTTGGTTTCCTTGTTCGGGTGTTTTCCCTAACACTTGTGGTGTTCTTAACCTTGATGTTGTTGCCTCGGTTATCTGTTGGTTTAGTATTAGGACTTTTTTTCCCTTGCTTTGGTTCCTTGACTCTTGTGTGGTTGTCAGGTACTCTTCGAGATTCGACCGTTTAGCGTTCCTTATCCATAGTGAGAGTGTTGGTGATTTATTAACCTTGTTGGAGATAGTATTTGAGGTTTTCATATGGTGATATGATGAGGTGATTCCATCCTTGAGGTATAGATTTTCTTTAGGAATGGGATGATATTTCTTATATATATATATATATATATATATATATATATATATATATGTGTACCATATATATATATATAGATGACGATTGTGTTAGTACGCAAGGACGTGAGTGTTTTTCCTCCTGTGTTCTCGGGGAGTGAGTTATGAGTATTCTTTGGTACTAGTGGTAGATTTTGATCCCTGTGGATATTAGAGGTGAGTGTGTTTTCCCTCTATTTGGATTTTCTAGTTAGCGTTGTGATCGCTTGATGATTTGTTAGGTTAGATCTGGGTGTCGTGTACCTAGTGTACGTTGGTGAGAGTAGTGCAACGCGACTGTTTGGGGACGATAGTTATTTTCTGCTGTCAGTTTCTTTACCCATTTTGTATCTGATTATCATATATTTCTCTTGGGAGCCAGTCTGTTAGCATATCTCTATTGGTGTATCTTTTATTTTCCTGTAATTATTATTTCAGAATGTTATTGTATCTATTTTGCACTGCCATGTGCTTTTCTGTATTCTTATTCGAGCATTTGTGGCTCCGTTGATTATAGAGGTTTGTGTAGGGGTTGGTGGTTTCTTTCCACTACCTTGCCCCTAGTAGGATTGATGAATGTTGGGCCTGTGAGCCATTGTTATTATCGAACTGTTATTGGCAGGTTATTTTGTTGTGGTTGTGTGTCCGGATGTTCCATTTACAAATGGAACTCTGCCGAATTTTCGTTAGATTCCGCTGTTTTGTTCTATCATTCATTTGGGTATGAAATATACCATTTTTATCATTATTCCATACGTCTTCATGGTTAATGATATCTTAGTTGGTCGTTCGTATTAAGGATCACATCCTGGATTCCTTGGATGTCCCAGTTCGGGAGTCTTAGGAATTTAAGGACGTATCAGTTTGGTATCAGAGGATACTATTGAGTTTCTAGTATTCGATTTGGACATGGAGTATATTTTTTATTGTTATTCCATGTATTTCCTTATTATTGTTGACTCTAGTGGTTGTTTGACTTACGTCACCCTTTGAAAATTCGCTGATTCTCTGAATTGGAGTTTCGGGGATTTTCGGACCTGACAGTCATGTCAAGTTTCATTTTCACTTTCAATCTGGTTACATTTCGTAATGCTACCTAATTAATCAGTATATATATACACATGAGACATACAAAATACAGGATCTTTCATTGAATTTGCTTCCAAAAGAAAATCTGATAACCATCTCTACAAAATTCTACTCACAAATTTTTTTAACTTGTCATGGTATCCTATTATATTCCGATATTTTTATTGATATCCTAATCTTATACACATGATTATACATAAAATAAATGACAATTGCATGTTAGAGACAATAAATTTCATGATAGAAATATATAAATTGCATGATAATTGATACATTAATCTTATACATTTTAATTTTTAATTTTTTTATTTACAAAAATAATACGAATTATTTTAAAAATGAATCATTAAAAGGCTAAGTAAAAAAAACAATATTCATACACTTAAAAGTATAGAAAATATTAACTTATAGAGAAATGATTATCTTCTTGTTGCTTCTTTCTCAGTGTCTTGTTTCACTCTTGAAAGAACTCAAAATATGGTCCATTCTTATAGCAAATTCACAATATTATACGTCACCTCTCTTTCAATTATAGCACACAACCAACAAAAAAAACAATAAAGTAAACTCAAATACAATTATTCTCTCTTTAAGTCCCATCATATCTCCCACGCCACCTCTCTTTCACATGTCTGATGCACATAGATACAAGCTAATTAATGTACTTGGGCTTAGTACTAGTAGTAATGGATGCATGCGTGATAGTGTGATACAATTATTCACTTACACTGTTGCATTTATTAAAACATGTTGCACTTATAAATTGTAGGGTAATTTGCACTAACATCCTCTCAGGTTTGGTCAAATTCATTTATCGGTTAATTTTTGATTTTTTTGCACTAACACCCTTTAGCAAAACCCTTTAACAAAAGACACCCCTGAACCAATAAAATGACCGAAATACCCTTGATAAAATTCGAAAATATTATATGAAATATGAAATGACCTTTATGCCCCAACCCCAAATATATTCAATTTCAAATATATATATAAATTCAAAAATATATATAAAATTCGAAAACAAATATTTAAATTTTGAAAAAATATATAAAATTAGAAGAAAAAAAATATAAATTTCGAAAAACATATATAAATTTCAAAATATATATATAATTAAAAATATATATATATATAATTTGAAATCTATATAATTCGAAAATATATATAAATTTTGAAAAATATTTTAATTCGAATATATATATATTTCAAAAATATATATAAAATTCAAAAAATATATATTTTCAAAAATAAAATTCAAAAAATTATATAATTTTGAAAAACATATATAAATTTCGAAAAACATATATAAATTTCAAAATATATATATAAAATTCAAAAAAAGATAAAAAAATTTGAAATATATATATAATTCAAAAATATATATATAATTCGAATATATATATAATTCAAAATATATATATATTCAAAAACCAAATTCAAAAAATTATATAATTTCGAAAAACATATATAAATTTCAAAAAATATATATAAAATTCAAAAAAATATATAAAATTTGAAATATATATATATAATTCAAATATATATATATATATAATTCGAATATAAATATAAATTTTGAAATATATATAAATTCGAATATATATATATTTCAAAAAATATATATATAAATTTCAAAAAATATATATTTTCAAAAACAAAATTCAAAAAATTATATAATTTTAGAAAAATATATATATATATTGATAAAATGACATATATTTTCTAATGAAGTGAATCAAACTACTTACCACCAACATCAATTGGTGGTCTTCTTTTATATATATTTTTCCAAAATATATATATTTTTTCTGAAATTTATATGATGTTTTTAAAATTTATATAATTTATCCGAATTTTATTAAAACAATTCAAAATTTATATATATTTGTTTCAAAATTTATATATATATTTCGAATTTTATATATTGTTTTTTATTTTTTAAAAAATTTTCTATATATTTCAAATTTATATATATAAAATGGGCAATCTCAAAAAATTCGTGGACAATTCATCTATGACAAACCGAGTTGTTGGGTAAAAATTCAAAATATATATATATTTTGGAAAATTTTGGAAAATGTTTTGGACAATTCGTGGACAATTTTGGAAAAAATATATATATTTTGGAAAAATATATATAAAAGAAGGCCACTAATTGATGTTGGTGGTAAGTAATTTGATTCACTTCATTAGAAATATATGACATTTTACCAATATATATATATATTTCTAAAATTATATAATTTTTTTAATTTTGTTTTTGAAAATATATATATTTTGAATTTTATATATATTTTTTGAAATATATATATTTTCGAATTTATATATATTTCAAATTTTATATATATATTCGAATTATATATATATATATATTTTCGAATTATATATATTTCAAATTTTTTATATTTTTTTGAATTATATATATATATATATTTTCGAATTATATATATTTCAAATGTTTTATTTTTTTTTGAATTTTATATATATATTTTGAAATTTATATATATTTTTCGAAATTATATAACTTTTTGAATTTTTTTTTTGAAAATATATATTTTTTGAATTTTATATATTTTTTTGAAATATATATATATTCGAATTAAAATATTTTTCAAAATTTATATATATTTTCGAATTATATATATATTTCAAATTATATATATATATATATATATTTTGCAATTTATATATGTTTTTCGAAATTTATATTTTGTTTTCTAATTTTATATATATATTTCAAATTTTAAATATTTGTTTTCGAATTTTATATATATTTTTGAATTTATATATATGTTTTTCGAAATTGTATATATTTGGGGTTGGGGCATAAAGGTCATTTCGCATTTCATATAATATTTTCGAATTTTATCAAGGGTATTTTGGTCATTTTATTGGCCCAACGGGTATCATTGCAAAAGGAACCAATACTCAGGGGATGTTAGTGCAAAAAAATCAAAAGTCAACCAATAAATGGTTAGTGCAAATTATCCTAAATTCTAAGTTACACATGTCACATGCTGAGCTCATTTCTTAAACATGCATTTTTTTTAATCTAGGACCGGTTCCGACTAAACCGGTATGCAAGAATACTCTATTCACTAATATATCAGACAGTTAACGAACATGCCGGTTTAAATGTGAACCGGGTGTCCCATCGCTATACCGGGACCAAACTCGTTGCGAACCGGGCAATTCTAATATGAACCGGCCGGTTTTTCAACTATGATAGATACACCTCCAAAAACAAAAATCCTTGTCCAGAAACGAAATGCGATAGGAAAACTGGACGAAGGAAACTAGGGCGCGCGAAGAAAGTTCAATGGAGGAAGTTAGGGTCTTTACTAGCAGAGACAAGGTAAATAGAGTCATAGAAACAGAAGTGGGCCAGATAAAGTATAAACTATAGATACATTAGTTATACGCTTGAATATGAAATACGATTAAATAGATGTATAGATGCTATCAGGGGCGGAGCCAAGAATAATAATTAGGGGATCACATGCAATTTTTTGTGACTTTATTTATAAATATATATATTTGTGTGGCTTATTAAAGAAAATTTTAAAATATTTGGGGGTCATGCAATTTTTATGAATATATTCATAAAATATAGGGCAAATTTCAGTGACACCTCTCAGATTTAACACTATTTCAGCCAAAAACAAGTTTTGATTATAACTTTCACTCACACCCCATGTTTGAAAAATCAACCCAAAATGATACTTTTGCCCTCATTTTTTTATACAAAAAATAATTTTTCTCTCTCTATCACTTTCCCTCTTTACAAATATATATATTACAAAACTACTCTCTCTCTCTCTATCACTTTCCATCTCTACAAATATATATAACAAAGAAACCATCATTAATTTTTTTGACAAATCTATACAAACATATAACTAAAAATCAATGGCTTATATATATTTTTTTAAAATAAATAAATAAGAATTCATTTATTTTTTGTGTGAATTCAATTAAGAAAAAAATTCAATTAATGACTCTTAATTTAAAAATTCTTATTTATTTTTTAAAAAAATTATAAATATTTTTTTCTTGAGTTTTCCGGACAATTGGCCTTGACTGAATTTATTAGTTATGGGGAGATAGTAGAGGTGCGACTGTGGAGCATTCTTCAAAAATAAAATAAAATATTAGTTATGGGGGAATCCTAAATAAATTCATAGAGCAACAAGAGAATAAAAAAAAAATTTAAAAAAAAACAAATATAAGGCACATATAATATTTTGTGTTCTTTTCCCTACTAAAGTAACGGAAAGAGTTAAACAAGCTACTATATAATAGGTATAAGTGTATATATTCAGTAAAGGCCAATTGTCCGGAAAAACCCAAGAAAAAAATATTTAGGTTTTTTTTTTAAAAATAAATAAGAATTGGTAAATTAAGAGTCATTAATTGGTTTTTTTCTTAATTGAATTCACACAAAAAATAAATGAATTCTTATTTATTTATTTTTAAAAAAAAACATAAGCCCTTGATTTTTAGTTATATGTTTGTATAGATTTGTCCAAAAAATTAATGATGAGTTCTTTATTATATATATATATATATATATTTGTAGAGAGAGAAAAAAAATTGTATAAAAAAATGAGGGCAAAAGTGTCATTTTGGGTTGACTTTTCAAACATGGAGTGTGAGTAAAAGTTAGAATCAAAACTTGTCTTTGACTGAAATAGTGTCAAACTTGAGGGGTGTCATTGAGATTTGCCCTAAAATATATAATTTTTTAGGGGGGGGGGGGGGGGGGGGGTTTGGAGCATGGTTCGCAAAAACGGTTTCGGTTGGTGTAACGGTTTCGGTATCGGTGTAACGGAACCGGGTCGGTATCGGGGTTACGTAACGGTTTCGGTTATCGCAAGCGTAAATTTTTTAAAAACTCGCACATGGTGGTAAAAATGTACTGATATGGTACTTTTGACAACATAACTAAACTTTAATGATTTTTTAATAATTTTAAGTAAATTATATATATATATATTTTAAAGATATTTAGTACCCAAAATAATTTATTAATGAATTTAAATGTGTCGTCGATCTTCTTATAACTATTCATAATATTAATTTTAAACAAATAAATATTCAAATCATAAAAGATATAATTTAACATAAAATCCATATCAATAATAATAATAATAATAATAATATGCACAAATTCAACATCATCAAATCCATGTTATTTGGATATAAACAATTACATGTGGTCAACCCCAAAAAATTAGACCCAAATTTTAAAGCAAGTTGGCCCAATAAATTTCAAATAAAAATTGGTTCATTAAGCCTAATAGATTTAGGCTCAAAACTATTAATTTCAAATGGACCCATCAAGCTCAAAACTATTAAGCCCATTAGGGCACATAAAAGGTCATCTTCTTCGCCATCACATCACTGCCTTGGCCAAGAGCGACGACCAGGGAGCTCTCAAATGCACCAGCGATCGTCGGCCATGAAGGGCCGCCAATAGCCGCCGCCGACCATGGAGACGGCCGACAAAAACACCATTAGGCAGCCGGATAGAGCTGCAAGTTGCTTTGGAAAAACGGTTTCGGAACTTTGCTTTACAATTTTGCAATTAATTTTTTTTTTTTTTTTTTATAGAAACCGGTTCATGAAAATATCGGCCGGTTCACCGATATACCGCCCGGTTCGCTAAGAACCGGCCCGTTCGGATGTGAACCGGCCTACCCACCGGTATATCGGGCTGAACCGGTTTCGGTTCAGCCCAATACCGTTACGAACGGGCCGGTTCGGCGAACCATGGTTTGGAGGGATGACAAGTTTCCTTGCCTATTGGGCAACCGTCCCGCCGTTTCTCGTTTATAGCGATTTTGAGTATCTCATTTATATTATTCGTGCGGGGATGGGGTTAAGAAGGAAAACACGCACTTAAACGGGGCGGGGGTGATTTTAGGTTTTGCCTCCCAGCCCTGTTTAGGCATATTATAATATATATATATATATATATATAAAGTAAATAAAAAATAAGTAAACTTTAGATTCTTATTTTTGTCATTTTTCTTCTTAGCCACTCAACCAATACTTCTCTTTGTAAGAATTTATTGTAATTTGGATTGTTTAATTTGAATTTGGTATTTTAAGCATATAATTTTATCGGATTGTTTAATTTACTACTTAAAAAAAAAATCAACTATTAATGGATACCTGCAAACACTTGTGGGTTTTAAAAAACCTAACAGGAACGGGGACGGGGACTGGGTGACCTCCCACCCCGTTTGGGCGGGGACTAGGTGGGTTTTTTTTACCATTGCTGGGGCAAGAAGGGTACACCTGCCCAAAATCGCACCTATTGCCATTCTTACACACAGAGCAACACATGGCTCCACCCCTGGATGCTATTATATAAATAAGTATGTAAATTTAAGTATAAATGGTATACATCTCAAAGCTCGTGGCAAAAAATGGGGTTCATTTCCAACGGGACACCACATGACGCAATAATGGCCACAACTTACAATGAGAGAGTTAATTAGAGTTGGCAAAATGAGACACGACGTAAATTAAAAGGGTTAGAATTCGATATAAATGTGTTCGAGTTGTAGAATGGTTGATCCGAATAGGACACGAATACAATCGAATTATTAAACAGATTGTCCCAATTATGTTAGTATTTATATTTATATTTATTTTTTTATCTTCTCTAACTCGCCAAATATTGAAAATAGTGAAAGCTTTTAACTATATATTTCATTTGAGGGTTTAGAGTTTAGGATTTACGGTTTACGGTTATTAGATCTTCAGCTCCCAATCTTGATAAATTATCTTTTTTATTCATTCTAGTTTAATTTATTTAGTTCAAGACACTTATACACACAACAAGCTCAATTTATTTAGCCATTGAAATATACATAACTTAAAAATTTTGAGTTATATTGAAACCTTGCATGAAAAATATTTCACACCACAATAATATTTTAGTAATAATTATAAAATATAATTTTTTGGGGGTATTCATTCATTTTCTTTTATAATTATTATATACACTTTCTTTTAAATAAAATACTTGCATTGAAATAATAAAATGTATTAATGTACTTCAATGATATTTTTTGGATTTTGTTATTAAAGTCTTAATAGATTAAAACTTAATTGTAATTTTTCAAATAAAATAAATGTATAAGAATATTTTAGAGGTCCTTTATAATGGCAAAAAACTAATAGAATGTCTTCCTTTCTATTTTTTCTGAAAATTGTAATAGTGACGAATGTTTTAATGTATGAAAATATTAGAAATGACTTGCATTTTTACAATAGTATGGATAGATATGGATAATTATTTGTATAAAATAAGATATTATGATTTATTTTTGAATAGTATATTACTGATTTAAGATATTATAATTTAATTTAAAATAATATATTATGTGATATATTATTAATATTATATATTGAAATATATATGAACAGTACCGAATTATTAAAAATACAAACCAGGATAAAATATTGAATTTGGTGTTTTTGAATCCATATCTAATCCAATCCAAAATATCCGGATCAGATTGTACAGACAAATTTTGACCCCTAGTGTCAACCGACATATACACGATCACGAACACGATTGGTTCCTCTGATGTGAATCCTATCCGTTAACTTATTGGCTCTTGCTGTTATTCCTTATAAATTCCCCAAGTCCAGCGGGTAGGGTACCGAAAACCCGACCAAGACAGACAATGGGTCTGGTTCGTTTCATATTGGGCCGTGTTTTATAAATGCCCCCCTGAATTGAGACCCGTATTTGAACTCCGCGTAGGAGGGAAAGAACGAACAATGCCCTCAGTTTGAATACACTACACAAAACTGCATCTTCTAGGGTTCACTCATCAGTCCATTCTTCTTTTAACATCTCTCTGAAGATATATATATATATATACACACACACATATAAACATATATATTGCTCTGCTTTTTGGTCTCTTTGGAATGAATAAGGAGAATGCCTGCGTTGGAGGACTCTCGGCGGAACAAAGGGCCCGAATTTCACAGAATTTCAGAGCTGCAAAGGCCCTTCTTGCCCGCAAGAGACCTCGCGATTTCACTCATCAATCTCCTCATAAGTGAGCTCCCGCTTCCAATTTTCTCTATCTAGTTACAGTTATCTGTTTGGTTTCCGAGAAAATGAATGCCAGTAAAACAGATTTTGTTTTTAATTTCTGCCATTTTCTTTTCTTGATTTCATGTTCCCAACCCCACGGATAAAAAAATTGAAAATTGCAAAATTAAGATTTCTGAAGACAGTTGAGTACGCACTTTTTTTCTATCTGAATATCAGAAAGCCCTAGAATTTTTCTGATTGCAAATGTCACAACTGGCCTCGCTGCATTGATATTGTATGCTTTGCATAATCTTTGTGCTAATGATTTTCAAAATGTGTTTATAGAGTTAGGAGACGTCCCCGTATATATGTGCCTAAAGTATCTATGAGTTAGGAAGCATCACCTCTCCCCCAGACGACGTTAGACGGCATAACTCTAGATTACAAAGGGAAATGAACACACAACTTCCACCGGTTGGCTCGCTTGTATTTGTGAGGAATTGTTGAAGTTTTTACTGAGCTAGAATATATAGAATAAGAGAAGGAAATGAGATTCCTAGCACAGTTATTTCTAATCCGGAAATGAAGTTCGTTTTATTTGCCTAAGTTACTGAAAGGAAGAATTCAAATGTTTTCTAATAAGGTATTCAACTAATCATATAGTTCCAACATTTATCTCGTAGCGAAACAAATAATTTAGGTGGGAAGAATAAGAAATGCACGTTGGATTAAATTTTGTGTAGGAGTTTGGGGTATGAATGTGTTACATTAATCGTTTATCAGGTGAAATTAAAGAGGATATGAACTTTGACTGTCTGATTGTGGTAATATATTTTTAGAAATGGAGATGCAGAGAGGGTTGAAGCTCCGGATCGGAGATCTAGTATGAAAAGGATTCCTCTTTCAGAGATATCGATAAATGCACCAATAAATTCTGTTAAGGGGTTGAAGGTAATAAATGGTGAAGGTAATAGTAGTTTGCGTCCTGGGGTCACGGTTGCCGATAAGCTCGATGAAGGGGCAGCGTTTAATTCCTTTACAACTCCAATGAAGCAATTAGAGTGTAGCAGCAGTTCGAGCTCTGATGGCACATCTGCTTATAGGACTCAACCAATTGATGGTAGTTTGAACAAAAGGGATACGGGTGTTTCCATGGAGGACGAGTTTCTGTCTAATTCTTTCGTCACTCCAATGAGATTGGTGCATCTCCATAGGGAGCCAATAGAATCTGGTGCTAAGGATCTTTCTTCAAGTGATTCTTTCACACCCTGCAGTGGCTTGGATGAGGATATTGATGAGTCCATCTTCAAAGCAATTGATGTTCTATGCGAGCAGAAGTCATCTGTGAAATCTGAGAGGGGCGGTTATACCAGTAATGTTTCAATTGTCACCCAATCTGTTGCAGCGAGCAGTAATCAATCTGTTGCAATGAATAGTAGTCAATTTGTTGCAATGAGTAGTTGTAAGGATATTGCCGAGGAGAATTCTGGCGTTTTGTTGGAGTTGCTAAAAACTGAATGTAATTTCGATTCAAGTGATGATCAAGAATGTGGAGCAGTAGGATTAAGAACTTCCCAGGCTAACCAAAGTGGGAGCATGCCAGAAGAATATGCAAGATACATGCTCTCTCTAAATGACAGGCAGCGGGAAGCAGCTTGTACTGACATTTCAGTCCCTTTAATGATTGTTGCTGGACCCGGAAGTGGAAAGGTGTGTATTCTATCACCATACTCTTATTGTTTAAGTTGCCAAGTTTGCATTCTCCCTTCATCCCTGCAGGGGTAGAGAACCCACTACCCACTGGTTATAATATGTTCCCTTTCTTGTCTCTTTGTCAGACTTCTACGATGGTTGGACGCATTATGATGCTGCTTAATGAGGTATTGCTACGTATTTTCTTGACTTTCTGTTCATGCTTAAATTTGTTTGTGAAATGGCCATTGGGTTTTCCTTATTTTTTTGTCTTTGTTATTGCTTCTTTTCTTGTTTTTCTATTTCTTGGTGAAGTTTCCCCTCTCACCAGCTGTGCCATGTTTCCAGGGAATTGCTCCATCCAACATTCTGGCCATGACTTTCACAACAGCGGCTGCTTCTGAGATGAGAGATCGAATTGCCGCAGTGGCTGGGAAAGCAACTGCAAAGGAGCTTACAATTAGCACGTTCCACTCGTTTTCGTTGCAGCTTTGTCGCTCACATGCGGAGAAGTATGTGTAATTTGACTTAAACCCAGATTATGATAGTTTTTCTTTTTCGTTCATGAAATAACAGAAACTTCAATCACCTGAAATTATCGGAAGAATTTTCTCCTAGAGTTTTTAATCTGTATAGAGGAATTTTAAACAACATTATTAACACATAAAACATCTTTTGAGCTGTCTTCAGTAAATTGGGACTTTTCGAAAGTTCAACTATTTGCTACAAGTTCTGACATAATCTTTGCGACAATTTATAGTTTTTTGTGTTTGTAGAATCAACTGTTGCTTTGGTGCTGCTTGCCACTTGGTGCAATAAAAGCCAATGTGCAATCCTTTTCTCTCTTTGTTGAAGCATACTAAAGTTTTGGCACAACTAATTTTTCTCCTAAGTTGTCTGTTATATTCAAGGTAAAAAAAAAGTGTTAGCGAGGGACAATGCACATTCAGAGTGTCGGTCTTTAATGGAGATATTAAACCTGGTGTCATTTTCTTGTTAAGTGATAGGTGCTTCAAAGTTGAGATGTGTCAAATATTTATCGTTTTGTATCCCTATTTTTGTGTTACAGTATGCATTGTTTTTGTCTTCCTATATGCTTCTGAATTTACACATGAAGAAGAAAGGAATGTAGTAGTATGTAAGGGATAATATCTTGTAATTATAAGGTGGAATAGGTGATAAGCCATGTCCATTTTCATAAATTATCAAAAGATAAGTTGTTTACTCACAACGGAGAAGTCAACAAATTCTGAGTGGCTCTTGCCGGTTCTTTTCGCTCTAATTTAATATATAGATGAGGCTTGATTGATTGGACTCCATTGTAAGTTATTGTGGAATGCTTTGGGATATCTTTGACATATGATTCTTTTTGATAGATCACACAATTTTAAACATTAGTCATATGTTCAAGTCAAGATATAATGACTAATTGGCCACTGCTAGACTTTAATTACAGTTTTCAGAACGCTTTGAAGGTTTAAAAAAAACCTAGATAGTTCATCTTCAATGATCTTCTGTAAACCTTGAGAATAAGAAAAGGTTTTGTATATATATCACTACACTGACCATGAACTATATGGATAATCACAGTATATGCTTTATTATATATGAAAAAAGCATTGCATCAAGACTCAAGATGAGAAAAAATAGATGATACTTCTTTTTTCGTAATATATCTATTGTATGTATGGCAATGTGTATTGGCTTATAGTTTACGACTATGGTGCATAGCTTGGTGTCTTCTTTAGTTGTGTTTCTTGAGCCAAGGTTCTTCACAGTTCATGAAGGATATGAATTCCGGTTGATGTTTTGACAAGTTTTGCATCTTTACATGCTCAAGCTTGAGAGATGTGTTAATGTTGTCCTGCCTTTCACAGACATACACACATATCTAATTCGTAGTGATGGATCATTTTTAGCTAATACTTGTAGAATATGTTACTCCCTAACCTTCTTGCGAGTAAACTCATGCTTAATCCATCACCTCAGCTATGAAAAGAAAAAGTGGTTTTGCACTGGCAAATTGGCCTTTCAAGCACTGAAAGAGTGGGTTGGGCCCGTTTGGGGGTGGGGGGAGGTTGTCAGCCCATTACACAGTACTTACTATCTCAGTCTTTCACCTATTACTTTCATCCTAGCTGCTTTTGTTCCCCTTTTCTGTCTTTTTTATTCAATTGTGTTTTCGAAGGTTATATAGGAGGCTCTTAAGTCCTGTAGCTACTTACATGTTTGATTAATTCAATAGGTTAGATCGCACACCGGAATTCCTGATATATGGGAATGGGCAACAAAGAAGAGCAATCATTGAGGCTGTACGATTATCGGAAAATGAAAAAATCATGCATATTCATGATGCTTCCAAACTTGGTGAAGAGTCTAGTGCCATAAACTCTCCACAATATTTTAGAGATAAGTCAAAGAAGTGGCAGAAGTTTGTAGCTCGGGTAAGGTGCAAGAATTTCATGTTTTCTGTTTCTATGTTAAATTTGGATTGTTACCAGAGGTAGTTTCAGTCCACAAAATGAATTTTTGTTACTTCTGCATCTTATACTTTATTCAAAATAAATGTGTAACTGCAATTCGATTTTCAGGCTAAAGCTTCTGGAAAAACTCTGCAAGATTGTCATGAAATGGGCGATAAACCAGGAGTAAGCAGATGTTAAGCATCTTTAGATATCTTTCTTGCTACTTATTCGCTTATGTTTCACCATGCTGACTCTGAACCTGGATCAGGCTACAATTCTTCAGCGATATAACGACATATTAAAATCTTGTAATTCTCTGGATTACCATGATTTAATCAGTTGTTCAGTGAAGCTGCTTACTGATTTTTCTGGAGGTTAATATCATTTGTGCAATTTAAGTAGTTTATGCAATTTAACTTTGTTTTTCATGTTTTGATTGTATAAGCTTGTTCATTTGAAGTATTTAAGGAGTGCCAGGAATCATGGAAAGCAATCGTGATAGATGAATTTCAAGACACAAGTGCCATGCAATATGGTCTGCTGCGGATTCTTGCATCTCATAAACGTATAACTATTGTTGGAGATGAAGATCAGGTGTGTCATTTTTGGTAAAACATTCATTTCACTTATTTAACCTTTAGTTTTGTTATTGTTACCTTTTCAAATCTTCATATCATACTGCAGTCAATTTTCAGTTTCAATGGTGCTGACATTTCTGGGTTTGATTCATTTCGTAAAGATTTCCCTGACCACAAGGAGGTTTGTCTTATCTTTATGCAGTTGATCTGGTTATTCTTATGTTCATTTGCTCTTGTATGTCTGTCTTTTTATGTATTTATTTATTTTTGTCTTTTTGTAAGAAGTTGTAGGAATGGAGGTTCTTTAACTATGTTTTCTTATCAATATATACCCCTTATATTTTAAATCAGATTAGACTGAATAAAAATTATCGGTCCACCCGTTGTATCGTTGAAGCTGCGTCATCTCTTATACAAAATAATTTAAGGCGTTGCCGGCTGAAGAATGTCCTCACAGATAATTCTTGCGGATCTAAGGTAACATCTTTAAATAAAAGTAAGACTTGTTGGAGCTGGCAACCGAACTGCTCACCTTCAACCATGTGTTCAGATAATTGTCAAGGAATGTTATAATGAGGATGCACAGTGTGGATTGGTCGTGGATAAGATTTTAGAATTTACTTCTGAGGGTTCATCTGCGAAGTGCTCTTTTGGCAATATTGCTGTTCTTTACCGGAGGCAGGTCAAGCTTATCCTTTCAAACTTTGGTGTACTTCAGACTACTCATATGGGTTTTGCTGAATAGTTTGTGGCTTCATTTTTCATGTAGGTATCTGGGAAAGTGTTCCAAACAGCCTTCCGTGAGAGAAAAATACCATTCAACATTCATGGTGTGGCCTTCTATAGGAAAAAGGTTGCTTGCATCCTGTTTTCCAGTTTATGGAAATCTTAATCTCTGACATCTCGACTTTCACTGGTTTTCTATGTAATATGTTCCAATGTCTCGATTCTGTATCTTAGTGTGATTTATCCTGTCGTGAACAAGAACAACTATTGAAGTTCGTATTTTTATATTACTTTCTTTATAAGCATCTTAAAAGGGATGAAATTTAAATACCCTCTAACAACGTTTGGCGTGTTGTCAGTAGTGTCTAATAGACTTGCTCCTTAGAAACATTTTTCTGGAATGTACCAAGTCTGGGGATGACAAGGGAAGCCTGTTTTCTACGAGGTCCCACTTCAGGACCATAAAGGAAGTCCCCTCCTTTTGGATGGGCAGCCTTGTGGCCCTTGTGGAAAAGGTACCAATATTACTGGATGCACGCAGGAGTCACTGGCATAATGGAAAAAGAATTAAATAAGGATAGAGGAGGGGCGCACCACCAAAGTCGAGGAAGGCGAGACTTGGTGCAGCCCCTTGCTCTCATAGGATTCAGGAATTGGAGAACCAAGTGGTGAGGAGGCTGGGTGCTGAGGGTCAGTCTCGAGGACATCTTGTTTCAGAGACCTAGCACACGGGGAAAGACATGGCTCATTATATAGGAAATTTCTCAAGGAAATGCATTAATTGGCAACATGACTGACAAGACTAGCACTTAATGTTGCTGTGATTTCCGCCCCAGGAAATCCGGGGAATGAGGCCTCGAACCATTTGTTTAGGCACTACCCTCCCAGGCGCACAACGAAGTAACCCTCAGGTAAAGCATCGGGCAGCGATTTGCCTTAAGGGCATTGTCCACCTCCAGACTAGTATCAATATGGATCAAAAGATATCATTTAAGACCAACAACCCAACAAAAAAACGTACATGATCTAGATACTTGAGCAATTATTGTCATTGTTGCCTTCTCTTTCTGATCCCTCCTGTAGAGAAATCTCTTGTGTTAGCTGTCTGGTCCCCACTCAACCACATATTTATAGCTTCTTTGATATGATGGAATATTATCCTCACTGATTTGCGAACATACACCTACATTCTTTTTGGCACTATTGCATTCCATTTGGTTACTTTGCTCAGATTCTTAGTTTCATAGTTCGGTAGTATTGCTATGTTCTATATTTCTATTTCCTTCTTAAACAGGAATGTGCGATGTTTAAATTCTTAACATCATGTTCTTTGCATGTGGTCACCTTGTTCTGTGTGAAGTTCATAAATCAAATAAAACTGGAACTTCTTTGTATATAAATCTTTGGTCGACGTGAGATTAGGATGCACTTACGTTGAAGGTATTTGTTAGGAAGATATATTAATCATTTCTCTAGCCAAGCGATGAAGGAGAAGACTGCTTTAAAGTGCTACTACCCATCTTCAATTTGCTACATTAACTCTTAAAACTGTTCTAAATTAGTCATTAGGCTGGTGTTTTCTGGTTCAACACTAAAACCGCTTAAGCATCGGGGCCACTGACAAGTGTGTGTTAGAGAAGCCGCTTTGTGAAATAGTAAATGTTAGGTTTATCTCGAGTCTGCCCTTGTTATGGGCCCGTCGTGGCAGGACCAGGACATTGTAGTGTCTCCTTCTAAATTAGTCATTAGAAAAGAAAAATCTGAGTTCATGTTGAGGACATTTATATCAGTTAGCTTGTTTAGAAAAGCACACACAATGGGAAACATGCAGTCTTCCTCCCTGGCATGCTTATTGCTCTTCGTTGCAACTATCAAATCATCGTGGTTGATTTTTGTTTTTTTGATATTCAGTGGGCGTAATTTCCATCATCCTTTGAATCTTTGCAAAATCTATTTTGCGAGTTGTTGATAAGGCCCAATTATGTATGGTCATAGAGTAGGACGCCTTGCTCAGACCATTACATTCATCTCAATATCAGATTTTGGCCATATACTTTATAAAATGTTGCATTTGTGTCATAAAATTTAATAGGTAATGTCTAGATTATTTACTTGTTTCGGGACTTGATGTTGCAATTTTGCTTTATCATCTGCCTAAATTATGGATACTATTTTTTTAAGCTTTTGATTGACATCCCCTGCATATGTGCAAACAAAGCATGATCATCGCTTATTGACTAAGCAGTTTTTCTAATAACAGGTAGTCAAAGCCATTGTCTCCATGCTTAGAACAACATTGCCCCGTTGTGATGATGGACCATTTCGTCAAGTATTCAAGGCTTTACTACCTTTGGAAAAAGAGGAGAAGAAGAAGGTATACAAATTATGTAAGGCTATTTGCAAGTCATGGTTGTATCTCACTGATTTCTCAAGGTTTTGATAACCTTGTTTTTTTTACCCCTATATGCAGGTCATTGAACATATTGAAAAAATTTCCACAATACGGAAATGCAGCTATATATCAGCTGCACATGACATATTTAGTGCAAAGGTCTCCGGTACCTTTAAGAGGTTCGTTCAAACATTTTCAATGCGGGAAAGTTGCTTCACCAGATATTTCCTTGCATACACTTCATTCCTAGTAATCGTTAAAGCTTGTCAGCTGAACAGTGTCTGCCTCTTGCTTTTTTTCTTGGAAAATAATGCATGTTCTTAATTACTATAGTTTGTTCTAGTATGCTAACTGATTAACTGAATCCCCTGCAGATGTTAATACATCTTTTCCCCGGGCCTATGACTTTCTTTTAGAACAGCTATTTCTTGTATTATTCTTTGAATCATGCTCATTAGTGCTGCTATTGGATGGTTGCCTGTAGTGAGGGCATTGAAGGTGTTTTTATAGTTTCACCTTCAATCTGGCATTTGAATCAAGAAGAAAGAAAGTAGAATAAAAGAACTTCTGAGAAGTGTCAGATGAAAGAACTTGAGATTGTAAGCCAGATTTCATTGTAAAGTACATTCAAGAATGTGGCTAGGTGCTTGGTAGGACTACATATGTATACTCCACTTGCAACATGGGATTTATAATTCCTAACCTATTCCTGGTTAGGGGTGTACATGATCTGGTTTAGTCGGATTCTGGGATAAACCAAAACCACAAATCGATCTCAACAGTTTCAATATCATTAGAGTCGCTCTGAAGTGTTGAAATTAGACCTGGCCCGACCGGAAGATGATCGGTCTAGATCTATGGTTTTTCAATTTTCATATTTACATTCACATTTATTGACATTCATATTAATCAAATGAAAAACCAAAATCTTAGAAACATACACGTTGTGATAATCCTAACTCTTGTGGTGTAGGGTAAGCTATAATTTCCACAAATAAAATCAAACGTGTGTAGTGTATAATGTGTGTACGTGTGTTTTTAATTATCACTAAGGATAGGTTTGGTTTTGTTCTGTCTTTTTTCATGCAAATCGAAATCGAACCATTATCTTTAATCGTTAGAGATGGAATCAAGGCATTTAATTGAAACAAAATATGTGTTGGAGTTTGGTCTGATTTACTGGTTCTAAGTCAGAAGGGGGCAACACAAGTTTCTCATTGTCATGTCTGATCAAAATGTTCCCATGATGATTGATTGCCGATGATGGTCTTTCCTTGGTGTGTAGTGAATGTTGAGTCATCTATTGCAGTTATTAAAGTGAAATAAAGTTGGTCTCTTTTCACAACTATTTTGCTATTTCTGAAATTACAAGTGAGACATATTTAGATAAATATAATAAAAGGTTCACGAGTTCCACAGCAGCTTCCATCTATATGTGTTGGTACTTGAATATATCAATGGAATAGTAGTGCTGGAAATTGAGGGGCTGAAACCCCTGCTCTGCTAAATCTATTTTAATTAGAAGTTGTTTAGCCTGTGGAATCATGTTGTTTTGGTATGAAAGGTAACCTAGATCCCTAAAGGTTTTACATAGTTGTATAAGTTATTTTATGAAACAAATTAACTTATTATTTAGTCATTGACGGTAAACTGCTATATAAGAATTGGTGTGGCCTTTGCATAATTGTAGTGAAGCTTCTATAGTTTGATTGGAGGAGCATGTTGACCGTCTTATGGATGTACTTACTACCATAATTGATTACAGGAGCCAACTTACTCAAGGACGCAAGGTGTTGTCTACCCTAGACATGATATCAAAACTTGTGCGCCGGGTAACTAAATTTGTTTTGTTTTCGTGAATTTTGGACTTAGCTTCTATTTCTCAAGTATATTTCTTTGTACAGATTACATTCTACTTATAGGATATTACATGGTTGACTAGATAAGGAAGAAAAAACAAAGAAATCTATCATAGTAGTTACAGAATCAACAAAATACAGCAAGTGGTCTCTAAAGTCAAGGATCAGCAGCCCCCCTTGATTCTAGGCTTCCTAAAGTCAAGATCAGCCACCCTTGATTCTCTATCAGCCTTAAATGTGAGGACAACTCATTGTTTTCAACATTCCCCCTCAAGCTGGTTTGAAGATATCTTCCATAGCTAGCTTGCTTAGCAAGACATTAAACTGCTTCCTTGGAAGACCTTTGGTGAAGATGTCAGCAAGTTGTTCTTCAGTTGAAACATAAGGCATACAAATTACACCACTGTCTAGTTTTTCTTTGATGAAGTGTTTATCAACCTCCACGTGTTTAGTTCTATCATGTAACACAAGATTATGAGCTATACTTATAGTTGCTTTGTTATCACAGTAGACTTTCATTGGTGAAGGACTGGAAATCTTCAAGTCTTTAAAAATTCTTTTAATTCATAAAACTTCACAAATTCCATGAGCCATTGCCCTAAATTCAGCTTCAACACTATTACGAGCAACCACATTTTGTTTCTTTGACCTCCAAGTAACTAGATTACCTTCAAGAAAGGTACATTACCCAGAAGTTGATCTTCTATCAGTAATGCTACTTGCCCAATCTGCATCGGTATACACTTCAACTTGCAAGTGCCCATTATTCTCAAACATTAACCCTTTTCCTGGACTCCCCTTTAAATATCTAAGGATCCTGTAGGCTGCTTCAAAATGTTCTTCTCCTGGAGAATGCATGAATTGACTGATCCTGCTAACTGCAAAAGCAATATCTGGGCGTGTATGTGACAAATAAATTAACCGCCCAACAAGTCTTTGAAATCGGTCTCTGTTCACAATATCTTCTGGCTTTGTTGGCTGTAGCTTCACATTCGGTTCAATAGGAGTATCTGCTGCCTTACAACCAAGAAGCCCTGTTTCACTTAGCAAGTCCAACACATATTTTCTTTGAGACACAAATATAACTTTCTTAGACCTTGCAAATTCCATGCCAAGAAAGTACTTTAGTGTTCCCAAATCTTTAATCTCAAAGTCATTCGAAAGAACCTTCTTCAACCTATTTAACTCCATATGATCATCACCCGTCAAGATTATATCATCTACATAAACAATCAAAATAGTAATTTTTCCAACATTTGAAAGTTTATAAAATAAAGTGTGATCTGCTTGATTTTGGGAATATCCATGACTTTTAACAGCTTTACCAAATCACTCAAACCAAGCTCTAGGAGTCTGTTTGAGTCCATAAAGGGATTTCTTCAGCCTACACACTTTATTACAACTATGTTTTCCTTCAAAACCTGGTGGTAGTTCCATAAACACTTTTTCTTCCAATTCACCATTTAAAAAAGTGTTTTTAATATCTAACTGGTGTAGTGGCCAGTTAAAATTTGCTACAAGAGAAAGTAGAACTCGGATAGAATTTACCTTGGCTACTGGGGAAAATGTTTCTGGATAGTCAATGCCATAAGTTTGAGTAAAACCTTTGGCAACTAGTCTTGCCTTGTATCTTTTAATGCTACCATTGGCCTTACACTTGATTGTGAAGACCCATTTGCATCCCATGACCCTCTTTTCTTTTGGTAAATCAACTACCTCCCATGTCTCATTCTTTTTAAGAGCATTCATCTCTTCTAAGATTGCTGATTTCCACTCAGGATGATCTACAGCTTCCTGGATATTCTTTGGCACAAACAAATATGATATTTTAGTTGTAAATGCTTTATGACCAGATGAGGGTCTATGATAAGATATATACTGACCAATAGGATGTTTTGTACAGGCTCTAACCCCTTTCCTAAGAGCTATAGGGACATCAAGAGTTGAAGAATTAAGATCAGGAAACAAAACTGGAGTAATATTATTTTCAGGAGAGTTAGGTCTACCTATGATTTTTCCAGTGTCAGGGCTTGTATATAGAAGAAGGGTTCAGAATCAGATTTTAGTAAACAACAATTCAAATGTAAGGGGCCTGCTCTGATACCATGTGGATTTTGGACTTAGCTTCTATTTCTCAAGTATATTTCTTTGTATAGATTACATTCTACTTATAGGAGATTACACGGCTGACTAGATAAGGAAGAAAAAACAAAGAAATCTATCCTAGTAGTTACATAATTAGCAAAATACAGCAAGTGGTCTCTAAAGTCGAGGATCAGTAGCCCCCCTTGATTCTAGGCTTCCTAAAGTCAAGATTAGCCACCCTTGATTCTCTATCAGCCTTAAATGTGAGGACAACTCATTGTTTTCAACAGTTTCATTATATAATCACCAGGGTGTTGATGTTCATAAATAATGACGAAGTTTAAGTTCCTCTCATACGACAAGGTCAGTGTCTGACTTGGTTTTGTGCAGCGTCAGCCATGGGAGATATATTTGTCCACACATATGTACATATATATATATATATATATATATAGAGAGAGAGAGAGAGAGAGAGAGAGAGAGAGAGAGAAAGAGAGAGAGAGAGAGAGAGAGAGTTACTGCCATATTTACTGAGTTCATTTTTCATACTCATGCATATAGGAACAATCAATTTCAACTGTCAAGAGATTTTAATGTCATATTAACAGAGTTCATCTTTCTTACTAATGCATACAGGAACAATCAATTTCAGCTGTCATAACTTCTGTGGCAAATATGATACCTCAGGTTGGTTTTCTCTTTCACCAGACTCTACAAGTAAAGGGTGTAAGCATTTAGGACATGTCTATGAATAGATTTGGTAAACGATGCTTATTTCAGTCTCTATGATATTAAGTTAAGCTACTATCCATTAACACAATTAGCCTTATGTACTATATACATATACATAATTATTTATATGAAAAATACACAAATAAATACATGGAGCAGACCTTGCCAATTCATGCCATCAGTGGAAAGTAGCTGCAGCAGATTGGCTTTTATAGGAATACAGCTTCTTTGGATGCAGATTAGATGCTTAGCTTATGTTTCCATATGGTGAAATTAAGTTTAGAAATCTTTAACATGTTTTAATTATGATAATAGATGCCCTTGTAGGATAGGAACGAACTTCGATTCTGGCAAGTAAAGGAAATGGGGCCTGACTTGGTCTGTACACTCTAGGGAGCATATAGACCTTTTTTTTTTAAAAAAAATCAAATATAACTAATGGGCAGACTAATGAAGAAAATAAAAGAGTTGTTTTATTGGACCTTCATAAGACTTGATGTACAGTGAAATTTGAATTCGGAGAATTGGGAGAACAGGGTTTCTACAGATGGTGAATCTTTATAAGTGGTATCTCATACAGTGATCCCATATATCTATAACTCTTAGTAAACAGTATCTCATAATGATCCCTTTCCTCATCATAAAATTGTGCTTCTATATGTTTCTATCAACAAATTAACAACTTCGGATGTTATTGCAATTTCTAGAAATACCTTCTTGAACAACGGGCAGTTCTGGATGTTGATGGAGGGAAACTGCTAAACGAAGACAATGACATCAGACCTGTAAGTTGGACTTGTTGGGCTAATGCATAATCTAGGAAAAAAAAATTATAACAGTTAACTACATAGCAATTATCTACATCAGTGTCGAAGCAGAACAGTATTATTTTCTGCCATCTTTACTATATTTTTGTATCTAAGTCTTTTAGCTGTTGATATATTGCAATGATCACTGATGACTGAGCGTATTTATAAATTCTAGATTTTAGATCCTCTTGCTCAAAATTTCCTTTATAAAAGCTGCAACTGGTGTATCAACTTAAGAAGTATATTTTCTATGTTCATAATCTGACTTATATCTGCAGCGTCTGGTATTCTCTTAAATTCCCATTATTCATTTGTTAAAAAATCAGCCCGGGGCTAGTATCACCTTCTTGATGTCCATCCAATGCAGCTGCTATTATTGTTTACATATTCTTCCCTTTTCTTTTTGTATGATTTTGCTTACTCTGCCTGCTTTTGTAGCTCCGTTGTTCCTCACCTTGTTTTCGAATCACCTTCAATAAAGAAACTTGTTAGGTTTCAATTTCTATCTTGAGATACGATATAATTGATCAAAAGACATTATGTGGTTAAGTGAAGGGTCCTAAGTAGCATTTATTTGTTAATCTGTTTGTTCACACATTTTTACTGTTTCATCAAAGAAACTGTCTTTTATGGAGTGTTTACACAGTGCCATTATTAGATATTTTCCAAATTTTGGCATGCTTTGAGAATTAATGTAATTTTTTGTTAGTGATCTATTTATCACAGTTTTCCAATAACATTTTCCCCAACACAGTTTAGAGTTTTGAGACAGACATATGAATGTGCCTTAATGATAATGAGGACGAGATTAATTGTTAAATGCTTATGCACTTATGTTGATTTGCTACAAGCAATGCTTATGCATTTACTCTAATCTTTTTGTATAATATGTTCATCTTTCTGTTTTTGCTTCTGTTATGATGTCTCTTATTTGAAAATTTCCAAGGCAAAGAAATGATGCTTATTGTTATTGCAACTCTTTATAATTGGAGGACACTAAGATGTCTACAAAAACAGTATTTCATTGGTTCTGCCCTTAGCAGCTGATATGGAAATTTTTAAGGAAGGTTGTTTTTGAATGTAATTCTTTCAAGTTGGGCATTCACATTTTGGTCTATGTATTACTAATAATATTTATTTTCACGATACTGGTCATATTTTGGAACTCAATAGTGAGAGCATAAATGCTGCTTTTTGCATAGTATTTTGTGTGTGGTTTTTGAACACACATACAGAGAGAGAGAGAGAGAGAGAGAGAGAGAGAGAGAGGTGGTAGGTATGATATGATTTATCTTGGTTAATATATTTTTTACCTTCTTGGAGAACTACTTGCATTTTTCATGGACTGGAGAAGTTTTGACATTGTGTTTGGACTATTAATAGATAGAACTATTGATCACCTATGGTAGGTAGTTTTTTTTTTTTTTTTTGCTGATGGATCTTAAAGAACTGAAAGTGGGGTTAGATTCTTGTGCTGATACATTTTACTTGGAGTTGATGTTTTTTTCTTAGAAAACGCAATCCATCTTTAATCAAAAGCCTTGTCCCCCAAGCACTTGTTTTCTATGTTTTCGATTTCTATTTAATATCTAACTTGTATAAATAAGACTTGCAAGATCAGTGTGCAAGATTTGTTAACATTCCATTGGAGGCAAAAGAGAAGACACGTTTGCAAACTTTTTTTTCTCAAACTCCGCAAGGTTGTACTAAGAGAGATTCAGTGATCTGTTGAAATCCGTTAATTCACCATGCAGGTCCTCCAGTATCTGTTGGATGATGTCTCTGACTTCTTGTCCACAAGGTATATTGCAGTAGAAGGAGAGAAAACTCTTATAGCAGAAGATACTGGTTGTCTTAATGTACTTAAAGCTTTTATTGATTATCTTTCCGAACGGGAGAGAGAAAATTTTCTTTCGAGGAGACATGATAATAAAGATTCTGTCACCCTCACCACCATTCATCAGGTTTGCCTCTCGCACAAACCTTTTTTATCTCAAAAGTTCTTTTTTCTTGTCAATGAAGAGGTTTATTCAATCACTAATTTTCTTTTTTCACCTTTTTGTTTCTCTATTATTCCTTCATGCAGTCGAAAGGCTTAGAATGGGACACTGTTTTCATAGTGAAGGTACTTGTCTGTTCTTCACTTTTATTTTGTTCCCTACTCTTCAAATATAAATTCTTTTTATAGGTCACGAACACTTGTTATATCTTTTTTTTTTTTTAATGGTAAGAAACTCACACACCACACACCCACAATGCCTCCAAGGAGGCTCGAATCTCTCACCTCCCCAATTGGGGGATGAGGTTATACCATTGCACCAAAGGTGCGCTGGTATATATCTTTTTTTTTGATAAGTAAGAAATTGTATAAAAAACACTCAAATGGGGAGTGCATCCCAAAAATACAAGAGAAAAGCCACTACGGGCCAAGAGAACCCAAAAAATCTATTTTTTCGTCTATAGATTTAAAATTGCGACCCTCCACCCAACAACATAAATAAGAGATAAAAACATCCTTCAACAACCCCAAAGGGGACTCAACTCCCTCAAAGCAACACCGATTACGCTCAAGCCATAAACACCACCTTAAGCACATCGGAACCACCTCTTGGACCGAAGCCGACATCACCCAAAAAATCCCAAATAGGCCAAAAATCAAATACCAACAATCGTAAGCCACCGGGTAATGCAAGAAGAGGTGATCAATGGACTCACCATCCTTCATGCAAAGAAAATACTGACCACGTAAAGAAAGCAACCTTGAAAAGGGCCTTGGAGCACCAGACCGCCTTCCAAGGAAACACCGGACTGATCTGCGACGACAGACAACTAAAGAAAGAAGAAATCGTGAAACCCCTGGGCGGCAAAGGAGACCAAACCAACGAATCCGAACCGACGCCAATGGCCGCCAAAGAGTACAACAACTCCAGCAACCCGGAAACCTCTTCCAACTCCCAATCCTGAAAAGAACGCGTGAACTGAACATCCCAAACAATCCCACCGGTATCAAGGCGATAACAGTCGGCTACAGAGATGAGGCGATCATGAGTAATCCTAAAGAGCATCGTAAACGAAGAAGCCAGGGAACCTTCCCCACACCAACAATCGGACCAAAAGCAAACAGAGCGGCCATCACCAACCCTGTACCTGACAAAAAGGAGAAAAATGATCCTAACCCCATTGAATGTCCTTCCACACACTAAGGCCTCTGCGGATACGCACCGGTCTAGAACACTAACCACCAAAAGTCTCCCCGTACTGACAAGAGATCACTCTCCTCCATAACCGATTCCTCTCTTTCCCAAAACGCCACAACCATTTCCCTAACAACGTCTTGTTGAAAGGGACCAACCTACGATTGCCCAAAACATCTTCTTGAAACGGACGACACACAACATCCCAACGCACAAGGTGGAGGGTAGAACACTCCCTGCTCCCCCCCCACAAAAACTGTCTCTGAATCCTCTGAGCCACAGAGCATGGAATCCGATAGAGGTAGAAAAGATATGTAGGGAGGTTGAAGAGCGTACTTTTGATCAGAGTAAGTCTCCCACCTTTGTACAGGTACTGACGCTTCCACCTTACAAGCCGCCTATCCACCCGCTCAACCATAGAATCCCAACACTGATGACGCGATCCCGAAGAGCCCAACGGCATGCCTAAGTACTCAACCGGCATCGAACTGACTCTACAACCAAAAGCCTTAGCCAACTCGGTAATATTGGCCACCTCGCCAACCGGAATCATCGAACACTTGTGAGGATTCACCTTCAAGCTTGAAAGCAAGTCAAAATGCACTGAAGATGCCGTAACTGATCCACATTTGCATCACAAAAAACCAGAGTATCATCAACGAAGAGTAGGTGAGAAATATCCACAAACTGAGCCGAAGCCACCCCAACTCGGAAACCCTGAATAAAATCAGCCTTAGAGGCCCTCGACATCATCCTGCTGAATGCCTCTATCACAACTAGAAACAAAAAAGGAGATAACGGATCACCCTGATGCAGGCCACGAGAACTCCCAAAAAACCCAACAGGGGACCTGTTCACCATCACAGAGACGAAATACAAAACTCAATCCACCTACTCCACCTATCCCCAAAGCCCAATCTCTCCAGCATATACAACAGGAAACCCCAATGAACATGATCACAAGCCTTTTCCACATCAAGTTTCACCATCACCCTCGGAACACCACTCAAAATCCTAGCATCCACAACCTCACTAGCGACTAGAGTCGAGTCCAAAATCTATCGGCCTCCCACAAAAGCATTTTGAGAATAAAAAATGACACCATCAATAACACCACTGAGACGAGAAGCGAACACCTTCGCAATCAACTTATACACACACCTTACTAGGCTAATCGGTCTGAAGTTCTTAATGTCTTTCACATCCCCAATTTTGGGAATTAGAGAGATGAAAGATGCATAAAGAGACTTTACAAAGGCACCCTCATCATGGAACGCATGGAAGGTGCCCATCACATCCTTTCGGACAATATACCAACACTTCAGCAGGAACCCCGTAGTAAAGCCATCTGGACCAGGAGCACGGTCCCCATTGCACTGCTTTAAAGTCCTCAAAACCTCTTCCTCAGAGAACGGAACCTTGAGCATAACACGATCCTCCTCAAATATTGAATAAAAAAACAGGCCATCCAACCGAGGTCGCCACCTCTCAGTCTCACAAAAGAGTCTCTGATAGAAAGCAGGAATCCCCTGACATAACTCCTCTAAGGACAGTAGCGAACCCTCAATAGAAATACACCCAATATGATTATTCCTCCTACGAGCATTAGCCATTATGTGGAAAAACTTGGTATTGCGATCCCCATCTTTCAACCAGAGAGCCCTAGATTTCTGACGCCATGAAATCTCCTCCCGAGTCGCAATCACCTCAAGATCAGCCATGCACTGCACTCTTCTCAATCTCCGCTCATCATCCACCATCCCATTCAGCTCATCTCTGCCAATATCACCAATCTCAATCAGTATCCTATTCCTCCTCCACTCGAGGTTGCCAAACATCTCCTTATTCCACCAGATGAGCTTTGACTTCAAATTTCGCAACTTCGAGGCCAACATAAAGCTCGTAGACCCCAATCTACCTGGAATAGCCCACCACTCCGAAACATGGTCTTGAAAACCCTCGACCCGTAACCACATACTCTCGAACCTGAATAGAGACTTTCCCGAAGAAATACTACCACAGTCCAGAAGAAGAGGAACATGATCCGAAGTGAAACGAGAAGCAGTGGACTGAGCAACATCAGGAAACCTCTCCTCTCAATCCTCTGAAACCAAAAACCGATCAATGCGCGAGAAAGTCGGAGAAGCCCTACAATTGGACCACGTGAAAGAAGCCCCAACAAGAGGAATGTCAAGGAACTCCTGCCTATCAATGAAGTCAAAGAACGCATCCATAACACTAGACCATCTCTCGCCTGAAGATCGCTCTGAGGGATCCCTAACAAAATTAAAATCCCCTCCTACACACCACGGTAACCGCCACACCTCCCTAACTACTCTATGCTCCTCCCATAACAACAAACAATCCCCTTCCTTAATAGGACCATACACCCCAGAAAAGACCCATCAGAAATCATCCTCCAACATCGAATAGGAACAAGAAATAAAAAATCTTCCTTTCCGCACATCTAGGGAAGACATCACACGCCTATCCCACATCACGATAATCCCACCCGAGGGCCCACAAGAGTCCAACGCCACCCAATCCACAAACCTACTCCCCCAAAAACTCCTAACCACCTTATCATTTATCACCTCCATGTTTGTCTCTTGAAGGCAAACAATGTGAGCCTTCCATCTTCCTAAAGCAAATCGAACCACCTTCCTTTTAACCGGGCAATTGAGACCTCGAACATTCCAAGAAATACAGCGTAGCTTCATATCAAACAGATAAATGCCCCGCCTCCCTTCTCTTCCCGCCACCTCTACCCCCATCCCTTACTCCCGATCCCCCTTTTCTCCCATCGTAATCAACACTTGAAGCCAAGCCCCGAACCTCTTTCTCACCTTTCCAAGAATGATGCGGACGATGCACCACTAACGCCCTCTCATCACCACCTACCTCCTCCCCCATATCCGCCACCAAAGCCAACAACAAAGCCTTCCCTTTAGCCATTTGATTGCCAAAGGAAACCCCTAGCTCCTCCGTCACACGGAGAAACACGAGCCCTCCGACGCGAAACCACCTTGGTGAACCCATCATCATCATCGCCTTGCACTCGCGAAGCCCCTGACAACAAATTCAAAGCAATAACATGTGCAGATCCACGCTGGTTGCGAGTCGGATCCCTTCTCTAACTCGTACCCGAACCCAACCGAGGTTGCCCCTGAATCCTACCCGATCGCATGAACGGGCGACCCGCACCAATGGCTTTTGAGCCCGCTCCATCAGCATTAAACCCCACATCCTGTTGAAATGGGCTTGACTCATTAACATAAGGGCCCACCGCAAGTCTTCCCCCTTTAAATAAACCCAACGGGCTTGGGCCTAGAAAGCCCAGCCCACCACTTTTCCCATAGCCTGGTGGCGACCCTTGGTGCCACGTGTAGGGTTTTCAAAATTTCAATACCCCCTTAAGACGTGCCCCATCCCTCTTAACGACCAGTTATCTCCTACCAAACACCCTTCTCGTTGCATGGTTGCCACGTGGTGTCCTCCTGTCCATAAAAACCTTCCTCCCCTCGACTTGGCAAACACCACTCGCATCAACCCTTACACGCGTTCCACGTGTCAAACCATTGGATCCGTACAACACAACATCATACATCACCTCATCTTCTCCACCCCCAAAGCCCTGGAAACGATAGGCTTCATCGGAAAAGGACATGAGAGATCCCTCCCCACCGCAACCTAACGCCTTAACTCCAGACCCCGCCGTCGGCCACCGGAGTGGAGAGAGTCCCATTCCTCGCCACAAAAAGCTAGAGTACCAAACCCCCCTCCAAATAATCGGTCGTCGGCACCACCCGTGACAGTCGCTCATCCCAAATTGTGACGTTGAAACACAGAGCCTCATCATGAACATACATCGCCGGTGGACTCGCCTTGCCTACTTTCACCCGAATACAGAACATATCGGGGCTTTGAGGGTCCTCATCCTCCTCCACGCCTTCAAAACCCCCACATAGGTCGCCGATCAGCACAAACAACTCTGAGCAAACCAGATGTAGCAGTAGCCTCCTTTAAAAAATCCGACGTGACCCCAACTTGGTCCAAGGCATCACAACCCCAACGTCAGGGTACCAATCATCCAATGTCAACCGCTTATGGTCCCAATCACGGCGACCCTTCGCCAACACCTCCTCTGCTACAATTTTCAAAGAAAAACAGAAAAGGAAGGTCCCATCACTTAGAACCGCCACTGAAAAGCAAGACAACAACCTCCATGCCCTCTTCGCCCAGCCCTCCACCTCCACCTCCACAGTCACATCAGTCAGACGATACACCAAGCACGACCGCAAAAACTCCTTTCGCCGGGAAATCGCAGCTTCCTCCACATACAGGGACGGCCCTCGAGGAGGAAAAACTTCCTTTACCTCTCCGCCCATAAATAAGAAAGGGAGACTGGCCACCTCAAGAAATGACCTCACCAACACAGGAAATAAGGTGAAAAAACAAAGAAAGGAAGGAACAAGGTTATCAGAGGAAACACCGAAATGGAAGATTCCGGTGACCGGCACGAATGTAAGACCACATTAATGGAGGTAGCCAGAAATTGACGAATTGGGGGGTGATTGATAAAATTGGATAAAACCAAAGATAGTCCATTCATTTAGTTGTTATATCATCAGAGTAGTTGTTGAACTAATTGATCATCATCATCATCATCATCCTTCCTTTATCTCATAAAAACGAGGTTGGCCACATGGATTCTCTATTCCAATCGTTTCTATCATCCCACTTCTAGATTTAACTTTTTAAAATCATTTATTATCATTTTAATTCATTTAGTTTTGGTCAACCTATTAGTAGCCGTGAGCTGTAGTTAAGAATAAAAGATGAGTTGGTTTTAAATTTTTTTCAAAGGGGATATCATGGTTATTGACAAAGCTTAAATTTTTTGCTGGTCTTGTATGTGTGAGATATTTATACATTGTTTAGCTGGTCCATAATTATATAAGTTTCTAGGGCATTATTTTCCAACATGGGCTCAAAAGCTTTGGTTTTGGAGAATTTTGGTTCAAGTAAAAAAATTTGCATATGTTCGCCTATTCTGATTTTTCATTCTGTCTCTTCAAAAGTTGAAGAGACCACATGTGAGGGAGGTACAAGCTTTGACATACATTGTTACAGATTGGAGTTGATACACATTGGTTAGGTCATTTCTGTACAGCTTGAGACTTAGCAAGTGGTTATATTATACCAATCAATTTAACGTTTTGATGTGAATTGTGATGCAGAAGAGGTAGAAGAAAGGCACAATAACATTTAGTGGAAAGTTGACTAATGGAAATTCTGAAATACAATTCTAATTCAAATTTTGAATTCAAAATTAATTTCAAATTAAGGATTTATCCCCTATGCCTACAGTAGGTGTGTAGACCATGCGTCAAATTGTTTGTATAATAAGAAGGATTAGAACTCACTCTTCACTGGTTACATGTACTGGACACCAGGTCAGCAATTCAGTATTAATATAACAGGAGGTGGTTTGCTGGATGTGATTTCAAAATCTCTTGTAATTCTGGGCTTGATTTATAGTGGTAAAGGAGTGATGATAATGACAGGATGCAACATTTTGATACTTTTTATACTTTTGCTTGTTGATTATGATTAATTTGTTCTTTCCATGTGTTAAAATGGAAAGTGAAGTCATTCTTTTCCATTGGAAGTTTTGTGTGCTGCACTGAAGCATAGACCTACTATACAGGCTAATGAGTCTGAGATTCCCTTGTTGCACGACTTCAAAGGCGTAACCAAGGACAACAATGCCTTAATTGAGGTAACTACATTAGCACTAAAATATTTCTCATTTTCTTGTTTCTGATTATCTTTTATTTAGCTATCAACTGCTGATGCTCATTTGAAATAATAGGAAGAGCGTCGCTTGTTATATGTTGCAATGACTCGTGCTCGGAAGAAACTTTATATTCTTTATGCTCTTATGGATTCGAATTGGCAGGTTAAATCTACTCAATAATCATTGGTACTCCATTTTTCATTTCCTTAGTTTTGATCTTAGCGGTAATTTGCTCCAGGTACTCCAACCTTCACGTTTTCTAAAAGAAATTCCGGATCACCTTCGAGAGGGCCAGGTATGTTTTGCTTTCAACTGCGGTTTATTTGTTGGAAACACAAAGATCTAGTTCTTTTGGAGCTTGGGATATTATTTCAGTTATTTTTTATTTTATTTTTGTAATTTATATTGTTGTTACTCCCTGACAAAAACGGCTAGAAGTCCATTAAATGAATTGTATTCTGCCGTTTTGATAGCTTGGGACATAATTACTGAACTCACATGCTATCAGGCAATCTCTTTCCTTAATATCTGATATTACTATTGATATTTGCCTCCCCAGCAATACCCTCATTGTGGATGATGTCATTCTATCATCCCTCGCCTGGCCTTTTCTTGATAGGGCTCCTTCACCAGGATCGATAGCCCAGCTACACTAGCAGTACCCGTGAGATAGAAGTAGGGCACTTCACTCACCTCAGAGTGAGCGAGGTGGTGATAGAAAAGTAGTGTAGTCCGCTTATAGGTATCTAAGTGCATATAGGGTCCTGGCTGGGGTTCATCATGGTTATCTTGGCAAGGGTGCAACAACACATAGTTGTCGAAGGATTGATGTATTAAAGTCGCACCATCTCTAACACCTTATGCTTTTAGAGTAGATCATTGTTAGCATGGTATCAAAGCCAAATGTCTCAAATTTAAACCTCATTGTTATCCTAATAATTAAAAATAGAAACCATGTTGTGGACCAATTGAAGGCTACATGTGAGGGGGTGTGTTGAAGGATATATATATTAAAGATGCATTTCCTCAAACAACTTAAGCTTTTAGAGTAGATGGTTGTTAACAGTGGTGATTAGGAGAATTCCAGAGAAATTTGAAGATAATTGCCCCTCTTTCCTTTTTCACGAGAATGAGAAATTAGGTGAGGGACTCCCAGGATTTATATGAGTCGAAGCGTAAAGGGAAAGTGAAAGTCGGTGATAGTTGAGAGATGTATCTCAACACCGACCTAGATGGAGATTCCAGTGATACAATTGAGGGCATACATAGAGAGATGGAGAATGCGTGAAATGCATTATATGCTAAGATATGGATTGGGATAGCACCTGTTGTACCCAACCAATTCAAACTGATATCACTGTCTAAACCGACCGTAGTATTACGGTTTGCATTGGTACGATATAACAGTTTAGCATTTTGTTTATTCAAATGTAAAACAGTCCAACCAGAGTAGTAGATATTTTTGTATATTTCTTAATAGAGAACCAAGGAGAGACGAACAAATAGCAAAGAGAACCTCACTGGAAATTGTGAGGACAACAATGAAATGCTAGAGAAGTTGCACAACATCATTGGCTGAAACCAGTTTTTGTTAATCAAGAGTGGGAGAGAGAAAAACATAGGCGGTGATGGGCTTCTGGTGAAGGGACGAACAAGAGAATGGGGTGGTTAACGACGATCAGAGGTGGATATGTGCAGAGAATAGACAGTTTGATGCTAAGGAGAGGAGATGTGTTGTTAGATTTGCATTTTGCAATAAAGATGAGGTGTGCAAGATCTTTGGTAAACTTAATTATTAACCAATGGTTTGAGACACATATGCACATATATGTAATAGAAGGGCCTGTTTGGTTCACATTTTTGTTTTTGTTTTGTGCTTTTTTCCCATTTTTCACAACAAAAACATGTTTGACACTAATGTTTTGTTTTCTATAGGAGAAAAACATAAAGAAAATAGTGTCATTTTTATGAAGTACCAAAATGATTTTTTTTTGTTGTGTTTTTTGCACTGTTCACAAAATAACACTGTAGCGAAGGAAACAAAAAAGCTAAAGCATCAGTACCAAACGTGCTTCCAGTTTTGACTCATAGCATTCCACAACAAAAGCATATACTACTTTTGCTTTGTAAATTCCACAACACGAAAGCAAAAGCACGAACCAAACGGGCCTGAAGGGGTTCGATTTGGATTGGTTTTTCTGGGATCCATGACAAAACTTGTCTCCACAGTTTTCTTAATTCTGAAAAGAAACCAAACTAAACTCATCGCGTTGCGGAAATGCACCAAATCGCATGGATAGGATCAGCAAATCACATGTGCACCTCTAAATACTTACAAATTACATGTCCCAACTCACAACTGTTGTTTCCATGATACTTATAAAATGCCGGAGAAAAGAAAGTGTTTCAAGATAGGAAAAGACAGTTAGTAGGAGAGCATATGGGAGAGTCATGCCCAGTAGTGTTGCTTGCGTGAAATTTGGAGGCAGTTAATTCATTAAGTGAAGAAATAGAATTACCTAATTTCTGCGGTTTTGCATGAACTCATTATGCTTTCTTGAAAAAAAAATTCTAAGAGAAAATTACACGGGCTGATCTTTTTTTTTTTAGAAATAACGAATTATAAAACTTTTAATTTTTATCCATCTTAAGTTTATTTTGCTGCTCAAATCTTCCAATATAGGATTCTTCGTAGGGTGATATCCGTTCTTGAAGTGTGATCGTTGTATGCAGTATGATCTGGTTCTTAAAGATTTGCAAACGAAGCACCAACAAATTCCAAATGGAACTGCCAGGTCTCCTGGTTGTCTATCAAGGGAAACAGGATCTTCAAAAGCAGATGCAATACCAAATGAGTCTGTCGAAATTCAAAATGACGAGGCCTCTAAGGAAACAATTGAATCAATGGAGTCATGTAATGGGAATAACTTTTTAAGAAGGTCCTCCAAATAAAAATTGGAATCTGTACATTGACTTCATAATCTCAGTTCTTTGAACTATTTCATTAACCATTTCTTTTACTTCTCTCTTACTGTTTTTACAGATTTGCTGTTGAAGACCGATCATGTGTTTCCCATTTGTTCCATCAATGGGCCAAGAAGCCAGCATTTCAAGACCCTAAGAGGTTAATTGACAAGGTGGATTTTTTCCTTCATGTTCATTATTTCGATTCCTGAAAATTCTATATTAGTGTTTATATACGGTATGGAGCAGGATTTATATCAATTTTACTAAGTTTTCTAGGATTTCCTTTGGCTATCACCTCAGTTTATCTCAGTAGCAATGTTTGTTCATAGATCACCATTTCGAGTATTGCTCTGTTGGTATTTTGACGTCAGGTGTTGTCCATTTATTTAAGTTATTTCTTCAGTTATTTCTATCTCGGCACAGACGAGTATTTTCATATTCATACATGCACGGATTATTACTGAAACTAATTAGGGCGAATAATTTTTGGCTCTCTGCTTTACTTTTCTGTTTCTTCTATTTGATTCTTCTTTTGTTTCCTCCCATGAACCAGGGAATTTAATCAATATTTGCAGACTGGCGTTCAAGCATAAAATCCATTTTGTTGAACTTAGGACTTGAAGGGCAAACTTTTTTTGTATCAGTGATAGTCTGGCCAATGTTTGTCTTCCAAAAGCTATATGCTAGGCATTATCACCTCTCTTGGAAAATAGATTTCCTGGCAACACGGATATAGGAGAAGTTTGCAACTAACAATTTTTATGTGCTTAATCATATGTTGACAATATTATCTCACTAATACCACCGGTAAGTACCTTATATATATATATATATATAACCACCGCATCGTTCATCCACTGATCTCCCATTCTATTGCCAAGTCAAAATTTTACAGTTAATTTTTCACAATAATTATTGTTGAAACTGCCCTCTCGGCGGTGATAGTCACAGTTGGAGTTCCTTCTAATTATGAAAAAATCAGTGTGAGATTGCATATCAATAGAATAAATACCTTGTCTTACAGAGTCTCAAATCATAATTTTTGCAACATCACCAATTACTTCTAACTCTAGAATCATTCGTAGTGCGTTTATCAACAATATAAGATTCAAGTTGATGGTTGAATTTGGCAGTTGATACTTTGGGACAAAAGATAGGTCTTGTAGGGAAGCTGTATAAATATTGAATATTTCACAGATAAAACGAGTTGTGAAAAAAAACAAATCCAGGGTGCCACTTCCCCACTGGCCTTGGGTAGTTCCGTCCCAATTGTGTTTGCTCTAACTCTCATGTGAATGAAGATTTTCAATATGTTCTGGAAATGGTGATTTATTCTCACCTACTCTACAAAAGGGAAATTCAACATGCAACTTTCTTGCTCTATGTTAAAGGTTGCAACTCCCTGAGCTTAATAAACTCATTGTAAATTAAAAGTAAAACTAAAAAACCTTAATTAATAAATACAAAAAAGGAGCATAAAAAATAAATTTCTGTTTCTCTATTACCTTTCTTTTGCTTTATTGATGATGGCCTGTTTAGTACCTGAAAAACGAACAGAATTCTTGTTATTGGTGATAATTCTGGGTTTGGTTCCTTACATGATTGAAGTTTCTTGCTTAAGTGGGAGAGTTGCCCTCTGGCATCTTTTTTTTTTTTTTTTGTGTGTGTGTGTGCGTGTTTGCTGCGAGGTTTCTTGGACCACTGGAGTCTGTATAGACCCTCTCTTTACCAGTAGCTTGCATATTTGTGTTTCATTGAAAATAACAACTTTGTAGAAATGTGATTCACTCATTTCCATGTTGCAACATTTCCACAAGATATTAGTGGCAGAAGTCCATAACATATTTACACACCAAGATTTCAGTTGTTATAGTTTCTAGTGATAGACATCTTTGTTTATGTCGATTTCTCCTTTCCCCTTTAATTTGACAATATTGCATTCCCTCGGTCACCCATAAGATGCATTCAACTTGATGCCTGAGTTTTTTTCTTTTTCTAAATATATAATGTTTTCTGTATTGTATTCACAAGCAGCATTATATTTCAGGTCGCCTTTGTAATTGATGAACGACTGAGAGTCAAGAAAAGCACACACAAGGTAGTATAACATATTCTCCCCCTCCCAGTTTCTGCTCTATTGTTTGTATCCCATTCTTGTTTCTGGCTTTTGGGCAGACATGCTCTTTCCAATAACTCTCAGGTTGCATCAATTCTTGTATGCACACAGTTCTGCTCACATTCCTCCTGACGGTGCACCTATGAGATGCAAAAGCTCAAAATATCATGATTATGATAACTCTAGAAACATTTGACAAAAAAACATGAGATTGGAGGCTAATGCAGTTTGACATTTGTTTGGGTTTGAAATGCTAATAGTATGACTTCTGAGAACCTGTAGTCTTGAAATGATTTAAGACGTAAACAATTAAAACCTCAGCTCATTTTCAGTCATGTGTGCCTTATGGAGTTGAAGATTGAATTAAAGTGAAGTTTTGAGTTTTCTAGAACAATTGTTCTCAGTTGGATAGTAGGAATGTAAATGAGCACACACTTATAGAATATGTTTTGACACGCATGAGGTCGAGAGAAAGATCATCAGTCATCACCATATTCCCAATTGAGTCAAGTCGGTCAGATGCTTGCCATGCGACTTAAAAGTTGAATTATTTGGGTCAGATGGCTAGCCTCCAACCTGTTGTATGTGGTATCAGAGGAAGCCCAAATGTATATCCAGTGTCCTGCCAAGCACTCACCCAGATGAAGTCTGGGTTCCAGTCATCGTAAGGGGAGACAGGTGGTCCGATGACAATGAGTGAGTTGCATGTTTGAGTGGGGGATATTTTTAGAGGATTCTAGTGCTTAATAAGTTTAGCTTTTGGGTCGATAGCAAGCACCCTGCCCCTTACGTTCGGCTCTTTTTGCCTTTTCCCTAGTATAAGAAGTAAAAAATGGAGATGTGTATAAGGATGTTGAAGCAACTGCAGAAATTTATGTGGTACCAAATGAAAGCAAGGAGGAACTGAGGAATGAGGTGTGATTAGAAAAGACGGGTGACTGGTGAGAGACGGACAAAGGGGTTGAGGAAAACAAGATCATGAGAGGAAGAATAAAAGAGAATTCTGCAAATCATGATAATTAATAATACCCCCAAAAAACTCTTGAAGTTCTGTTGCATGTGGCCTTTTTTAGGCAAACCCTTAGTGATAAAACTAAATTTGCAGAAATAACCTCATCACAATTGGCTTTATGCCTGACATAGGTGCAAAACCCCTCCTGCTCTCCATCTGAAATCCAATTAACAATTACTCAAAAGCTCCTCCTGTATAAGATGGAATTGTCATTTCTAAATACACTTTAGGTTCTCTGAAACCGATCAATACGTGGTTCTAATCCTAAAAACAACTTCTATTTTCTGCATAGAAAATGAACCGAAGTGAAGAATTTTCACTTGGGGGGTCTCGTAACTCTTCCAGAAATCATGAGTTTACAAGAAAGTAAGCAGACAAATGCAAATCAGTAATGAAATTACCACCATTAAACTATAAATGTGATAGTGTTTGCAGGACTCCTTGCACATGCTTTGCGTCACCTGATTTAGTAAATCATACTGAGAAAACACAAAAAGGGAAGTTTGCCCATGGAGGAGTATGCACCAGAGACTCGTTTAGCTCTCAATAAATCATTCTTTGGATTTTTATTTCTGGCTGTTATCCCTTACTAACAAACTTTATGAAAATGAGCTGACCATGCTGCATCTTTACATATGTACCAAAAGCTTATGCTTCAGTTGTCTCTTGCCATCTTGTCTTAATATTGCTTTTTTTCTTTTCTCTTGTTTCTGGAATTTTTGAAATTGTGAGAGACAAAGTAAAGGAGGAAAGAACACTTTAACGGAAGTACTAGATGAAGCTAGGCAATATCCTTGTTCTCTTATCCTTTCAAATCATTTGTTTCCGTGCCTTTGAGATTGTCTCACATAATTGGATGTAATATTGGGAAGAACCGTGGAAAAGAATTTAATTCAGGTTAGTTAATTTCCTGGGTGGACAAACCTTGTTAGTTGATCGCATCACAGCAAAGTAAGTTGATGGTTTAGTGGCAAAGAACAAGGGAAGGTTCTCAGATGGTAAATACGTTCTCACTGTTAGGAATTAATTCCCAACTCACACTTAGGAATTAATTCCGCCCAAGATCACACATACACAAAATAACAACTCTTTTTCTATTAAACAATAACATACAACACACTCAAAATATTCACTCTATTTTATCACTCTCTATTTTCTCTCTATTCTTTTCTCTCCTCTTGCTCACGCTTCTCTCTCTCTCTACACCTCTCTTCTGTTCTTTTTCTACTTCTCATATAACACATACATGTATTTATAGAGGGCTTGCCGACCCACTAACCGACCTATATTACACAATTTCAAAGCATCACAACTTTGACTAAGCCACTTCCATTATTGTATCCAAATTAAATTCTTCCTGTACATCAACCAAATTCAAAGCAAATTTTGCTTTAACAACCACTAGGTCAAATTGCATTTCTTTGACCAGTAAAACAAAATCACATCACACCTCCAATCAAATTTTGCCAAATCCCAACAAACTCCACCTTGGCAAAAATTTTCCACATTGACTTAAGATTTGTATATCATATTTGAAACAACTCCACCTAACATTGTATTTTCTAACAACTCATACAAATTTTCAACTTTCTTCCCAATCAACATGATACGTGGACCTCTTCCAACTTTTAACAGTCCATGAGTTGCTGTAAACCAACATCCTTTTGACACCACTGCACCCAATGAAATTACATTCCTTCTGAGACTTGGAACGTGATATACATCAATTAAAGTCCTCACTAATCCATTTGCAGTCTTGATATTAATTGTCCCGATTCCTACAATTTCACAAAAAGAATTATTCCCCATAAAAACCTTACCAACAAATGGTTTGTAGGAGGTAAACCATTCTTTATGAGGACATACATGATGGGAGCAAGCGAAATCAAGAATCCACTCATTTGCTTCATTTTCTTTGTTCGTAATTGATAGGGCTTCAAGCAAGCCATCATCTCCATCTTTTTCTTCGACAACTGCAGCAGTATTGTACCCACTTTCTTTTCTTTTTGGACAATCACGTATGATATGTCCTTTTTCTCCGCAATAGTAGCACTCTCGTTCCTTAATTGGCTTATGGTTCCATGAAGCTCCACCTTGCCATCTATCTTGTCCTCCTTGTCTTCTTTCAAATCTTCTTCTATTCCCGGCAACAAGAGCGTAGTCATTCCGGTTACTTCCTTCATTTTCTCCATTTATTTTCTCACTAGAAAATAAAACACTCTTTACTTGCTTCATTGTCACGATATCTCTCCCATAAAGTAAAGTATTAAACAGATGCTTATGAGTCGAGCGAACCGATGTCAATAAAATAACTGATTTATCCTCGTCACTCACTTGAACACCAATATTGGATAAATCACAGATAATTTTATTGACCCCACGAAGATGAGTTTGCAAATCCATACCTTATTTCCCATGAAAAGAGTATAATTCTTGATTCAAAATCAGCCTGTTGCCAACATTCTTTCCCATGTATAAATCTTCCAATTTTCGCCACAAATCAGCTGCTGATTTTTCACTGACTACATCGTAGACCACATCATCTGTCAGAGTCAACCGAATAGTACTCACCACCTTTGAGTTAATTCTGCTCCACCTAGTCTCATCCATATTTGCGGGCTTCTCGTCCAGCGCTTCATCTAAACCTTGTTGAATTAGTAAGTCCCGCATCCGAACTTGCTAAAGACTGAAGTTCTTTCGTCCGTCAAATTTCTCCACTGCGAATTTGACATCTGGAGTTGTTGCCATAGCTCTGATACCAATTGTTAGGAATTAATTCCCAACTCACACTTATGAATTAATCCTGCCCCAAGATCACACATACACAAAATAACAACTCTTTTTCTATTAAACAATAACATACAACACACTCAAAATATTCATTCTATTTTATCACTTTCTATTTTCTCTCTATTCTTTTCTTTCCTCTTGCTCACACTTCTCTCTCTCTCTACACCTCTCTTCTGTTCTTTTTCTACTTCTCATATAACACATACATGTATTTATAGAGGGCTTGCCGACCCATTAACCGACCTATATTACACAATTTCAAAGCATCACAACTTTGACTAAGCCACTTCCATTATTGTATTCAAATTAAATTCTTCCTGCACATCAACCAAATTCAAAGCAAATTTTGCTTTAACAACCACTAGGTCAAATTGCCTTTATTTGACCAGTAAAACAAAATCACATCACACCTCCAATCAAATTTTGCCAAATCCCAACACTCACTTACATAATGTGTTTGTCAGTTGTCATGATGACGTCTCATGAACCCAAGTACGTGTCTGTATACAACACTTCAATATACTTATTTGTTGCTAGGGGCTTATTTAATGCTACCAATATAATGCGGAGTACTTATGTAAATTCTGAAACTTATTGATATAAACAGACTAGTGGAAAGATGAATATCCAATTCATTCTTTCACTCTTCCCCCAAATCTCTATCTCTCTCTCTCCATCTTCTTTGTACTCATTCTTGTTTTGATTTTCTTCTAATTATAACAGTATCTTCATATCCTGATATTATCAAACTGACTCATATAATATGCCAGGATGTTTTGCGTTCATTGAAGTCATGTTTGAGGTGTGATGAGGCATTTCACTATGCAGAATATGTAAGTATTCATACTAAATTCTTTGTTCTAGACTAGTAACTGAAACCTTCGGATGGATAAAATTCTTAAACCAACCCAATTATGATGACTGATGATACTGCCATGTCTATACTTCTAGAGTCCATGATACTAGTGCATGCACATGCCTAAGCATCATAGCTTTTGTTTAAAATTGCTTTCCCCCCCCAATAAATAGGTTCTGAGGTGGGAGAAAATTCCTGCTGATAAACGAGCTCATTTGATGAAGGAGAAACAGGTATGTTCTTTTTTGTCTTATCAACTATTGTACTATCTTTCAAAATTATTTATCAGAAAACAATAGCTTGTTATTCAACTGTTTATGTTTATTTATTTATTTTTATTATTATTATTATTTTTTTTTATGTTGGTCTATCCAAACATTATTCTTGGAAAAGGATGTAGAGCTCTAGAACTGTTGGCACCATGATATAGTTTGGAACTTGTATGCATTGATCTATTACAATTTAATTTGTCGATCTACGTGGATATCTAACATCATATGATCTCAATTATTGTGTGAACATAACAGAAAATAATATGGGGGAGTGAGAGCCCTGTGCTTCACTTCTAATGGCCTTCATGTTATAAAGAGTTTTTGCTTGTTGTGATAATGTTTAATTCCCTTTCAGGAGCACTTCCAGAAATTGAGGGTTGAGAAGGCAATGGGTTCGTCAGTAGCTACCTCTAAACAGGTGACAGTGTCCTTTTATTCTCATGATTTTTTCAGAAAAGTTTTACGATCCAGGATTTTGGCATATGAAGTTCGTCTTAATGTTGGTAAAAGCATGTGCTTGGTTTCTTTTAACACCTTGCTCACAAAATATGTTTTATGTTTCTTAGTATTCATATTTTACAGATTTTCCATTATGCATTTATTGTTTGTGGCTACATGAAGACAATAGAATGCTCTCTTTATTTCATCAGAATCTGCTTAGGTTGAAATCCTTGTTTCCCATTTTAGATTGAATTTTATTATGTAAATAGTAAATTCTTTTGGGTCTGTTTGGTTTGTATCTTTGAAAACTGTTTTAATTTGGCTCATGTACTCTCTTTTTTCCCCTTTTATTATCCTTTTGTATTGTGGCAGATTGCGTACCTGCAAAACTTGGGATGCACTGAGGTTCCTACATCGCGTCTCCATGCCTCTCGCTTGATTGAACAATACAAATCATTGTGACGAGAGAAATGTTTGATGATTCAGTGGTATTGAATTTTGTAGAAGTGAAAACTATTGACACGACCTGTACAAATTTTGTTTATTCTATCTAATCTTATAAATTTATACCTTTTTAATTTACTTTCACTTCCATTTTCATTTCATTTCCTTTTCCTTGTCTTTCAATCAACTTATTTTAGTGTTATCCTATTTGCACTAGTTGTTACAGGGTGCTCACTTCTTCCACATCGGATAAAGAGGGGAAAGTGAATGAGGTTTAAATAGGTAGATGTTAGCCTAACTCATTGACTTAAGCTTTTGGGTCGAATCGCGAAACATCCACCCGTTATACTAGTCCAGTTTAAAAGATGGAGTTTGAGATTGCTAACAGAATTAGGGGAAATGCTATTTAATAACTCGAATGTATATGGAGTGAATTTTTTTCCTACAGCCTAGGATGTCTATAAAAAAAACATAATTTTTTTATATATAAAAATATTATATTGCACAAAATTTATCACTTAAATAATGAGAACCAAATAAATTTACAAAGAAAAATAAACAAATAGGTTAAAAGAAATGTTTAATATGTTCAAAATTCTTCAATCAACTATTGTCCAAAAAAATCAAATGCATCTCTCTTGACATTTCACATCTTAGTCTTTCCTTTATTATATTCTAAAAATTTTCTTGATAGAAGATGAGGATCTAATGTACAAATATCAAATCTTCGCATTTTTGTGGTGTTATCTTATTCCTCTTTAAATAGTTGATAAAAGAATAGGTGTTCTAATTCCTTTCACAAGATGAGGAGAAGGAACGTTGTCTGAGTATCTTCAAAGACAAATATTGAATTAGGGGTGTTGAAGTTCCATAAGTGACCCAACAAATTACCGCCTCTATAACCAATCCCCCGCGTGTCCACGATGTTTTCGATTTAAAAAAAAATTAGGACACATTTTTGGAGTATCAAACACATTTTTGGCATGTCCACGTGTTTGTGCTTCATAACTTTCACTTATCTTCCTTCAAATGCATATTATTTTTTAAAAGTCATTTACTCCATCACATAAATTACACATACTACCTTTACTATTGGTTCAGTACTCCACTAACTCAATTTTAAAGGAGTATTGCAATAGTTGCCAAATATTAATCAAATTTGTGACTTAAAACTTTGATCTCTTGCTGTTTATGTTCGGCAAATAATTATGGTAACTTCACATAAAAAATTAGAGCATTCTATCAAAATTTGCACGAGTAGGAAATCTTGAATGCGATTTATTATTTGAAACTGATAAAGCTTTACCAGATTAATCTGATGCTCACAAACATTCTGAAATAGCACTGCCACCTTTCAAAATTGCAGTTTATTAACAATAAAGTGATCATAATATTGAGCAATTTATATCAAAGTTGTTAGGATCGGCAGGATCGTTAGGGAGTGTGTAGGATCGGGATCTGTAAGTGCTAATTTTTGCTCAAACACTCGAATGAATATTATTAAGGCTCTAGGCCTTTATTTATAGAACAATTGATGGGCTTTTTAGCTCATCTTGATCACAATCAAATCCCTTTATTTCAGGGGTTTGATTTGTATTATATTTTTGGTCCCAATTATCCCATATTAATTTGGGATTTGGACTTGTTGACCAAATAATTCAGAAGTACTCCTCTTAATGGGCCGGGTCCTTATAATCATTCTTCTGTTGATCAAGCTAGGCCTTCAATTTGTTGGGCCTTAATTTTAGGCCCTTACACTAACCCCTTTGGGTTAAACCCAATGCCCCATGGGCCTTACCCAAATGATTGATCGCAAATTATCTTTTGCTTGTGTATATCTACATATATACATGTACATGTGCTAGTGGGCTGACGTCACAACAATCATGACTTGGCTTCCGTGTGGGTTTCAAATTTAAAATGACGACTTGATTCCCTCAATCGTCGCGTCTATCCCTCTTGAAAAGCTCCAACGCCTCCAACCCCATTTAATGCGCATTTTGAACGCACCCCATCACCTCTATAAATACCATGTTTACCTAACACTTGTAATCTCTCCATTTTCAGAAATCTTATAACTTTTTGTTCCTTTGCTCTGTAGCCACAAATTCTCTTTTACACTTGTTTGTGTTTTCTACATCTTTGCTGCTTCATGTACCGTATTATCTTCTCTGGTGACCTCTTTTTGTTTATGTAAGTGCCTCAAAACTTTTCTTCCTCTACACCATGTCTGAGTTAAGTGCCATCATTGTTAATGAGGAGTTGGCTCCTTTATCCCGTGGGGAATCTGTTGAGAGTCACACTGGGGAGCTTCCTGTCCTTCCTTAGGAAGATGAGCGTACTGATGACATTGAGGAACTCCCCCCATATAACCCTAAAAAATCCCTGCTGAGCAACGTAGAACCCCCAATGTCAAATCCCTTAGGAAACTGGTGAGGCCTCCACACAGAGTAAAGTTTGAGGCCTATGATCCTGAGTTAGATTTTACCCAGGGGGAGGATGTTGGCCCCCATGACCTCCTCTTGTCTTATAACCAGGTTAAACTGGTCAGATTCCCCCTTAACCCCCTCTTCCATTTTATCTTCTTCATTCTGGGGTAGCCCCATTCCAGGTCAACCCCAACTTCTTCCGTATCGTTTCCATGCTTATCTTGGCAAATTGTGAACACGGTCTGCATCTTGGTTTTGATGATCTCCTCCTGTGCTACCAGATCTTGGAGATCTCAAATAATGTGGGAAGGTTTATGGTCTACCGGGCATTTGCTCTGGCACAGACAAATATGAGAAGGGGTGGAAAGAAAAAATGGTTTTGATCAAGGGCCCCTAGTTTTACCCCCAATCTGCTTCCTTCCCTATCCCTAACACTTTTTTCCCTGGCAAATTCAAGCCTTACAAATTCCTTCATGGTCATACAGTTTATTGTCTGTGCCGTGACCATGATCTTTATAGGGCAGAGTACATATATGAGTCTTTTGGTGTCAGTAGTAAAGGGGTTTACTCCAGTAGGGTTATAAAATAATCAAGTTGCTGAGGAGTAAACTCTGCTCTGAGCGTTTACTGTGTTCTAACTTTTTGACTCCTGGTAATTTGCAGGATATATCTGAGCTAGGTGCCACAACAAATATGTTTTGCCTGAGCCACCCCAAGCTTATGGACGATGACCTGGAGATCATCCCAGATCTTGCCACTCAGGAAACTTCTACCTCAGTCACAACTGCAGTCCCGACATATGGGTCTGCTGCAACAAATGAGTTTGTTGCAGCCTAGACTACTACCCCTTCCTTGCCTCAGCCTTCTCCATCTTGTTCTCGCCCATCTGCTGAAGAGAGGACTTTAAAGAGGCAGAAGCTAAAGGGGAAAGCTTATGAGGGGAAAGACAGTGCTCATGTCCCCACTTCAATGGAGGAGATGACTGCCAGAGCTAAGTCCCTCTAGAGTAGCGAGGAATTGACTGCTTTTAGGGATCTGGATGACCCTGATCTTCCTGATAAGGTTATGGGCATGATGATGAGGGTAGGTTTTTATTTCCTTTGTTTCATTCTCTTGCCTGAATATTACTTCTATGGCCTCTGATAATTTTTGCCTTAAACTTTTACAGGCATTTTATACCGTGGGTGCTCTATGTTATGCACGTGAGTCCCAAACTGATGAGGTTACCCGCCTCAAGGCTGCCCTGGCCCTGGAAGACAGGAGGGAGACTCTGCTGGCTAAAGAAGCTACTACTCTAAAGGAAGAGAATGCAATTCTGAAGGAAAGCAGAGCCCAGGTGAATGTTGAGAATGAAGATCTTCAGTATCGCCTGACCCTTGCCCACTTTGAGCTGGAGATGTGCAAACAAGGAGGGCTATACATGCACTCGCGCTATGAGGTCTTCAACAATAGTGCTGTTGGCGAGTTCTGGTGCAGTGGCTTTGTTAAAACCCTGAAAGAGCCTGAGAGGAGGAAGCCTAATGATCCTGATGCCATGGATGCCCACCTGGGGGTTAAACATCCCTACAAGGTTCTTAACCCCAGCTCAGCTAAGACCCTCTTCTTGAAGTTCCTTTCGGGGGACCCTACTGCTGACCCTCAGAATACAGAGGCTCCACCCCTTCCTCCTACGGAAATTGTGGATACCTTTGGGCCAAGGTTTAGTGCTAAGTCCAAAACTTATGCTCCATATTTTAATTTTTTTCTTTTCTTTATTTTGCATCTGGGTATTTGTAGCATTTTAGGCACTTTCTTCACATAATTTTAATGAAAATTTGTTTGCTTCATAAGTTTGTTTTATGAGTTATGTTATTCCATGTACTTTGAATTTCTCTAAAGCTTATCAAAGATTTTGAATCTGCCAAAGCTATATCCCTTTACTATCATTGAATGTACCAGTGTATGCCTCAGGCATTTAACTTTCTGGATTGACATCGAAATCTTATTAGGTGTATACCTCTGATATTATCAATACTTGGGAATACATTTCTCTTTCTGATGGCTCAGACATATGCCTCTGCCATATTTATGACTTAGGAATAAAATCCTCTTTTTGATGGCTCAGGCATATGCCTCTACCATTCTTATGATTTAGGAATAAATTCCCTTTTTTGATGGCTCAGGCATATGTCTCTGCCATTCTTATGACTTAGGAATAGTTATTATTTTTGATGGATCAGGCATATGCCTCTACTATTCTTATGACTTAGGAATAAATTTATCTTTTTGATGACTCAGACATATGCCTCTGCCATTTTTTTGACTTAGGAATAAATTTATTTTACCACAAGATCAACAAATGTCAATACTGGATAGTTTGAATCTAGAATTAGGCTCTTGGCCTCTTTTATTGATTGTAATTTGAATAATCAACAAAGGTAAATACTTAGGCATGCAATGCCCTTGTTACTTAAAAAAAAGTCTATCTATGGATAGTACCTCTTGAGTCTGGAAGCATTCTGGGAGTTGGGTTCCATGCGGCCATTGGACTTCCTCAACAGGTATGCCCCTTTTCCAATGACTTCAGTCACGGTATAGGGTCCTTCCCAATTTTTATGAAGCTTGCCAATGATACCAATCTTCTTCCTGAGGACCATGTCCCTAACCTGGAACTCTCGCCTTTTTACCTTCTGGTTATAACTCTTCCTGATTCTCTGATGATATTCAACTAATCTGGTAGCTGCATTGTCACATTTTTCCTCCAAGGTGTCAAGAGCATGGACCAAACTCTGATTGTTTTGGTTCTCCAGATAGGCTTCAGATCTTATGGTTGGAACTATACTTTCTGTTGGGATCACGACTTCTGCTCCATATGTCATGGAGAATGGAGTTTCACCAGTTGGAAGCCTCGGGGTTGTTCTATATGCCCATAAAATCTTTAGTAATTTATCTGGCCAAAGTCCTTTGGTATCTTTCAGCTTCTTTTTAAGGATATTCAAAATTGATCTATTGGACCTTTCTGCTTGACCATTACCTTGTGGGTATCCTACTGAGGATGTATTTAACTAAATGTCATGTTGCTCACAGAAGGCTCTGGTCCATTTGTTATCCAGGTTTAACCCGTTGTCTATCATTATTACCCTGGGGGCCCCAAATCGACATATAATATTTGACTAGATGAACTTAATCACGTGTCTGTGTGTGACTACCAAGTATGACTCTGCTTCTACCCATTTGGTGAAATAATTTCTCGCGATAAGTGCTAGATTCACTTCCCTCAAGGCTTGGGGAAGTGGACCCACAATGTTTATCCCCCACTGGGCGAAAGGATGGGGATTGAGTGTGAGATTCAAGAGCTCTGGTGGAGGATGGATGTTGTCTCCATGGATCTGGCATTTGTGGCATCTTCTAATGAAAGCCTCAGTATCCTGAGAAAGGTAGGGCCAAAAATAACCCTGACTTAGCACCTTATGAGCAAGGGACCTCCCTCTTGAGTAATTCCCTCACGTTCCTTCATGCACTTCCTACATGATTGTTGTGGCTTCAGATGGGGTAAGACACTTGAGATAGGGTCCTCCAAAAGACTTTCGATACAATTTCCCAATTATCAGGGAGTACTTTGTGGATTTCATACAGATTTTTTTGGCCTCGGCCATGGCTTTTGGCAAGAGTCCATCCCTGAGGTAGGATAAGATCGGGTCCATCCAACTAGGTTCTATGGTATTATGCAGATGATGAGACCAGAATAGTTGGTATTCTGGACATTAATATACCTCTTTTTAGTATCTTTATTCTATTAATTTGGTATTTTTATGCAAGTTGTGTGTTAAGTGTGTTTTCAGGGATTCTTAGCAAGTATGCGGAATTCAGAGCAACATTTAGAAGATATTTGCACTCGAAAATCAACAAAGTACAAGTCAGTGAAGCAAGGTACAAGTGGCGAAAACATAAAACTCGCGGATTAAATAAATATTAAAATTCAGGAGCCACCAATCGATCGGTGAGGCTTTTCGATCGTTCGGAATACGCCGTCTTAGAATCTGTGCGAACATATACTGCAGAATTTTGACTTTGTGTACAAGTACATAGCGGGGAAAAATCGTCCATTCAACGTCATTTCTTAGCCCTTAAGTTCTCTTGGAGTGCAAGCAAGGAATATACCATATCTGCACCAACTTTTGTCTATTAATACGGGTAGAAGTCATGAAGAAGAGATATATTTGACCTTTTGGAAATATCTTTGTATTTTCTCAAGAACGTATCATTGTTCATAAAAAACCTCTCTCTTTGAGAAAGGTTCCCTTCCTCAAGAACTCAAGAACTAAATATCTAATCATGAAAACGGTGGCTTCCTCGACAATGGAGTCTCCCATTTCCATGAGCGGCTAGTCGGTATCTAGGGTTTTGTTGGAAACCCTAGCCGAGTAATGTAGTATTTTATTTATTTTTATTGCAAAGAGAGGAATCTGTTGAAGGACACTCATATGATGATTATGTAGTGAGAGAACGAACAAGACAACCTAAATAAGATTTATTTATTAATTCTTTACTTAAGTTGAGACTGAATTAATGATTTATCTTGAACAACTGTTTTTTATCAACGGGGTAAGAAATTCCGTGATTTAATAACGATTTCTACATAATGGTACTTATTTGACATGATAAACTATTTCGTTTACACAGTCCATGCCTAGAGAAGATGATTGTTAGCATGTTTTTTAAATTCATGTTTTAGGAGTAGTTGTAGTACAGATGCATACAACAATCATAATAATCGAAGATGAATTGTAGCGAATACGGACCGATTGCATCCTTTTTGGGACTAGGCAACTGATTGTAGCGTTACTAGTCTGATTCATATGAGTTGTACCGCCCTCTTGCAATAATATAATTAAAGGACTATGTTATAAGGCTAGTGGTGGAGTTGGAATTCAACCATAGACTTGTTTATCTTGAGCGAAACCAAAAACATTTATCTTTATTTTATTTTATGTTTAGTAGTTTAATACAACAAACCAATCAAACAACTTTTATAAATATAATAAAATTTGGTACTTTATAATTATTTGAAATACGACTTTGATCTCTGTGGTTTGATACCCTCTCTACCCAACTATACTATATATTACCCGCAAACTTGTGACTGAGAGGTTAAAACTAGATCGTGTTAATTCCTTATTTTTAACACTATTATTTTCACACATCTGGAACCAATCACAAGTTTTTGCCGCCGTTGCCGGGGATCAAAAGGATATTTTTTATTATTATATTGCAGCTCTCTTAATTATTGTATAAATTTTTAAAATTTTATTTTTAATTGTTTGCATTTTCTTTTGCAGATACAACTTCTGCCAAAACTGCAAATTTTCCAGAAAATTCACGGACTCCAGTCTCTGATCGATCGTTTCCTTCAGCGATCGTTCGGTAAGTACTAACGATCAATCGAAGAGTTCATCGATCATTCGGTATTATCTCTGATTGATCGATTGTCTTTCTAATCGTTCGAAATACTGATGTTCATAAAAAAATTTGAATATAGGATAGATACATTGAACCATATCTCAACAGTATCAGAAAAAAAGATAAATATAAATATTTTCTATATTTGCATATTTACATACCTAAACATCTTATTTTCATAAAAATAAAAAAATCAGAAAAAAATCTTTTCCAAAACTAAAATATATATTTCGATTTTGATTATATTTACTTACCCTTATATTCTATTAACATATATATTTTTATTATATCTATTATATATACATATATATATGTATATTGATATATAAAATAAGTAATTAATAAATAAATAATATTTATTTAAATAGATAAAAATAAATAATAAATAATAATATTTTTCATTTTAATTCCTTATTTAATTATTGCAATTTAGTACTTAATATTCGATATTATTATTGATTGTTTGTGTTTGGATGTCGTTCAATTAATAGTCCCCTTGTGACTTTTGATCCTGAAATTAACTGAACGTACTGAATAAATAAAAGAAATAATTTAATAAATAATTTAAACATGGCTGAAAACGTAGTCGCGGCACCGGCCGCTGTTTTTAAAGATTTCTATACACCTCAGGACTATACGTCACTTTTAGAAATCTCCCTATCTGATGGAGCGGAAAATTTTGACATAAAACCAACAATAATTAATATGTTATCTAAATTTTATGGAAAGGCTCATGAAGACCCGTATCAACATATAGATGAATTTTTAGATGTCTGTTCTACCATACGTATGAGAGGAAAAACTTATGATGAATTTAAAACTCGATTATTCTCTCATTCCCTAAAACATAAAGTTAAAGTATGGTACGGAACTGTACCAACTGATACTAAAACTGATTGGAAGAAACTTCAAAAAGAATTTTTGCATAAATTCTTCCCTGTTGGAAAAACTCATGAAACTAAACGAACGATTCTGATGTTTACACAACTACCTGGTGAGCAATTCTATGAAACTTGTGAACGATTTAACGAAATATTACAAAAATGCCCTCACCACGGATTCCCAACACAGGAGTTAGTCCGTAGTTTCTATATATATAGCGTCCGGTATTTTTACGTGCTAATTAAATTTTTTATTTAAACAATTAAGTGCTTATGTGATTATGTGCTTAATGTATTTATTTGCTTAGCACGAATTACATATTTTATGTGATATTAAAAATTGTAAGTTGCATGTTGTATTTTCATTTTGAGAATAATAAAAATTATTGAAAACGATTTCAGGAAAGAAATGACCGAAGGGTAAATGAATAATTTCATATTTTGAGCACTTATTGGAAGGTGTAGAGATTTTGGCTAAGTGTTAGGACATGAGTGGCATGTTGGTAATTAGAGAGGATGACAATGGGTGGAAGGGTAATTAAGATGCTTGATGACACTCTTGTAATTAACCTTAAGTTGGGATGAAAGTTGTCATTTTATATTTTTAAGTGATGTCTAAATTCTATCCATTGATCTCCTTCTCGCATATTTGTTCTCAACCCTTGGATCATAGTGCCTTGTTTGGTTGACACTTAAATGCAAGAATGCATTATTCATAGTCTTTCACTTGGCAAGACTTCATGTTAGCCCTTGGATCAATTATTCATTTTCCTTGCTTTATTCTCAACCATTGGATGGTGAGAATTGTGAGTGGAGATTCTCTACAACCTTTAGGGTTAGCCACTTTGTAAGACTTCAATCCTCTCACAAACTCTTGCTCTCTCTTCCTCTTCTTGCTTATTGGGGATTGCTCTTGTTGGTGTTCTTGAACCATTTGGTAAGTCTTCTAATCATTTTAGGGTTTGGTTGCTAAGAACCCTATCTTTCAAGTTTATGAATTTCTTGTACGGATATTGATTCTAGACTTTTCTTATTTGTAATATAAAAGGTTGAGTTTTATTTCAACTACCAAGTGAGTCTTATTGGTAGTAGCTCTCAATTTCCATCTTGTGAAGAGCTAGTGGTAAGTTTCCTATAATGTACTTTTAAGCTTTCAATTCTCCATGAAACCCTAAAATAGAAATCATTAGGGTTTGAATTGATTCTTGTGGTCGGAGCCACTTGTTTATAAATTTTGGTTTATTGAAACACCATAGTAAATCTTGTTGTTCATATGGTGTATTGCTAGTGTTGGAAGCTATCCAATTGAGCACTTGATGGGTAGAGTGGCTTGGACCTCTTTTGGGCATATTGTGTAACTTGCTTGGAATTGAGGTAGGGAAAAAATGAATTGTTTTCGTATTTGTATGAGGGTGTGTGCGTCTATGTGTATATATGTCGTATATATATATATGCGAGTTGTGTCTTGATAACTTAGATAATGATTTAGGCTCTTGAAAGCATGAATTTGTGATGTAAATGCTTGTTGTGTTTTATGGCTTATAAAGGTGCAATTGTAAGCATTGTGATAATATGAGTACAATATATTGCCTAATGAAATAAGCATGTATTGTGATAGAGCATGTTGAGAAATATTGCTTATAAATGGGAATTTGTTTATAAATGTGAAATTGTAAGCATTGTGTTGAGTTGAATCCAATATAATGCAAATTGAGAGAATCATGTATTATGATGGCATATAGTTGTGATTAAGAACCTTCATACATTTTGAGTACACCATGTAGTGTAAAAAACATGGATGTTGGTTTATACAGGTTATGTAAACGTGTGTGAGTATTTTTTTGTCGAATTATCGTAACAACTGGCCAGGAGGTGTTCACGCCTACGGAACTAATAAGCCAAAAATATGCTACCGGTTTGGGAGTCGTAAGAGAGGCTCATATTCCTGACCTTTGGGTCTAGAGGCACGGAGTTGTAAGTTGGGCTCTCGTGCAACCGGCTTCCTTGTTGAAGTGATATAGAGAAAAATCACTTGGGAAGAGTTGGTTTGGTACTCTACATTACTTGATGAGCTTGTATCCTCAAAAATAAATGGCCAGAGTATGTATCCGTTAACCTGAGTTGGGCGCCATGTGTATCATGGGGTGTGTTGAGACATGGTGCATTTAGACTATCATATGTGTGATAATGATTTCGGTTTTGAAGCATGTTATGTTTGAATGACTATAATGTGAGCATGTTGGGAAAAATTGCTTGCTGGGTTCGAAGGGGTTCCGAATTGGCGTAAGAGCCATGTGGAACAAAAGACCGACCTAGGAGTAGTTGGATGTACCATGGGTGGGTTGTACCACTCGGACTACCAAGATTGAGGCGATGGCGCTTCCTCTACTGGGCTAGTGAGCTCACCCCACGACTTATATTTTTCAAGTGGTGATCCCTTTCCAGGAGGTCAATAGTCTTTCGGTAAAGATACGGTATGGATTTCGCCCTTTTGTGCATAAGGAGGCGAAGTACCTATTTTGTAGAGTAGTAGTGTAATCCACATGTATAAACATGCTACTCTTGTTGTAAAACTTGTAAACAAACGTTAAACTACTTTCTTTTGTCCGGCTAGTATGTTAGCCGAGTAGTGGTTATTGATGTACATCCCTTTAAGCGCTATGCGCGGGGATTATAATCTTTTGGGGGCACTTCGGTGCCAGATTGTATAATTATGTATTTTGTGTAAACTATAACATGTTTCGCCTTAGAGCGCTAGAATGTAGAATTGAATCCTTTTATTTTGATTTATGAAGTGAATAGTTGCTATTAAATGTGGTTATTAAGATTTTGGTCGAAAACGACATTTTTCTAAGTTTTCAAACAAACCCTTTTCGTTTTGAATGGAAAAACTCATTTTCGCCCACCCCCATAACCTCGACAAGTTTTCTGGTTAAGAAATGATTTTAAACTCAATTTATAAAGATTTTGAATTTTAGAAGCCGACGGTAGTTAAAACGGAGACCGGGGGCAAGACAGAAAATTTTTGCGGAGTTTTGTAGAAACTTATTTTTTTTTTTTGAAAATTTCAGACCTGGGATAGATCCCAAAAAGTTGGGATCGATCCCACCAATGATCGCTGATTTTGTTGAAGTTCAATTGGGATTTAGATCCCACTTTCGCACTTGTGGCGACATTCGATTTTCGGATTTTCGGATTTCCGTATTTCCCCTCTCGGATCTCCAAATTAGGTTCCATTTGTTTCTATGGTTTTTACTATGTCCAAATTCTTGAGATAAAATTTGAAATGTCAGTTTTACCCTTAAAATGACTATTTTACCCTTGGTGAAAGTAGGGTACTTCAACTTTCTGTTTTGGTCGGCGTTGTCCGACACCATTTTAAAAAATTCATCTATCCCACCTCATGGCTTTGTTTTAGGTTCCGTTTGTTCCTACGGCTTATTCTAAGTCCAAAATTTGTAGTTGAAACTTGAGATTACTATTTTACCCCTGAAATAACATTTTTACCCTTTGGTGAACATGGGGTGTTAAATGGCCGTTTAAGGTGCCGTTTGTTTCGTTTCATTCCTATTTCAATCCCGCGTTATCCTTTTGACCTCTTTTAGATGTGGGAATGACTATTTTACCCTTGTATGAGGATTTGATGACTTAAGGAGATTTTATTTTGTTTTTTTTCACTTCCGCATTCACTCCCTTAACTCTTAGGCTCGGGTTTTGTAGTCCTAGGAAATTAGGGGCGTGACAACTTGGTATCAGAGCGTGTTCTTTCTTTATGGGATGAGGGGAGAGGGTCGTTATCATGTTTCACTTATTGTTTTTCCTACTTCCTATTGGTTTAAGTGTTCGTTCTTGTCTTTTGTCCGTTGTTGACTTATGCGTGTGTCAACATGACTTTGTGGTTTTGTTTGGCATACTATGATTGTACTTGTGCCTTACATGTTTAGTTGTTGTCATGTAAAGATCATGCCGCCATGTAGAGGTCGACCGTGTTTCGTTAGAGATGGTGATGCTCCGGGTCAAGTACGTCCGATTGTGGACGAGAATGTGTCAGCACCTCCCGATGTTGGAGAGTGTGTGCTGGTGGCTTCTTTTTCATGGATGGCGATGAGTTTGTGCGTGCTTTAGCGGCAGCTATGGCATAGGTTCCTCAGAGGTAGCATGTTGAGGACGAGGGCTTGCGTGCTCAAAAGGCTATCCGGGATTTCGTACGATTGGACATACCTTCCTTCGTGGGTGGTCCGGATCCACTTGTAGCCGACAATTGGTTAGAGAAGATTACCAATGGGTTTGATATTATCAAGGTGGTTGATGATGATGTACGGGTCATGATTGCATCATTTTGACTTACTAGTGATGCTAAGGGTTGGTGGAAGTCTGTCACAGACAAGAGGGACATCAGGGCTATCACATGGTTGGACTTTCACACGTTGTTCTTGGATCGATACTTCCCACCACTTGCTAGGATGAGCATGAGGGACCAGTTCAATGAGTTGGTTCAGGGTGATTTGTCAGTGACCGAGTATAAGTTTTAGTACACCAGCTTGTCTAGGTTCGCGCCTGAGATGGTGGTGGATGATGAGGTGAAAGACCGAAGTTTTGAGAGGGGCAATCTCAAGTCGAAGATTTTTGTGCTTACTATGCCAACATATCGCGAGGTTATTACAAAGGCATTACTTACTGAGAAAGATGCAAGAGAGGGTCGACTAGCTCGAGAGGCTAGGGATAAGAGCTTTGGAAGTTCTTCATCTTCGGGATTTGGGAACAATAAGAGGCAGCGAAACAGCACTTCATCTCCAGTTGCACAACAGCAATAGCCACAGTAGCAGCGTCAGGGACAGTCTGCACATTTTTCTAGAGCATCTTCGGGTTTCACTCACCGGTAGATTGTTTGTTTTCATTGCCATCATCCAGGGCACACGAAGCCACAATGTCCGTCTCGTTAGCAGGGATAGAGTAGTGGTTCAGTGCATAACAAGGGTTGCTTCAAGTGTGGACAGCAGGGCCATATCGCCAGGAACTGTATATTTCGATTAGATTTACTTACCCTTATATTCTATTAACATAAAAAAAAATTATTATATATATTATATATACATACATATATATTGATATATAAAATAAATAATTAATAAAAATAAATAAATAATATTTATTTAAATAGATAAAAATAAATAATAAATAATAATATTTTTCATTTTAATTCCTTATTTAATTATTGCAATTTAGTACTTATTATTCGATATTCTTATTGATTGTTTATGCTTGGATGTCGTTCAATTAATAGTTCCCTTATGACTTTTGATCCTGAAATTGACCGAACGTATTGAATAAATAAAAGAAATAATTTAATAAATAATTTAAACATGGTTAAAAACGTAGTCGGGAAATTGATCGGCCGCAATTTTTAAAGATTTCTATACACCTTAGTACTATACGTCACCTTTAGAAATCTCCCTACATGATGGAGTGGAAAATTTTGAAATAAAACCAACAATAATTAATATGTTATCTATATTTCATGAAAATGCTCATGAAGACCCGTATCAACATATAGATGAATTTTTAAAGGTCTGTTCTACCATATGTATAAGAGGATACACTGATGATAAATTTAAAACTCGATTATTCTCTCATTCCCTAAAAGATAAAGCTAAAGTATGGTACGAAATTTTACCAATTGATACTAAAACTGATTGGAAGAAACTTCAAAAAGATTTTTTGCATAAATTCTTCCCTGTAGGAAAAACTCATGAAACTAGATGAACGATTCTGATGTTTACACAACTACCTGGTGAGCAATTCTATGAAACTTGGGAACGATTTAACAAAATATTATGAAAATGCCCTCACCACGGATTCCCAGCACATGAGTTAGTCCGTAGTTTCTATATAGGACTAGGAGAGGGACATAAAAATACAGTTGACACAGCTTGCGGAGGTACCTTTACACAGAAACCTGTAGACTTTCTATGGAATCTTTTCAAGAATCTCAGTGAAGATTCTCGTCAAAATATGTCAGACATTAGAGCACCACAAACTATCTTATCTAATCCTAAAAGAACAGATAATGCATTTGAAATCAGTCAAATAAATGAAGTAACCTCCAAAGTAGATGAGTTAAATAAAACGTTTGATCTATTAATGAGAAATACTCAATCTAATAATATCCAAGAAGTCTGCTCAGTACGCGTTAATCCTTCGCACTTTGCTAATACTTGTCCTTATCCACAACTAGAGTTAGAGTTTATTACTGAGGATGTTAATGCTACTTTCACCAACCCGAATAATAACCTATTTTCAAATACCTATAATCCCGGTTGGCGAAACCATCTGAACTTCTCATGCAAGACTCAAAATAATACCTTTAACCAAAGTCCTAATCAACCATCTAACCAATTCCGCCCATTTAACCAAAACCCTACACAACAACAAAATCAATTCCAACCATTTAATCAAAATCCTAACCAACAACCTTTTAGAAATCCAAACAATACACAACCTATGAGGTCACTTGGTTTCGAACAAGAAATCAGGAGTGTCCTAAACGAATTTAAAAATGCTACCCAAATTCTACATACACATTCCCAATCTATTTCTAAACTATAAACCCAAATTGGGCAAATAGCTAATTTTATGAATAAAAGGGAAGAAGGAAAACTGTCAAGTCAGCCGTTAATAAACCCTAAAGTGCAACATATGATATAGCATGTCATTCTTGTAGGAGAACCAACCATTGAAACTATTCAAGCAATAACCACTCTTAGAAGTGGAAAGGTCATAGACAATAAGGCTGAAGAGCAATTTGAAGAACGAGCAAAGAAACAAAATATTAATGAAGAAACGAATAAAGAAAAAGAAAAATAACCTGTGTTTGAGGAATTAATCTCTAAAGGAAAAGAACCTATGAAAGAAACACAGAACAATTCCACACCACTTAAAGAAACATGAGAACCTAGCTATGAACCGAAAGCACCTTTTCCACAACGTTTAAAAGATCCTGTTTCGTATGGTAAACAAGGAGAAAAGATTCAAGAAATGTTCGAAACTTTTCAACAGGTGAAAATCAATCTTCCTCTTCTTGATGCTATTAAGCATGTTCCTGGCTATGCTAAATTCCTAAAAGATTTATGTACAAAAAAAAAGAAGAATCGAACTCACAATACTAAGAAAATAGTATTGACCAATCATGTGAGTTCAATAATATCAACCAACCTCCTGCAAAATATAAAGACCCTGAAGCCCCAACTATTTCCTATGTAATTGGAGATTAAGAAATTGGGAAAGCTCTTCTTGATTTAGGAGCTAGTGTTCATTTACTATTATATTTTGTTTATCAATAACTAGGCTTAGGAGAATTAACTCCCACACCTATCATTCTACAACTTGCTGATAGATCAACAAAAGCACCTAAAGGAATTGTAGAGGATGTTATTGTTCAAATTGATAAGTTCTACTTTCATGTGGATTTTGTTGTTCTAGACATCAAAGCAGTGTACGACCCTACTAAGAAAATACCTGTAATCCTAGGAAGACCTTTCTTCGCAACTGCTAATGCATGCATAGATTGCAGAACTGGGGTTATGGATTTATCTTTTGAAAACATGAAAATTAGGAAGAATGGGTTCCCTAATAAATACCCAGTGATTGGGCAAGATGATTGTTTTTTCATCGATGCACTCGATTAAGTGATAGAAGAAACAACACCCTAAATATTGACTAAAGATCCACTAGTGAGAGCAATGAGCAATGAGGAAATATTGGATGACTATATTGAGCCATTAAATAACCAGCAACTACCTAAATTAGAAGATATCTTCGTCATTGAACAATCGTTAAACATACCACCATGGAGGGTGCCCAAAGAGCCATTACTAACTTTATAAAGTACACCCCCAATACCTTCCTTACTAGCACCGCCAAAATTAGAATTAAAAGAATTACCTAATCACCTGAAATATGTATTTCTCGGGTCTGAAAAAACATTACTAGTAATCATTTCTGCCTAGTTAAATATAGAGTAAGAAAATAGTTTAGTAAAGGTTCTGAGAGAGAATAAGGAAACAATAGGGTGGAGTGTAGCAGACTTAAAAGGAATAGATCCCTCAATTTGCATGCATCATATTCATTTAGAAGAAAATGCTAAACCCTCTAGAGAAATGTAAAGAAAATTAAATCCTAATATGAAGGAGGTTGTTAAGAAGGAAGTAGTAAAATTACTAGATGCATGAATAATTTACCCTATTTTTGATAGCACATGGGTAAGTCCAACGCAAGTAGTACCTAAGAAATATGGCAATACTGTTGTACCCAATACAATGGGAGAATTAATTCCTTAGTGCACCACCATTGGACGATATGTATGCATTGACTATCGAAAGCTAAACTCTCACACTCGAAAAGAGCATTTCCCACTACCATTTATTGATCAAACTCTAGAAAGGTTAGCATGGCAGAGCTATTATTGCTTTTTAGACGGTTATTCGGGGTATAACCAAGTAGCAATTGATCTTGTGGATCAGGAGAAAACTATGTTTACCTGTCCTTACGGTACATTTGCATATAGGAGAATGCCATTTGGTTTATACAATGCACCAACCACTTTTCAGAGATGTATGATGTCAATCTTTTCAGATATGGTGGAGAAATTTTTGGAAGTATTTATGGATGATTTCTCAGTCTTTCGAACTTCCTTTGATGAATGTTTAGACCATCTAGCACTTGTATTAAAAAGATGTAAATAAACTAATCTAATTCTAAGTTGGGAGAAGAGTAACTTTATGGTGTAAGAAGGGATAGTGTTAGGTCACATTATTTCCAAAAGAGGAATTGAGGTAGATAAAGCCAAAATAGAACTAATAACTAACTTACATTCACCTACAACTGTACGACAAATACGATCATTCCTAGGTCATGCCGGTTTTTACTAACAATTTATTAAGGATTTTAGTAAAATAACAAGACCACTATGTAGTCTACTGACAAAAGATGCACCATTTGAGTTCAACACCGAGTCTCATAAGGCTTATGAGATACTAAAACACTTATTATCTACTGCTCCAATTATGCAACCCCCTGACTGGTCACGACCATTTGAGTTGATATGTGATGCTTCTGATTATGCTATTGGATCAGTTCTTGGGCAAAGAAAGAAGAAAATACCATATGTTGTTTACTACGCTAGCAAGACCCTTACTGAAACTCAGATGAATTATACTACCACGGAAAAAGAATTATTGACCGTAGTGTATGCCTTGGATAAGTTTCGCTCATATCTATTAGGAACTAAGGTGGTAGTCTATTCTAACCTCTCGGCGTTGAAATATCTCCTCTCAAAAAAAGACTCAAAACCTCGATTAATCAGATAGATATTACTTCTACAAGAATTTGATTTGGGAATCAGAGATAAAAAAGGTACCAAAAATGTAGTGGCAGATCATTTATCACGATTAGTACTAGAGTCACCTAATAGTGATACACCCGTAAATGATTCCTTCCCAGATGAACAATTATTCCATGTCAGTTTAGAGATTCCTTGGTATGCGGATATAGTTAATTACTTAGCTACTGGTAGAATACCAAAGGGCTAGACAAAACAAGAAAGGGAACGTTTCTTTTCTCGAGCAAAACACTATATATGGGATGATCCGCGTCTATTTAAATATTGCCTCGATCAAATCATTAGGAAATGTGTTCCCTAGAGTGAAGTAGCAAGTATTTTAAAATTTTGTCACACCCTTGAATGTGGAGGTCATTTTGGAGATAAAAAGACAGCAATGAAAGTGCTACAAAGTGGGTTTTATTGGCCCTCAATATTTAAAGACGCTTAAATGTTGTAAAGGGTGTGAAAGGTGTAAAAAATTAGGCGCAATATCTTGAAGGAATCAAATGCCGCAAAACCCAATTCTTATAATTGAATTATTCGATGTATAGGCAATAGATTTTATGGGGTCATTCCTAAAGTCATAGGAATTTGAGTATATCTTAGTTGTGGTTGATTATGTATCAAAATGGGTTGAAGTTGTGCCGACTAAAAGAGCTAATCATCAAGTGGTTATCAAATTTTTACAGTCTAATGTGTTGACTAGATTCGGAACACCACAAGCCTTAATTAGTGATTGAGGAAAACATTTTTGCAATAAATATTTGGGGAGTTTGTGTGAAAAGTATTCTGTGACACACAAGGTAGGCACCGCTTATCATCCGCAAACAAGTGGTCAAACAGAAATTTCGAATAGAGAAATTAAGCAGATACTTGAAAAAACAGTGCGTCCTGATAGAACAGATTGGGCAAATAGATTAAATGATGCACTATGGGCATATAGAACTGTTTACAAAACACCAATCGGTACCACTCCATATAGATTAGTTTATGGGAAAATGTGTCATCTCTCTGTCGAATTAGAGCATAAAGCATATTGGGCGACAAAAAGACTAAACTTTGACTTAAAGCAAGCATGAATTTATCAAAAAATGCAATTAAATAAGTTAGACGAAATACGTAACGATGCGTATGAGAATGATAAAATTTATAAAGCCAAAACGAAAGAATTCCACGATAAACATATCCGTCATAAAACATTTGAATCAGGCCAGATAGTATGGTTGTTTAACTCAAAATTAAAATTATTTCTTGGAAAACTTCGCTCCCAATGGGATGGACCATATACAGTTCTAACTGTATATCCATATGGAGCTGTAGAGTTAGAGGATCCTAAGAATGGTAATCGTTTTAAGGTTAATGGTCAACGGCTGAAACATTATTATGAACATGATGCAAATGTAGGTATGGTGAAATCTATTGATTTAATAGATCCAACATACAATTCTGATTAAGGAAAGAAGGTATTCCGTTAGGTCATTGATGATAAATAATGACCACTAGTGTATTATAATTTGAATATTTATTTTAATTCAGATTTTTATAATTTTATTGTAATTTTTCGTTTTTAATAATTCCAAGAAATGTAAAATATAAAAATAGTATTTTCTAGCAAAGTTCGATCGATCGAATATATTCAAATATAGTATAGTATTCAAATATAGTATAGCAAAGTTCGCTCATTTTTAATTATTCGATCGATCGGTTTTGTAGGAATGCACTTCGTGTGACAGAAAACATTTAGGTCATTAGGGTATTGTTTTAATATCAACTAATATAGTATAGTGTATAGAACCTTATGTGACTAATTCTTTTATTTCAATCAAACCAATAACCTGACTAATTAGTCACCCTATATCTTTATAAATATACTAGGTAAACATTTCATACTATTGTATCTTTATACCAGAATACTAGAATAATGGTTGAAATCATTGACATTTCTTCCTCTTCCTCTTCACATGTTTCATCTGTTGCTTCAAATTCCCCTAATGAAGAAGTTAGGATTGAGCATATCTTAGCTATTGATGATGTTGCTAAACATGAAGAACCCGACTATTCTCCTCTTGATAACCCGAATATTGATGCGTTAGATTTGCATGCGTTAGGTTATGAGGTGTTATTTCTCGCTAATCGTTTAGATCATCCCAATTTTCATTTGCTTTCACATTAATTTTCAATCGAGGGTTGTAGAACCTTTTGATTGCTAGTTCCAATGTTATTTTCCCAGACGTAGTACGTCAATTCTATAGAAATATGACGATTGTTGAAACAAACGATGGAATTGCCCTTTCTGTGTGGACATAATATAATTTCGAATCCATTCTAATTGATGCAAATATGGTAGCTCGAGAGTGGGAGATTCCGAGAGAACTTCCTAAGGAATGGAAATACCAGTTTACCATGCCACCTAATCCTTTGCCTTCTTTTGTTGAGATGGTGAGGGAAATTTGTAATGGTTTTGCAATTCCAGAAGGAGTAGAATTATTGGATAAGCATTATCTGAATATCAATTATTGGGCTTTAGACTCCATTTTGTTGACTCAAATTTACCCTAACCAAGGTGGATTGCTTCGCTATCAAAGTATGGTGGAGTTGATTTATAAGTTTCACATGGACTATTGGGTGTCATTTCCGGATTTGATTATTGAAAATATACGTTTACATATTGAGATGATAGTAGAAAGAGATGACCCATTTGTTAATGATTGGAAGCTCCCCTATCCTTTTCTTATTAGCAAAATCCTTTAAAGTGAGTTAGGAGGGAACATGTATGACAAGGAAGATGAATGTGAAGCATTTACCAAATATTATGGTTTGAGGTCCTTTGGGGTTGAGTTAGACGAAGAAATGCGTACTAAATGGAAGGAGGAGTGAGAAAGTGAGCAATGAATTTTATTACTAGGGATGAAATTAGTTTATTGTTATTTTTATTTTTGCATTATTTCAAGTTCCAGAATTAGGTTTTTTATTTTAATGCAATTTCAATTATATGTAGGCCGTTGGCCAAGATATTTTTCATTTTTTTTCATTTAATGAAAATTCCACTCCTTTATAGTCTTTGTCTAAATGCAATACATAAACTATGATCTTGTTTTAATCCTAATTAGAATGCAGATTATGGTACACACCAAGTTTGGGAGAGATTTCGTCACCATTTGAAAATCTTGCTAAAATCAATGGTAATATTGTTTTATCCCTATGTTTCTATGATTATAGCCATGAGGACATGGTTCAATTAAAGTTTGGGTGGGGGGGGGGGAATAGTATAGACAAGAATATAGAGGAATGAGAATTTTTGAAATTTTAAGTAAGAAATTAAAAAAACGACAGTAGACCACGGGTAGCTACTGTTAAAATCGTGAAAAACAGTGACCGATTGATCGGTTGTTTTGGCGATCGTTCGGTATATGTATATATATATATATATATATTTTCCTTTTTAGGATAGGTTTTTCTTTTGGCTAATTTATATAAATATAAATATTTATGTAACATATATAGTTATTTTATTATTCTAAGTCTTAATTTTAATATGTTCTTGATGAAATTTGTGAATTTATTAGGATATGAGACTAATTTAGAAAATAGATGTCTGAGATTATTTTCTGCTTTTCTGAATAATACATAAATTAGAGAAGTGGAAAAATGTGGTTCTTCATAGGTGAATAAATTTGGTGAAATTGAAAATAGAAAAGATAGTTTTGACCTCTATAGTTTCATTTATGAACATAAAACATATTATCTCGAATATGTATAAAAGTGCGTAAACATTCTCCTTAATCCGCAAATCAAATATGAGAATGTGAAGAATGGCGTACTAAAAAGAAAAGATATAGTGGAAAAAGCAAATAGGAGAATAAAGTCTTCTCCAAGAAAAGAAATAAAAAATATATATATGTTAGGAAAAAACAAAAAGAAAGAGGAAAACCCTCTTCAAAATAGAAAAAATATAGAGAGAGAAATACTATAAATGGGAGTAAATGTGCTATAGAGAAAATTCACAAAACATGGAAGACTGTTGGCTCTAGAAGTAAAGATTAACTAAGTTTAGTCACTAGTGGAGACCATTCTTGACTCTAATCTAAGATAATTATTATTTTGTAATAGTATAATTTATTTTCTTACATTTATTCTATAGATTCTATCATCTCGTAGTCAATGAACAAGTTTGCTCATGAATATGTGTTAATTAAATATTATAAAGAAGTTGTGGGAAGTCTATTTAACCCTCACGAGACTTCACTTGTCCACTATGATATTTTCTAGGGGTTTAAAAGACTTGTTACACGTGCTAAGTGTAATCGTCTTTCCTCACGAAAGAAAGGAGTTAGTTTATTATTATTATTATTATTATTTTTACTCTTCATGATTTCTTTGATTCTTTATTTCTAAGGGACTAATAATATTTAAGTTTGGGGGTTTGATGAGACCAGAATAGTTGGTATTCTGGGCGTTAATATACATCTTGTTAGTCTCTTTATTCTATTAATTTGGTATTTTTATGCAAGTTACGTGTCAAGTGTGTTTTCGGGGCATTAATGCAAAAATGTGTTGATTCGAGATTCTTAGCAAGTATGCAGAATTCAGAGCAACACTTAGCAGATATTTACACTTGAAAATCAACAAAGTATAAATCAGTGAAGCAAGGTACAAGTGGCGGAAGCATAAAACTCGCGGATTAAATAAATATTAAAATTCAAGAACCACCGATCGATCAGTGAAGCTTCTCGATCGTTCGAAATACGCCATCTTGGAATCTGTGTAAACATATATTGCAGAATTCTGACTTTGTGTACAAGTACATAGCGGGGCAAAATCGTCCATTCAACGTCATTTCTTAGCCCTTAAGTTCTCTTGGAGTGCAAGCAAGGAACATACCATATCTGCACCAACTTTTGTCTATAAATACGGGTAGAAGTCATAAAGAAGAGATATCTTTGACCTTTTGGAAATATCTTTGTATTTTCTCGAGAACGTATCATTGTTCATAAAAAACCTCTCTCTTTAAGAGAGGCTCCCTTCCTCAAGAACTCAAGAACCAACTATCTAATCATGAAGACGGTGGCTTCATCGACAATGGAGTCTCCCATTTCCATGAGCGGCTAGTCGGTATCTAGGGTTTCCAACAAAACCCTAACCGAGGAATGTAGTCTTTTATTTATTTTTATTGCAAAGAGGGGAATCTGTTGAAGGGCATTCATATGATGATTCTGTAATGAGAGAACGAACAAGACTACCTAAATAAGATTTATTTATTAATTATTTACTTAAGTTGAGACTGAATTAATAATTTATCTTGAACAACTGTGTTTTATCAACGGGGTAAGAAATTCCATGATTTAATAACGATTTCTACATAATGGTACTTATTTGGCATGATAAACTATTTCGTTTACACAATCCATGCCTAGAGAAGATGATTGTTAGCATGTTTTTTAAATTCATGCTTTAGGAGTAGTTGTAGTACAGATGCATACAACAGTCATAATAATCGAAGATGGATTGTAGCGAATACGGACCGATTGCATCCTTTTTGGGACTAGGCAACTGATTGTAGCGTTACTAGTCTGATTTATATGAGTTGTACCGCCCTCTTGCAATAATATAATTAAAGGACTATGTTATAAGGCTAGTGGTGGAGTTGGAATTCAACCATAGACTTGTTTATCTTGAGTGAAACCAAAAATATTTATCTTTATTTTATTTTATGTTTAGTAGTTTAATACAACAAACCAATCAAACAACTTTTATAAATATAATAAAATTTGGTACTTTATAATTATTTGAAATACGACTTTGATCTTTGTGGTTTGATACCCTATCTACCCAACTATACTATATACTACTCGCGTACTTGCGACTGAGAGGTTAAAACTAAATCGTGTTAATTCTTTATTTTTAAGACTATTATTTTCACACGTCTGGAACTGATCAGCAGACACTAGATGGTTGTTGAATACTCATGATCTCTAGGTAGTCTACTGGGGCCACCCTTGTCAGGTCCTGAGTATTGGATGATGCCATGTTGGCTAAGCGGTCTGCATTATCATTCTACCCCCTTGGTACTTGCTCAAGACTAAACTGGTCAAAGTGGCTGAGTTTTTCTAGAGCTAGGACTCTGTATGGTTCCATCGTTTCTCCAGTCTCATACTCCCCACTAACTTGACTGACAACGAGTTGAGAGTCACTGCATATCCTTAGCCGTTTGACCTGGAGGTTCTGGCATAACCTAATTCTTGCTAATAATGCCTCATATTCTGTTTCATTATTAGAGGCTGGGAATTCCAGACAGACTGACTATTGTATTTTGGTGCCGTCAAGAGTTATAACCTCCAGTCTTATTCCAGTTCATGACGCTCCAACTGACCTATCAACGAACAAACTCCATTTTAGGTATTCCGACTCTAAGCAATCCAACTTTGGTTCTGCCTCTAGAAGAAAATATGCAAGTGCCTGTCCTTTGATGGCTACTCTTGGCACGTATGTAATGCCAAAAGTACCCAACTCGATTGCCTACCTTGTGATCCTCTCCGTTTAGCCTGGCTTGGACATGATTGCCCTGATGGGGAATGTCGTTGGGACAATAATTGGGTGAGTTTCAAAGTAGTGTCTGAGCCTCCTTTTAGCATTAACTAGTGACAGGATGACTCGTTCTACAGTGGTGTATCTGGTTTCAGGGTCTGATAATGACTTGTTGGTATAGAAAACTGGCAGGTTTTTTCCTCTTTTACTAGCGCAACGCTTGTGGAAGAGACCGACATTGCTAAGTACAAATGTAGTGTTTCACCTGGTTTAGGTGAAATCAACATCAGAGGGCTTATCAGATACTCCTTTAATCTCTATAGTGCCTGAGTTTGTTCTGACCCCCAAATGTTGTCTTTTCCTGCCCTAATGGCCTGAAAGAATGGCCTACACTTGCCTGTGAGTCTGGAAACGAACCTTCTCAGTGCAACCACCCACTTTGTCAGAGTCTAGACTTCTTTCTGGGTTCTGGGTTCTGGGCTCTTCTGTGTGAATGAGTGCTTTAATTTGTGCTGGACTGGCTTCGATCCCCGGCCGATTCACTATATGGCCCAAGAACTGGCCAGATGAGACTCCAAATGAACATTTGGAAGGATTGAGCCTCATCCCATAGCTTCTGACTGCTTGGAATACTTCTTTTAGGTGCTGGAGGTGGTCCTCATTCTTCTTGTTTTTGACCACTGTATCATCGATATATGCCTCTACTGTTTGGCCCATTAGGTGACCAAAGACTCTTTTCACCAATCTCTGGTAGGTAGCACCTGCATATTTTAGTTCAAAAGGCATTACTTTATAACAAAATGTACCTTCCTATAATGAATGACGTTTTCTCCTCATCGGTAGGATTCATGGGGATCTGGTTATGTCCGAAGTAGGCATCTAGGAATGAGAGTCGTTCATACCCTGCTGTTACATCCACCATCTGGTCGATTTTTGGCAGAGGGAAGCAGTCTTCTGGGAAGGCCTTATTCAGATTGGTGAAGTCTATGCACACCCACCATTTCCCATTCTTTTTTCTAACAACCACCATGTTGGAGAGCCAGGTGGGGTACCTGACTTCCCTAATGAATCCAGCCTCTAGTAGTTTCTTGACTTCTTCGGTTATGTTCTGGTTCCTTTCTACCCCAAATTGCCCCTCATTCTACTTTATTGGTCTAGCCTCAGGGTCGACGTTGAGATTGTGTTGTGTAACCGAGGGATCTATGTCAGGCATATCCAAGTGTGTCCATGCAAATATGTCCATGTTATCTTGCAGTAGTTTGATCAGGTCTACTTTTTCAATAGTTGAGAGGGTGGAACCAATGAACGTGGTTCTGCCATCTCCAGAGGGGTTGATGTCTACCTCCTGGAGTGGTTCTATTGTAACCTGACTTTCCTAACCCTCATCGAAAGGGTCTGTCTATAATTGTCATTTCTCTCTATACTTGGAACCTTCCCGCCTCTCTTCCTATGGTTTGGTCCATTTACTTAAATTTTTCATGGTGACTGCATAGCATTCCTTTGCTGCCACCTGATCCCCTAGAATATCACTCACATCAATCCCATTTGGGTCAAGGCATCTCATGATTTGATGAAGAGTTAAGGGAACCCCTTGCATCTTGTGAATCCAGCCTCTGCCCATTAGGAGGTTGTATGATGGCTTGGCGTCTACCACTACAAAGTTTTCCTTGAGAGTCCTTCTGGCAGTTGACACGGACAGTTGAATGACCCCAATTGGTTCTACCCATCGTCTATCAAATCCAGTGAGGGGTACTGTAGCAGGATGCATCTGGTTCGTGTCCACTCCTAGTTTGTCAAATGCCCATTTAGTCATGATGTTTGTGTTGATGCAAGGGTCCACAATGACTATTTTAACCAGACAGTTGGCTACCAATAGTGAAATGACCAGTGGATCTTCGTGAGGTACTTGTACGTTCCTTATGTCAGACTCGGTAAAACTTATCGAGGACTCTTCCTTCTTGTTAGACGTCTGGCACACCTCTTTGATTCTTCTAAGCTTATGTGCCTGACGCATCTGGGATCTCCTAACCCCTTCCGCCTCTTCTGTAGTATGTTCGCCCTGAACCATATGAATCACCTGTACTGGTTGTCCTGCCGGGCCAGCGTTCTGAGGGGCACCACCCTGACGTTCCGTTCGGGTCTGATATTTTGCCACGTACTCAACTAGTTTTCCCTTTGCAATCATCGCCTCCACTTGCTTGCGCAGGTTCCTGCAATCGTTGGTATGATGGTCATACTCACTATGGAAGGCACAATGCTTGGTCATGTCCCTATATTCCATAGGCTGTCTCATTGGCAAAGGGGGTCTGAATATTCCCTTTCCTTTTTTTTCCTAGTAGAGTTTACCCAGGTTGGTTTTAAAGGGGGTTACCTTCTCCTCTACCCTCTGCTTCTTATCGGCTGGCTTATTTGACATGGAAGCAGGTGCTGGACGAGCTGGTTTCTGATCCTTGATGCAGTCTTTCGTACGGGCCTCAATAGTTACCATGGCCGCCCTTTTCCGTCGGACTGCTTCCTCCTCCTCGATTCTGAGGTATCACTGGGCTCTGGAATTTAGCTCCCCTATGTTACTGGGGGGCCTCTTTACCAAATATGCATGAAACTTGGTGCCAGGAATCAGGGCCATTCTACACGCCTTGACCGCTGACAGCTGATTGCATTGGTCAATGGAAGACATCTCCCTTGTGAACCTGGATAAGAAGCTCTAGAGGCTCTCTTCTTTCTCCTGGGTCATCGTGAATATGATGGAGATGGTTTTCTTCTATCTTTGGTTGCCATAGTATTGTGCTATGAAGAGTTCGCAGAGCTTGCTCTAACTTCCAATTGACCCAGGCGGCTGTTTTCTGAACCACATGAGAGGTGTCTCAGTCAGGCTAATGGGGAATACATTGCACAAGAGGGCCTCGTCTTTCTTCCAGGCGGTTATCTTTGTTTGGTATTGGTAAATATAATCCGACAGGTCCTTCGTCCCATCATAGAGGGTGAAAGTTGGTAGGTGGAACTTTTTCGGGTACTCTGACTAGTCTATTTCATTCGTGAAGAGTGATTTGATCATGTTAATGGCAGCGTCAACTGCTAAGTCCTTCATGGAGGGGGTCTGGACCTTCATGTTTTCCAACACTTGCCTCTGGATCTTGGCAGCCATGTCCTCCAAGTCTTTCATGGTTGGAGGTTGCTGAAATGGCAGGCCCCCGAATGCTGGAATGGAGATCTCTTAGGCCCTGTTTGGTTCGCGGTCCGGTTCCATGTGGTCCGGTCTCATAATGGTTTTTTTGGAACCGGACACTGTTTGGCAACACGGTTCCAAAAAAACAATGACCACTTGAGACCAAATGGGGTAATTTGAGACAACCAAAAATGATGGTCTCGAGTGGTCTTATGTATAATTGTCTTAACACATGAGACCATAAAATTTGAAATATATATATAATTTGAAAATAATATATAAAATTAAAAAAATAATATAAAAAATTTAAAATAATGTATAAAATTTGAAATATATATATAAAATTCAAAATTAATATATAAAATGCAAAAAATATATTTAAAATTTGGGAAAATAAAAAATTCCAAAATAATAGAAAAAATAAAAAATAATGTATAAAATTCGAAAATAATATATAATATTTGAAAAATAATTTAATTTTTTTTAAAATAATGTATTAAATTCGAAAATATATATATAAAAATCAAAATTAATATATAAAATTTTAAATATATCTATATAATTTAAAAAATAATATATAAGTTTTGAAAAATAATATAAAAAATTTGAAATAATGTATAAAATTTGAAAAAAATATAAAATTCAAAAATAATATACAAAATTTGATATATATATATTTTTGAGAAAATATGAAAATTTTGAAAATAATATAAAAAATCAAAAATAATATATAAAATTCAAAAAATAATATAAAATTTGAAATAATTTATAAATTTTGAAAAATATATTATTTTTGAATTTCTTATATTATTTTCAAATTTTTTATATTTTTTCAAATTTTGTATATTTTTCATACTTAATATATTTTTTGAATTTTATATATTATTTTTTTATTTTTTGTATTATTTTCCAAACATAAGACCAAATAGCTTGAATAAGACCATAAGACCAGACAGTTTTACCAAACAGAGTTTCAGAACACCACCCAGATAAAACCGGACCAGACCGGACCAGATAAGACCAGACCAGACCAGATAAGACCGGACCGGACCGCCTACCAAACGGGCCCTTATTGATCATCAGCCGCTCTGGTTCCAGTCCCCTCCCGCCTATTATTTTCGCTCTCATCATGCCTTGGTGGATCTGGGATTACGCCTTCGTTGTTAATACCGTTGGCGGGGTTCGCGACGTTTGTTGGATCGGGTAACTGACCAAGCCTCTAGAGAAGATCGGCGTTTTGTCGTTTGAGTTCTCCATTATTTCTTTCCACCGCCATTAATCTTTACATGATTGTTTGGATATGAGCGGCTTGGGATGTGATGGCTTGGGCCGCCGCTACTGCTGCAGAGGATCTAGCATCCACCATGGCTACTCTCACAAAGTTTTTGTCAAAGACAAGAATCAAAAAGTGAGAAAGAAGATCAATAAACCCCTTCGGTTCCCACAGACGTTGCCAAAGTGTAAGTACTAATTTTTGCTCAAACACTCGAATGAATATTATTAAGGCTCTAGGCCTTTATTTATACAACAATTGATGGGCTTTTTAGCCCATTTTTTATCACAATCAAATCCCTTTATTTCAGGGGTTTAATTTACATACCATTTTTGGTCTCAATTATCCCACATTAATTTTGGATTTAGACTTGTTGACCAAGTAATTCAGAAGTACTCCTCTTAGGAGGTCGGGCCCTTATAATCATTCTTCTGTTGATTAAGCTGGGCCTTCAATTTGCTGGGCTTTAATTTTAGGTCCTTACAGGATCATAGAGTAGTAAGTAGGATCGTAAGATTCTACCACATTGTTATAAAAAAAATGTTAAATTAACTTCTTAATTAATGATATCTTTATAATAAAACAAAAATATACTCAAAACATTAAGTATAATAAAAAACACATAATCCTAAAGTCGATTTTAAAAATATTACAAAAACTATATGTATATGGGCTTAATTACATTCTCTTATTTATCATAAAAGTATTAATTAATGTCAACAAATAACCAAAATAATATGAGTTATAACTTTTAAAATAAATTTTGTGAAGCATTACACAAATAATATATATGCTTAAATTTTCTATTGCATTATTATTTTTAAATAGATTTTGTATATTATTACATAATTAATATAAAGGCTTAATTTTTTTAATTTTTTCAATTAAAGAATTATTGATAGACTTTAATTATTATTATTTTTTAATAATTTTAAACATAATAACTAATTGTATAAGAATAATTAAGTCTCATTTACTCTTTTTTAGTAATTACATAAATTTGGCCTTTCATATAGTAGTACTCTATATATCTTTAGTTTATGTCTTTTGAAATACTAATTAGAATTACACTTCAATTAATGGCTATTAATTATTATTTTTTAAAAAAAAATTAGAAATATTCCTAACCCCTCACACTTTTAGAATATTAGTCACATGCATAATTAAATAGTTAAAATATTAAAAAACCATTAATTATTTACATAATTTGGTAAAAAAATGAAAAAAAAGTCACATTCAAAATGCACGTGAGGGAAGAATCATAATTAAAAAGATAAAAAATTATATATATATATATATATTGTATCTAAAATACTACAAAAGTGCATGAATAAAATAGTTTACAAATTTCTTATCCATGAATGGATATATAGATGTATATATCCACTCACGAATAAGAAATTTGGTAAAATACTTTTCCAAATTTCTATCTTTCTCATGTGTTTTATATTTTAAAACACATGAAAAAAATAGAAATAATTAAAATACATTACACTTTTATAAGTAAGTAACTATACATATAAATTAGAGATAATAAATATAAAAATAAGTTTAGACCGGTTATTAATTTTTATTAGATAACGAGTATAGATAAATAGTAACTATGGATAGATATATATATTTAATGGAAAATCAAAAGAGTTTTTCAATGATTAATATAAAAATAAATGTTAAATAATAAATAATTCAATATTTTTTATTCTAAAATAATTAAATAATGTATAAAAATATTCTAAGGGCCTTGTACTTTATAATAGTATAGATAGACATAGAAATAGATTGAGTTGAATTTGAGTTTTAAAAATATTTTTTTATTTCTTTTTTTAAAAAAATGGCCCTTTCATATGAATAGCCCAACTCAAAATTAATTTTTTTTACCTAAAAAGTCTTAAATTGCATGCAAATAGTAGAATCGAGATCGTTTTGGGTGATAAGATTGTAAAATCCTACCCCATAGGATTGCAATCCTATGACGATCGTACCCCATGAGAGATTTTTGTGAGATCAAGATTGTTTTGAGTGGTAGGATCGATCCTACCCCAAAGGATCGCGATCCTAACAACTATGATTTATATATACCGAAGACGCTATTTGCAAATAGAAGATGCTCCTTGGCAAAAAAGTACATGTCCAATAATACAAATATATATATATATATATATATATATATATAATAATAATAAGGGGGAAAAAAATATGTATTCCTAATCAAACGGGTCAATTCGTGGATCGTGCTCGCTTGCCATTGCCATCCCTGTACATAGGCATGTAGGGCACATGACCTGCAAAACATATGGGTTGTTATATATCCACTAATTATTCATTAGTTCAAACAATTTGAGAACTTACACGAGAAATAAGAGGAAATTTTGAGGAAACAAGAAATGATATTTCAAGTATGAAGCCATGAAATGGAAAAGTATTTTGGTGGGAATGAAACTCAATTTGGTGCTTCAGTTTCGTACAACAATGTTTGCTTCTTTAGTACCAAGCTCACTACATGGATCAAGGCAGCCACTCTCAATCACAAATGGAATTTATTTTCAGATTATCAGCAAGTATTTGGCCCTGTTGGATGTGGACATGCCTCATCAAAGAGAGAAGATTTTGGAGCCATTCTATCCCTTAAATAGTTCTTGGTGCTGGAGAAAATTCGCCAATTAAGAGATACTGCACGAATGATTTCTCACAATGGTAGTGGCACTCGGTCTATATGGTGCCTGGTTTCCGTGAGGGAATCTCTCATTCAATCCCTACTGGCAAATTTCTCCTCTCCTTTCCAGGTCCCAATCCCTGATCTTTGAAATTGTGTTATGCTGCCATGTGCTTCTGGTTTCCCTTGGCTGTTCTGGGCCGAATGTATTCTTTCTTTTGGTTCAACTTACTGGTTTTATTGGGTGTTTTTCTATTTGCAGCCTTTCAGTTTTGTTGTCAAAGGGTATGCTGCTTGATCCAATGCATACTGTACAGTTTATTCTTTTATACTTTATTTACAGCAAACTGCTCAGTTATACCAAAGGTTGTTTACGAGTGTGGCTGTCTATCTTCCTAGGAAGGAATCAACTAGGGTTTATTGCTGTCTAATTGGGTTCCATAGCAAGTATGCGCAACTTCGAGAAAATTTACATGTATTTTTATGTGTACAAACACATATATGTCATTACCCAATGCCAGCATTATGATCCGATGATATGACCAGTTGTTGATCTAACTATCTGGCTCGTTAGCATAATATCTGTCCTCAAACTCAGTCTCACATGAAAGTCAAAATTTGACCATTATACATGACCCCAAAACATCCACTCTATCGCAGTTTGAGCATCTTTCCAGGATCTTTTACTCAATAATCAGTTTATGTACGAGTAAACCACTCCCCCACCCAGAAGAAAAAGAGCCACTACGTACAGAATGAGCAAATACCCCACCTCAGTTGTTCATTAAACTCTCATACTTGTTTTCCGATTTCTGTAATAACAACAAATCTTCAATGTACAGGTACACAACAAATGTGTGGGTACATAACAATCAATGACTAAAGGATCCTTAGTTAACGACTAAAGGGGGAACATATTTTGTTCTTTCATAGCATGACTTACATGTAAGGACAGTTTTTAGTTTTATAAATAATTTTGTCAAATTTGACAGCCATGGGAAAATTTGCTCCAAAACTTTAAAAATACTGGGATTTATATGCACATACCAAATAGCAAGGATGTTTCTTGCACATTTTCTGCAAACCCTGCAACCTTTTTGCCCTAAACCCTCAATTTAATCACATTGGTGTTTGATCAGGAACTTGTTTCAACATATGTTTGAGCCACATACATGGCAGTGGCAAGAAGAAACAGCTCACCTCCCATCCATAGATGTAATAAATTGTTCCCGATGTCCAGTATAATAAGAAAATGTACAGATTAGGAAGGTCTAGGTATCTAACCTTTCCCGTGCCAGAGCAATTTAAACATCTCTCAGTCATAGGTGGAGATAGAGGTTGATCCCCACCACTTACTGTTGCTACAGGCTTAATAAGAACAACCGTTCCTGTACTTGAACAACGAGCACAAGCAAGATATCCTGCATCAATCAGTTAATAAATGAACACATGAGTAACTGTGATAAGTAACTTAACAGCTGTGGTTATTTTTACAATATGAGCTGAAAAGCATCATCAGGCCATTTTATCTTCTTGAGTAGAGGAAACGTGAAAGTAGAAAATTCCTAGTCTTAAAGGTAAGAGCAGAAAACCTAGCATGTAATGAGTTGATTTATTTGTTTATTTACTGCTATTATTATTTTATATTTTTTGAGAGAGAACTACATTTAATGGCTAAAAAGATGAAAGGAAAATTGAAAATTGTTGCAAAAGTTCAACGATCATTATAATTGTCAATGATTACAAGATTACAATATTTCTCCCAGTCACCATTTTCTCATTGATGAATGAACCATAAAGATAAATTTGGAAATACACAGTGGAAGGATGAGATAGAAATTCATAGCTTTTATAAATGGATTTTGGATCCTACCAATGAGATTTAGGATGGATGGAATAAGAATTTCCAGCAAGTGTAGCCAAAAATAATTGAATAAACCTGCTAACCCAATTTCTCTAAAAGCTTAAGATGTTAGAGAGGGTCTAACTTAAGTATTTATATGCTTCAACATGCCCCTTCACGTGTGGCCTTTTTTGGTTCAACACGTGTAACAATTTTTTAATGTGGGTAACGGTGACATTTGAGCACAAGATTTCCTGCTCTGATACTATGTTGACTACCCAACCATCCTAAAAGCTTAAGCTATTAGAGAGGTGTAACTTGAGTATTTATATGCTTCAACAAAACCAAATCAACCGTCTCAACTTTTCCTCCTCTTCTTCTTCTTCTAATAATGAATGAATGAAGCAACGAACGAATAAACAAACAAAACCGTCTAGTAAAATAAAAAATATGAGTGGATATGGCAAAATCTAAAGATGCGGGAATAAAATTAGGGTGCTTCTCAAAATGCATACCAGTTCCAAGACAGTATTTGCATCTTTTATGCTCCTGCTGTTTTACATTGTTTATTTCAACTACCATCAAAGCTGAGATCACGCCTACGGCTCCTCCTGAGAAAGACGCCACTATAGGATCGACCTCACTGCATTGTGCAATATGAGAGTCAAGGACCAAAACAGAAGCAACATTATCGAAACATCATTTATACAAGTTGAAGATAACATGCATCCAACACATTAGAGGCATAAGTCTATTTCAGTTGCAGTTCTGAAGTTCATCACCAGTGGGTTTATATAACACAGTCTTCATTGGTAAATATTACAGATAACCATTCGTATAATGTTTTATGCTGCTCCAAACTGAACACAGCAGTATTAAACCTACAATTCATAGTACGAAGAACACCACGAATGCTATTTTCCTTTCACGAATTGTTGATAAAAAGAATAAAATTGAAGAGAGAAACTAAAAAAGAAAAAACAAGCATATATGTGTTTCGGCCACTAAGGTCTACATCCATGGCACTAAAAATCTAAAAAGAGACATCACTTTTATATAGTATCTTGGTTTTGTTTACAATGCGACATTTATAAGTGAAACAATCCACGTGATATATATGAAAAATACTTTGATGGAGGATTCTTAAAATTACTCCCCTAAATCTTTCATTTCTATCAAGGCCTAAATCACTCCTATACAGATATTCTTCAACACAAATCACCACCTCACCAATTAAATACTCTGAAGAAGAAAAAAAAGTGCAGCTCGTGAAGCCATTTCATGGAAATAAAATGTCAAGTATAGAGAAGCCAGGTCTTTGTTATAGGTTTTTTAAATATGTGTGTGTGAGTGCGCACGGAGTGTGAGTAACATTTACGTTTCCACCACATGAATTTACCTCAACTGCATAGGCAGATGCATGTTACGTATAAAATCTTCATATGATGTGCCTCCGATTCCCAACTTCAGTTCCAACTGAAACAAGCATCCGACAAACAGAAACTATGATTAGTGAGGAAAAGAATCTCTGGTTTCCCTATAAGTGAACCAATCTATGGAGTAAAACATAATGTATTCTCCCTCAATATCTACTTAACCAACTACAGTTTCAACTTTTAACACGTCTCCAATTTTCACGGTATATTACTTAATCTATACGCAGCCAAATGCTGAGAATTGTCAAAAGCTGTCTACATTATACTCTGATTTTCATCTATCACCAATCCTATGATTTTGGTTTTATACATGCAGGACCAGCTATGTCTTAAGTTGGATGAACTCAATATTAAGGGAACTTAATATACTAAGGCAAACAATATAGCCTTATCTATCCCTTGATGCAGGATTGCAGGGTGATACTTTCAGTATTGAACTATCAGAAGACAAAGGTTTCCCCACAAAATATGACAAGAAAGGAAAGAAAAAAGTAAAAAGAGAGGAAAGAAATAGATAAATTTCTTGATATAAATAGCGCCTAAAAATAAAGGCCATGTTGGTTAGAATAAGCAGTAGTCTCTCAAGGTAGAGAGACTCTTAATTTATAATGGTAAATTAGGTTACACAAGAGAAGAGATCTTATTGGGCCCTATTAGGCTTACTACACACATGTGGCCCAAGAGGCCACACGCCTCCACTAACACTCCCCTTAAGCTGGAGCATAAATATTAATCATGCCCAACTTGTTACAAATATTTTCAACTCTAGTTCCTGGAAGAGATTTAGTAAATACATCAGCAAGTTGATCCCCAGTTTTCACATGCTTCAATAAGATATCACCATGTTATAGCTTTTCTATGATAAAGTGGCAGTCCACCTCAATATGTTTAGTGCGCTCATGAAATACGAGATTGGTCGCAATATGTATTACTGCTTGATTATCACACCACAACTGAGAAGGCTTTGAAGAAGGATAACCAAGTTCGTATAATTGTTGACGCAAATAAGTCACATCACTAGTCACATGTGCCAGTGCTCGATACTCTGATTCATCACTTGAACGGACCACTACATTTTGCTTCTTACTTTTTCATGACACCAGATTACCACCTACAAATACACAGTATCCAGAGGTGGATTTCCTATCATAAAGAGATCCTGCCCAATTAACATCGGAGAACCCCTCAACCCACATATGACCACGATTACTGTAGGATAATCCACGACTTGGGGTTCCTTTAATATATCTCAAAATATATGTCACAACATCCCAATGTGAAGTACGAGGATTAGACATGAATTGACTCACCACACTCACAGAGAAAGCAATATTTGGACGAGTCACCGCAAGGTAATTGAGTTTCCCTACTAGACGCCGATACCGATCTGGTTTAAGGAACTCATCACCATCCTTCATAGATAACTTAACCCCAAGAGTCATTGGAGTATCGCTTCATTTAGCATTCATCTTTCTTGTATCCCGTAGAAGATCCAGAGTATATTTTCGTTAGCAAAGATATATCCCATTTTTGCATCTAGCCACCTTAATACCCAAGAAATAACGTAAATGGCCTAGATATTTAGTTTGGAACTGACTCTAGAGAAATATTTGCACCGAAGAAATACTTGTATCATTACTCCCTGTAATGACAATATCATCCACATAGACAACCAAAAAGATGCTACCTGCAGCGGAATGGCAATAAAAGACAGAATGATCTTTGCCCGCTCTCTGAAGACCAAATTCCAATACAACTTCGCTAAAGCACCCAAACCAAGCCCGTGTAAACTGTTTCAAGCCATAAAGAGATTTGTTCAGACGACAAACAAGCCCAGACTCCCCCTGAGCAACAAACCCGGGAGGTTGCTCCAAATAGACTTCCTCTTGAAGATCACCATGGAGGAAGACATTCTTAACATCTAGTTGATGTAATGGTCAATCAAAAGTAGCAGCAAGAGAAATAAGAAGACGAACATAAGCCAATTTAGCAACAGGCGAGAACGTATTGGTGTAATCAATGCCATAAGTCTGAGCATAACCTTTGACAACTAAACGAGCCTTGAGAGGAGCAATAGTCCCATCTGGATTCATCTTAGTGACATAAACCCACTTGCACTCAATAAGTTTCTTGCTAAAAGGCAAAGGAACCAAATCCCATATCTGATTAGACTCAAGAGCAGACATCTCCTCTTTCATAGCAGACAACCAAGCTGAAGAGGAAATAACCTCTGAGAGATTCCGAGGAACATATATAGAATCCATGGCAGATATAAAGGACTGCAATGACTGTGAGACACCTGCATAAGAAACAGTAGCAGAAACAAGATAATTGGCACAACCACGTTTACCCTTCTAGAGAGCAATAGGAACATCTAAGTCTGAATCTGAACCAGGTGTGGGAGGATCTGAAGATGGGAGACCAGATGTAGCAGGAGCTGGCTCAGGAGCATCTACAGGAGAAGAACCAAACACCCGACGTGGTCCACGGTCCACGGACATATGTCTGGAGGGAAGGAGCGGACGGGACAGAAGTGACCCGAATCAAGTCATACACCATAAAGTGATCAAGATGGAGACAAAGGTGGGTCAACGGACGACACAGAGGAGGAGAAGGGAAAGGACTCGTGGAAAACTACATCAGCAGACACAAGAAACCGCCCCAACTCTGGTGAAAAGCACCGATACCCTTTCTGTGTACGAGAATAACCAAGAAAGATACACCACAGAGATTTCGGATCCAGTTTGGTAACATGAGGCCTTATATCACGAACATAACAGGGGAAGCCAAATATACGCACAGGGAGAGGGTGAAAAGGGTCTTTAGAGAATAAGACCAGGTGAGGAATCTCCCCTTAAAGAACCGATGAGGACATCCGGTTAATTAGATATGTAACTGTCAATACCGCCTCACCCTAAAACATCTTTGGAACTTGCATATGAAACATAAGAGTTCGAGCAACTTCTATCAAGTGACTATTCTTTTGTTCAGCAACACCATTCTGTTGGGGGTATCCGGACATAAGGACTGGTGAATAATACCATGTTGAGTCATAAATGACATAAGGGGAGAATAAAAGTACTCACGAGCATTATCACTACGTAGGGTACGAATAGAAACAGAAAATTGATTCTTGATTTCAGCATAGAAAGCACAAAAGATAGAAAATATTTCGGAACGAGATTTTATTAAATATAACCATGTCATCCGTGAAAAATCATCCACAAAGGTAACAAAATACCGAAAACCAGACTTGGACTGGACCGGACCGGACCGGACAAGGTCCCCAGAAATCATAATGGACTAACTCGAAAGGAGCACATGCTCGTTTATTAACCCTAGACACATATGATACCCTGTGGTGTTTAGCAAACTGACAAGACTAGCAAAATAATTCAGACAAAGACTGAATTCCAGGACACAAACGCTTCAGGCTTAAGAGAGTAGGATGGCCAAGTCAACAGTGAAGATCATGTATAGGAGAGACTGGAACAAGCCATGGAAGATAGTTCTTCATCTAATACGTAGATCCCTCCTGAAGTGCGACGTCCCCTACCAATAGTCTTGTTAATCAACAGATCCTAAAATTCACAAGAAGCACCAGGAAAAACAACACGACAATTCAGTTGTCTAGTAAGGGCACTAACAGATAGTAAATTGAATGGAAGTGCAGGTAAATGTAACACAGATGATAAACTGATATTGGAGGTGGGTGATGCCGTCCCAATCCCCCGAACTAGTATATAAGAACCATTAGCGAGACGCATATCTGGACGAGAGGATGTGGGAGAATAATCCCGCAAAATACTTGTTGTTTACAGTCATATGGTCAGTAGTACCAGAATCAACAATCTATGTTCGAGAAGAGGCTGAAACATATGTTGTAGAAGGGTCTGACTGAACTAGAGCGGTAGATAAAGGGGCCTGATTTGCTAACAGGCAAGAATATTCTGTAGTAGAAAGGTAAAGAATCGTATCATCTGATAAAGCAGATCCAAGATTCTGCACTATTGATTCTTCACTAGAACAGACATTGGCAGACCGCAGTTTCCATGTAGCTTCCAACACCTATCACGGGTATGGCCAACAACACCATGATGAAAGCAGGTAAACTTGTTGTTAGAACTGCGACCACCACGACCTTTAGCATGGCCTCCAGTATGCGTATTGCTCGCCAAAGCAGTACTCTCACCAATATCACTTGATTCAGAAGTCAAACGAATAGAACGAAGTGCTCAAGAATATGCCTCTGTGAGAGAAGTCTCCCGACTAGCTAAGATCTGAGAATGAGCAGACTCATATTCCGATCGGAGGCCACTGAGAAATGCTAATATAGCTAATTGTTCCCGCTGCCGACGCATTTCATGAATATTTGTAGTAAGGGGCATCAATACATTGAATTATTCATAAATCTTCTTGAAGGAGGCGAAATAGTCACTGATATGAGTCGTCTACTGCTCTGGATGAAAGAATGACTAAGATATCTCATAAATACGATTCATATTATCCTTACCCGAGTATAAGACATTTAGATACTCCCATAGCTCCTTGACCGTATCATAATGGGTCACCAAATCAGCCACCCGAGACTCCATAGAGTTTATTAATTGATTAAATAGGTGGGCATCATCACGTAACCAGATCTTGGCGCCTGCAGGATCACTTTGAGGATTAGGAGAATCATCGCTAAGATGTTCCTCTTTACCCATACCCGAATAGCGAATAAAACCAGCTTACGCCAATTCCGAAAATTTATACCGTCCAAACGACGCTCAGTAAGTTTGAAACTCGATGAAAAAATCTCTGAGACCGTAGGTTTGGGATTCAGCAAGTCCACTCGATATCGAAGAGTCACCCATAATCACAATCAACTAGGGCAGGAAGAATCCGGTAAAACAATAACAAAGTAGAAAACACAACTTCCCCAAGAGTCACAACAAATAGGGGGATACGCACCCCTATATATATCCAAATAACGTTTCAATCAAAGACCCATCAAGACATGAACTGAACTGTTGGGAATTGAAACCCTAAACACACAATAGCATGAAGAATTATAAAAAAAAAATACTAGGGTTTCATCAACGAAATCACGAAAAAACTAGGATTTCATTAACGGAATTACAATTAGGGTTAGGGATGGAGAATGGTGATTAGGGTTAAGGTTTTGTGAGGAGGGAGTTTCTCAAACTTCGGTATTTGACTCTAATTCAATGTTGGTTAGAATAAGTTGTAGTCTCTCAAGGTAAAGGGACTCTTAATTTATAATGGTAAATTAGGTTATACAAGAGAAGAGACCCTATTGGGCCCTATTGGGCTTACTACACGCATGTGGCTCAAGAGGCCACACGCCTCCACTAACATGCCAAAATCCAAAGTTGTTAGTAGATTTGTCATAAACTCGAGACAAATAGCTAAGGTGCATGCTAAATCCATAGAGCTAGGAAAAATAAAGCATATACAAATTTTGTACAAGTTTCTATCCTATAGAAGCCACACAGCAGAATGACGACCTACTGTCTATAAACACTATAGGTTTCTTGAAATATATAAATCGTTCTTCTTCTTCTTTCTATGCTTTCTTTTATTTTTGGTTTTTTAATTATTCTTCTTTCGGTATTCAATTACAAATTATGGTCTAGATACTAACAGAGTGGTACTACATCCACCTTCATCCTTTCACTCGAGTGTTGAGATTCTCTAGAGAATAAATCGTAGAAGTCAAAAATTCCTTAGAAACTGCAGCAAGCATATATAAGAAAATAGTCCTCTTCGAGTAAATAAAACTCCTATCATTTTATGTAAGAAAAGCCTGAATAAAATATGTCAAAATGAGAATGAGCACCTCAAAGCAACTGTCACTACATCTCCTTTAAATTAATACATTTTGATTATGAAAAATTGCTCATGTACTATGTCATCATGAAATATTGTACTTAAATGGTCTAGTAATAATACATACATATATATATATATATATATATATATATATAACACCCTACACCTATTATTGCAGTCAAAGATGATAGTTCCCTTTGGGGTCAGAAATAGTCAAAGAAAGAAAGATGCATGCCCGTATACAACAGGTGCCAGTGTTGCGCTTATTGAGCCTAAAGCCTAGGCACACTTTTGACAACACCGAGTGTGAGATTTACTTGACATGCAATTTTGACCGTATGATGCTCGTATTGTTCTCCTTCAAACGATCATGTCCTTCTCTCAAAATGTGCATGTAATCAAGGCCAAGAAACAAACACCTCATGGGTTAGTAGTGAAATGCAACAATATCTCAAATATATTTGTTAACAACCAACTACTCTAAGCTTTTAGAGTAGTTGGATAGTTAACATGGTATCAGAATAGGAAGTCCTGTGTTCGAACCTCACCGTCACTCTTTGATGAAAAAATTGTTGTTTCACGTGTTGGACCTAAAAAAGGTCACACGTGAGGGGGCGTGTTGAATGATATAATATTTAAGTTACACCATCTCAAATAGCTTAAGTTTTTAAAGTAGTTGGGTTTTTAATAGTGTTGGGTGGTCTTGGGCCTCTCTCACCCCAAAAGCTAGTTCAAAGGGTGAGGTTTTCCCTCACACTTATATACTGACCTCCAACCCCTTCCACAACCAATGTGGGACAACCCCAACAATCTCCTCCTCACACATCGGGCCTTGGGTCGGAGCAGTGACAACCTGTTTCTCCCGGAACCTGGGCCAAGACTTGTTGGTAACCTGGGCTCTGATACCATGTTAACAATCAACTACTCTAAAAGCTTAAGTTTTTAGAGTAATTGGGTAGTTAATAATATTGGTCAAAACTTGTTACATAAGAGCTAAGAAAATATAAACATTTGGCTTCTAATATTGCTATTAATGACCCTTATTTCTACTAGATAGAAGTTTAGAATCCTCACATCGCATTAATAGTACTTTCACCACTTCCCTTAGCTATTGCTAAGTAATTCCAGGCCTTAATCAATACTTTTATGGAAACAAAGACGAACTTTGCCTTTTTTATATACCGCGTAACTATTCAAGGCAACATTAAGAGAAGTCTTATAAATATATATATATATATATATATATATACCTATACATACTTGCATCAAACATGACTTATGGACTGTCCGGTACATGCACAAAGACAATGAAAAGATAGCAAGGATTTTTAACTAAGGAAAATCACAGGTAATTCAAAAAATCCAAGAAGGGCCTGCCCCAAGTAGTATCTGCCACTCCACCTCACATGTGGAACAGTTGAGGGTTCAAGTTCCATTAAGACAGTGGGTGTGTACATGTGTATCTTGCCTATCTAAAGAAAATGGAAATTTAATTCCAAAATCTAACAAGAATCTACTGTACATATTATAAAAAGTACAGACCCACATAAGCCTGCCACAAAAGAAAGCTTGTACTTTATGTGATCCAAATTCGGCTCCAATTTGCTCATGAACATAAGTTCTGCTTAGCAAAATAACGATTTATCTTTGCAAGCATTTGACACTATAACCACATTTCATCAGAGGGTAAGTCGTATCCAATTAAAACTAATATCACTAACAGTCAACAACACACATGAGATTGCCGTTATGTGTTCTACCTGATATCACTTAATGGTGCGGACACTGGCAAGCATGCTGGCAAAGGCAGGTGCATGCATAGGTACACACACATACTCCCAGATAGACAAAGATGAACTTGAAATATATCTCGTACAAACATTTATACTCTCAACTTATTGGTTATAGATTTCCCAGATTCTAATTGCAAGTGTAGAAAAGCTTACAGTAGGTGCTAGAAGGCCACCGAAAAGCATAATCCCAGCAATAAGAGAAAAACATGTAGCATAGTATTGCTTAAGGTTTGTTGAGTTCTGCAAGAAATATTTTGTTCAGTTAATAAGTGAAGAATCTTCAAAAAATAGGGAAAAAGAGAAGCAAAACTCCGACTTCAGATAGAACAAAAGGATTTTTTTCCCCCTGTTAGGAAGAAATAAAAATGAAAGAGGATAGAATGAAAAAATTATCTTTTGCTGAACTGTGGATTTAGGAATATTATCAATTGCAACAAATCCTACCAGCGGAGGCAAGAATGGAATAAACGATGGAAAATTAGGAAGTTCTTCTTGCTCTTCCTTAACGATTCCAAGTTCCGAAGTCTTAATTCTTTGTTGTATCCTCAACCTGCGAACCTGAAAAAAAATTGAAAACACAATTATCAATAACATGATGCCTCAAACTAAAACTGGACCTAGTAATGAGGATAAGTCAGTTGTCATATCTCTGTAGTTATGAGAAAGCATTAAGTGTAAACATTTAAGTCCACAGAGCAAATGTGGTTCAGATGTTAATCACATTATGTTTGAAGGAAGTTAACTAAAGAGAGATTTAGTTTTGAGAAGAATGTGTTCAGAGTGAATAATTGACATGGATGTGCTAAACTTAAGGGAAAAAATGCAAATGTAAAAGAGGAATGAGTCAAAGGATCACAACTTTGCAGAAGAAAAAAAAAAAGGTGTTTTCTGATCTAGGGTCGAGTAAGAGAAATAAGTAAACTTAGGGAATCACAACTACTAGCTCACAAGTGTATTTCTCCTTGAAATTAATCAGTTTCCCAGATTTCTTTTTCTTTTATGACATTTTTTGGGGAGATCTCAAATGTCCAGGCATAGTTTCCATTCCTCAATGGAGAAGATGTACCCAAAACTTCACAAAAGAAGGGGGGAAAAGAATAGACTAGTATGAGACTTAAATTTGACCATTAGCTAAAGTGTCATTCCATCAATCCCATCAACAGCTGCATGGACATATATTCCTTGCTGGGATATAAACAGCCGTTCAAACATAGTTATGTGAAGACGACTGTTTCTCAATCAAATTATATATCATTCCAGCATTTCCATTAGATCCATCAGACCTTTGAGCAATGGGTCTGGTATTTGTTTCTAGATAATCCCAGGGTAATTTCATATTGCAGTTTTCTGAAAATTCTGGTACAGTATCCCATCTCCATCAAAACTTGTTTAGGATGTTTTTAATTGGTCTGCTAGTTTATCTACACTATCTCCAAAGTTAAAATCATAACAGTGTAGCATTAATGCATTTTGAAAAAAGTACAACTTTCAAAGCTCACCTCTTCCATATGCAAAAAGATTTTGTTTCGACGACTTCGAATATTATCTTGAATTTCTTGCAGTTCCATCTTTGAAAAATTTTGAACTGTTTCAGGTCCCTCAATGATGCAAAAGCTGCAACAAAAAGCACGGCATATGAACAAGTTAATTGTGGGATATTTTTTATTCACACACCTTAATTTGCATCTTTAGCTGGGTACATCTCAGCCATAAGTTAACAAGACTAGACATGTTTTATCTGCAACATTTTTGTGAAATAAGAAATCTAAGTCTAAGTAATTCTGAAAATGACTGAATTTCTTTGGGATAGTAGAAGAAACTTCCAGGAAGAAGTATAGAGTCTTTTGATAGGCAGTTTGTCCTTTATTTCCCTTTTCCGAAGGGGAGGGCATGTCGAGGGATAATCTCACCAAGTATTCATAAAAGCAAAGGAAGTTAAATATCAAGACTACTAGGAAGCACGGGTATGTTGAATGGTGAAAGCTGTAATAGAGCAAAGGCATATAAATGCACAGGGTAATAGTGACACTTTGAGCTCAGAAGCCATTCATTTTGTGCGAAATTTTCCAGCTAAAGTTTTCAAAATAAGGCCATATAGGTTTTAACATAAGTCTCCCTGATTTATATCTTAAAATGGGAACAGCAAAGTGAACAGTCTTCAACCATTCCCTCTACAATATTTCTGCATAAACATGATCACGCAACTTAAGTTGATGCTTTTATTTATTATTTGCAAGTGTAACCCAATACCCCTACCGAAAAATGAAATACAGCAGCAGGAACTGACATAACTGACTGACCAAAAAAAAAAAATAGAACTTAGGCAAAATATAACTAAAATAGTTTCCAACAAAATATCAGTTACTTATGGGAATGGGAACAATGAGCCATAAATAGTCTTCCACAAGACTAACAAACACTTCTCGTAATAATGATTAAGGTTGTGCACTTGCCAGCCATACATAGGCTATATAGCTAAGATCAATACAATTTTCAGATTAAGTGCAACACAACAGAATTGTCATCCACTTACTAATCATTCTCAAATCAAACCCGCCATCTTGCCATAGCTTTCACTCCCCTTCTTAAGTCAGATTCAATCACTTTTTTTTTTGTGACCACAAGCATGTGGTTGTTTCATAGATTCCTTCAACAGTTTTAATTAATTATAAATCTGACTTTCTGATTTTCCCAAAGGCCTTTTTACAATTTCAATTCATGCTTTCTTTTTTCCTAATTACGTATACTTCAAAGATGACTAATGATCTCCACTGCTATATATATATATATATATAACTGTAGTAGTTTGTACAAGTCCAAAGGGCGCCTGGTTAAACTTAAAAATATTCCCAAATAATGAAAAGCCAATCTAATTACATAGAAAGTACATACATATACAGCAGACTAGACAATCATACAATTTAGCCACAAAAATAATATTAAATACAGAACTTACCCAGCAATTGATTTCAGAAATTAAAATTTAATAAAATAATGCTATCTCTCAGCAAAATACAACGATAGCATAATATACCTACATACATGTGTGTGTATTGGAGTACGTGAACAAGAGTATATTAGATTACCCCGTGGCGTTTTTATCGGTGGAATCATATTCAGTTGAAGGTGAAAACGAAGAATATTCAGGCTCCGACGCCATGGATCTCCATTTGAGATTCGATTTGAGCTTTCCTTGAAGAAATATGGAGCTCGATAGTGTGTGATTGTTAGGAAACAAAGGTGTTGTAGGGTATGATCCGGCCAAAATTCGACCCGAACACAGCATCTCAAAACCCTAGTTTTCTCTCTCTAGGATCACTCTTCGTCTGTTTCTCTCTCTACAAATGGTTGTCTATGTCTGTGTGTTTCTATGTGCTTTGTTGATGACTGATGAAGAAGACAAATGGAGTATCTTTTGAAGGTGCAAAGGTTGGCACTGGTATTTTTGAAGAGGAAATAAGTTGGTGCCACGTGTATGGAGAGTATTGGTTTGTTTTTTATTACTTAAATGTGATAGTGGACTATATGTATATGTATATATATTCATACTTAATAGAGCAAAATTTGAGTGGACTTGAGTGGAGGCAGTTTGGTTGGACTCCACAAGTGTCCAATAGATCAATATATCTGGTGTAATATTGTTGCTGTCAATTATTTGGATGGATAATTTTTGGAGAAAAGAAAATTATTTGACTGGATAATGTTTAATTTTTCTATATGTTTTTATGCTCATGTTTTTCATGGATGGAGTTTTTCTTTTTTATGAGAAATTATAACAACCAAATTTGGGTGGAGGGAAGTTTGGTTGAAATCATTGCCTTAATATCACTATGCTCCACATCTTGGTCTTTATTTTATTTTTATTTTATTTTGAAAAATAGATCGTGGGTAGTATTTAACATAGATCATGCAATTCTTTATGACTTTTGTAAAACCTTCCTAAGAGCTATTTGGGAAAAAATCTGATCATTTTAGTATCTCATAATGGCAACATTATATTACTCCAATTGAAAAAGTATCATTGTATAGCAAATATATAAAAAAAAAAATTATTACTATGAAAGTTACTATATACATATTTGGGATTCACATACATACCTAGGCTTGAACCATTAAGTTCCCATTTGTAAATAAGAGTCTGGTATTGTTTGGTGATTAGACTTTCATGGAATTTGGTGATTAGTACTTCATTATAATATTAGTATGTCTCCTTCTATAAGTTGTTTTCTCCAAGTTAGAAACTTTTGAATTCAACACATATGGTATGAGAGAGGAAGAAATATAAAAATTTCTCACTTTCATCTCAATCGGTGAAGATCAAATTTGTTTTGGCCATATTTTCCGTCTTCGTCTCTCCTTTCTATAGCTATATAATTACAAATCAAAACATTATCATCATTCTCAACACCACACCACACCACAAATGACAAATGTCCAGTCTCTCTCCAACAAGTTACACCATCACTTCCTTTCAATACCAGTTCTATATTCATTTTATATTCAATTTCACCCCACGCTCTCTGCCACAAATTACTAGATCTAAACCAGACCATTACACTCTACTCCTGTTGACACCCCAACTTGGCAGGTGATGATGTGGCTAAGTTTTGTTCAACAAGATTGACCGAATAAGTGTTAATGAAGAAACTCATGCTCATTAGGGAATGTTTGTGCAGATTGTTAGTGGTGATAAGTACACCCAAAGGATAAACATGTTACAAATAAGGAGTATATCACAAAGGGGATGCCATTAAAATTTGAACAACGCAAGTCATTTGTTGCAACTGGTTAGAAAAGAGTGGGACTCGTTGAATTCAAATATTACTATAAATAAGGGCCAAGGAGAATTTTAATCATGAATGGTTGTTCAAGAAGGGAATTGGAAGAAGTTCAAAAGAAAGGCCCGTTTTGATTTCTGGTTTTGTATGCCTATATTGGTTTTGTTTGGTTTTGTGTGGTTTTATTTGATCTTGTGTGGTTTTGTAAAGAATAGTGGTCAGTGGGGGGTCCACCATTAATTATATATATATATAGAAGAGAGTAAAAATAGTTGTCAATGGGCCCACCATGAATTATATATATATATAGAAGAGTAATTTGCACTAACACCCCCTGAGGTTTGGTTTTGCTTGCCATGACATCCCAAATGACCAAAATACCCTTCATAAAATTCGAAAATATTAAGGATAATGTGAAATGACCTTTATGCCCCAATCCCAAATATATAAAATTTTGAAAAACATATATAAAATTTTGAAAAAAATATATATAAATTCGAAAAAATATATAAAATTCAAAAAAATGTATAAAATTCGAAAACAAATATTTAAATTTTGAAAAAAATATATAAAATTAGAATAAAATATATAAATTTTGAAAAATATATATAAATTTAAAAAAATATATATATAATAAAAAATATATATAAAAATTCGAAAATATATATATAAATTGAAAAATATTTAAATTTGAATATATATATTTCAAAATATATATATAAAATTCAAATTATATATATATTCAAAAACAAAATTCAAAACATTATATAATTTCGAAAAACATATATAAATTTAAAAATATATATAAAAAATTAAAAAATATATATAATTCAAAAATATATATATATAATTTGAAATATATATAAATTCGAATATATATATTTCAAAAAAAAAATCAAAATATATATATTTTCTAAAACAAAATTCAAAACATTATATAATTTTGAAAAACATATATAAATTTCAAAAAATATATAAAATTTGAAATATATATATATAATTAGAATATATATTTATATATATAATTTGAAATATATATAAATTCGAAAATATACATATTTTTTGAAATGATTATATGTTTTTCGAAATTATATAATTTTTTGAATTTTGTTTTTCGAAATATATATATATATATTTCGAATTTATATGTTTTTGAAAATATATATAGATGCAAACCTCAGGGGGTGTTAGTGCAAATTATCCTATATAGAAAGAGAGAGAGTAAAGAATAGTGGCCAGCGGGGTCCACCATAAATTATATATATATATATATAGAAAGAGAGAAAAAAAAAAAGATGATGTGTAGTGAAATGCGGGGCCCACCTAGAAAAAAATTTGGTCTTAAATTGTAAAAACCAAAGTTCATTTGGTCTTTAAAAAAAACAAAAACAAGACAACACTAAACCAAACTAAAAGTCAAACAAGCCCAAACTGTCTTGCATCAACCGCCCAATAACAAGAAGAGTGCCGATTCAATTGCAATTTAAAATTCAATTGTTGCTTGTTTTTATATTCAAACTTAATTGTGTTTAGGAAGTTTGTTATTTTCTTTATTTTATAAATATAGCCCCTTTTGCAAGTGCAAATGGTCCCTCGACCATCACATCATAACTTAGTCTATCTAGTTTAATTCTACTCTCATAGTTTAGTTATTCTTTCAATAGTTACAGTTTTTCTCTTTTAGTTTAATCAAGTTTATCAAAACTTTCTACAGATCCAAATTCATTACTTTTCATTCAAACATGACTTTTGTTTGTGTTAAATGCATGTTCTTTGATATTGCTTTCTCAACCGCTGCAAGTCCTCTTCATTGAGGCACTGAAAAAAATCTAAGTGGAAGTTTTATGTTCTTCTTTCCACGTAGTGCCTTAGAACTCAATCAAAAAGGAGACTAAATTTGCTTTCCGATCCCTTTGGAGTGTAGGTCAAAATTCATGGCACGCCCGCACTCGAATCAACCAATCGACTAACCTATCCAATTTAGAAAGAAATAATTTTTGGCACGCCCGACCGAACAATTGGTTGGAAGTGAAATCAGAAGCATGCCACCCCGAAAGGGTTCGAAGACCGTTCTTACGAGAGACAGTGATCAGGAGGATGAAATCCAGGTGCAACATCAGCAACACCCAGATAGTTCTAGCTTAGCACCACTCGGTGAAGTAAATCCTCATGAGTTGTCGATCCAAGATCAACTGGCTCTGTTGATTGAGGTTGTAAGGAGCCTTAATTACAAAGTGGATAGTGTGCACGAACATGTTTTAGCCATCAGGAGGTCAACTAATTGTGAAAGGTCCAATCAACATGTTAGGTGCTGAATATCATGTATTCTAGGTCCCTAAAATGGCATTGATAGTGTAATTATTCCATTATTTTGTTACTTTTATATGGGTTGTCTAGAAAGTTCGAAAAAAAATAATAATGAAAAGGAGATGGAAAAAAAAAAAAAAAAGGAAAATATAGTGGAACATAAAAGATGGAATATTATGAGAAGTAGACTGATTTGCCACAGAGAGAGTTTACTTACACACGGAAAGTTGTCTGGATTATAAGTAGAAATTAATGAGTTTATTTACTTTAGTGGGGACTATCTTTGATCTTGATTTGAGATAATTGTTATTCGGAAGTGAGTGAGAATACTTGTGTTCATATGATTTTGTAGATTGTATCATTGCTTAATTGAGGAGTATATGGATTCATGAATGTATGAAAAAGAAAAAAGAATGAAAGAATTTGTGGGTAGTATATTTAACCCTCACGAGACTTTACTCATCCATTAGGGAGACCTAGGGGTTTAAAAAGCTTGTTACACGTGCTAAGTGTAATCGTACACATTCATGAAAGAAAATTTTTAGTTACATTAATTTAAGTTAAAAGTAGGAAAAACACGATCATCACTTTATATTTTTAGTTTCTCCATTGAGCTAATTACTAAGGGACTAACAATATTTAAGTTTAGGGGCTTGACAAGAGCCAAATGTTGTACATTCTAGACCCCTAATTCGGTGTTGTTAGTCTACGTATTCCATTATTTTTGTATTTTTATCCGGTTTGTGTGTTTAAGCATGTTTTAGGATAAGTGTGTAAAGTGAGTTAACTTTGGTAAATTAACCAGAATAACGACTTATAACCATTCAAGAGATGAAACCAATGAAGATATGAGCAAGACACGCATGAAAAAGATCAATAAATGCATCAAAATATCAATGGGAGCTAGCGCACGTGAAGCGAGGACAATGGAACACAAAATGAAGCAAAAAAAAGGCACGTTTCCCAAGATTGGGCACTATAGCCCCCAACTTCCCTCAATAGCGGCCCTGACTAGTGCCCAACTCCAAAGCATCTGGGGCGCTAGTGGGCGCTGATGAGGCGTGATGCCTCCTAAATGGGCGCTTAAGCGCCCTTGGCTGATCTTTGACGGATTTGTGGGTCTCGTCTGATTTGTTGTGCACTCCAAGACATCTTTAGACATATTTTTGGTCAGTTTTGGTTTCCTTTTAACATGAAACTCACACAAGGAAAAGAATACAAGTCCAAGTTGGACTCTACTCAATAAATAGAAGATTGGTTTCAGAATTAAGGGTCTTCTCCTAAGCCTTCTTCTTAGCCATTAATTAAGGTGTTCAAGCAATCATATTCATTAATTCCAAGGAGAAGAACACGAGAAAAACAGGAAAAAAAAACCGACGTGAACATGGAAGTAATCTCTACATCAATGATGCAGTCTTTCACAACCATGAACGACTAAACCGGTATCTAGGGTTTTGTTTAAAACCCTAGCCAAATAGTGTAAATTTTATTTATTTCGATTGTAAAAGAGGAAGCTAAAGAACACATATGTGATGATGGTGTAGATTAATGACCAAAATATATTTCTATATAAGATTCTATGTTTATTCTAGAGTTAATTTCAGTAAACCTCCATATATTATTGAATTTAATCAACTAACCTCTCATATGTCCAGATTGCCCCATATACTTTCCAATTTCATTACTATTCCTCCTCGCAATCACATTTCAGTCAAAATACCTAAACTACCCTAAATGTATATATTTCGGAAAATTGAAAAAAAAATATATTTCAGAAATATGTATATTCGTAGAAATAAATATATTATATTATATATATTTCCGAAATATATATAATTTTGAAATATGTATATTTTTTGCTAAAAATATATATTTTTCTAAAATATATATTTTTTCAAAATATAAATATATATTCCGAAATATATGTATATTTTTCAAAATATATACATTGAGGGTGTTTAGGTATTTTGACTGAAATGTGAGGGTGAAGGGGCAAGGTGATGAAATTGGAAAGTATAAGGGGGCAACCCGGACATAAGAGGGGTTAGTTGATTAAATTCAATAGTATATGGGGTTTAGTGAAATTAATCATTTATTTTATTTTTGTCTTAGATTGAATGAATGTTTTATCTTACTCAACTATGTTTACTCATAAGAGCTGGAACTTTGACGTGTAAATTATGATTTTCTACACAATGATGTTTAATGAACATGATAGGTTTGGACATGCCATGCTAAGGAGAGGTGAAATTGACATGCTTTAGTTTAATTTATTGCACTGTATGAGTAGTTTAGAGTAAAATATTTTGCATGCACAAATCACACTCATTCCGAAGATGTGTTGTAGCCAATTCGGATGGATTGTACTCCTTCCGTTCTATTTTAGTTGTTCACTTTCTCAACTTTATTTGTCCCAAAATACTTGTCCAGTTTCGAATTCCAATACAATATATTCTTATACTTTCCCAAGGTATCCCTCTTCATTAACTTCAAAAAGTAATGTGACCCACTAAAAACTACAACTATACTCTATTATCAAAGGGCAAAATTGAAAATACAAAATTATCAAAAAAATGTTGAAAAATCAGATTTGGACAACTAATTTGGGACATAGGGAGTATCTCTTTTGGGATTAGGAATTTGCTTGTATCGGTACTAATTTGATTCATATAGAATGTATCTCCCTTTTGCAATTGAATGAATAAATATCTATGTTATAAGGCTAGTGGTGGCGTTAGAAATACCCTATACTTTCTCTCTATTAAACTTCATCACAATTTCATTATTTGCTCTAGTTAATTTAGTTATTTAAATATTTGTCAAAGTACTCATAATCAACAAACCAATCACAATATTGCAATCCAATTCAAGCATACTAGTATATTAGGTTTAAATTACGATTTAGTCTTGTGGATTCGACATTTCTTTTCTCAAGTCATACTATACTATAATACAATTCGTGCACTAGCGAAAGGTAAAACTAGGTCAATTCTAAGTTTTATTCTTAATCATATTTTTAACTGATCTAAGAGACCAATCAAGTTTTTGGCACCGTTGTTGGGAACTAAAGGATATTCTATACTCTAGTAATTTAGTATACTTGAATTATTTATTTGCATTATTTATATTTTCTTCTTTTAATAGTTAGATTGTGTGATTTCTGATAGGTACACCGAAATAAGTAAAAGGAGAACCAGAGAAGTAGTGAAGATTGCTTTGTTGGACTGTTTGTGTGTTTTAAGCGTATTTAGAAGTATCGCATAATCGTAGCTTTTAATCGTCATGCTTAATTTCTATTTTATTATTTTATTCATTTTTGCTTGATAGTTTTTAGTTAGTAGTAGAATTATTCAAAAATTTGCTTCAGTGTATGAGTGTTTTGCGTTCGTTGTCTGAATAACTTCTCCCTCTTGATCCCGAAATTGAAAGAACTTTTTCGTAGGAATTTAAGGTATCAATTAATGTTCAATTTACCCCCTTATTAAATTTGATAAAATATATTAAACTAAATATAAAATTTAAAAATTTAACTTGTTGTATGGACACATTAAACTCTAAAAATTGATTGCAATTATTTTATGTATTTTTATACGAAGTAAGTTATTATTTTTTTTATCAAAGTTGTTGTGAATTCAAGTTTATGAAATTAAATTTAAACTAGATTAATTATTATTTAAATTCATAAATAATATTATTAATAACTAAAACATAAAATAAATAAATTATATATTAGCTATTGAATAAATTTATCATTAAACAAATTTACTAAACGTATAAATGAAAGTAATATGAATTTAGGACTTAATTGAAAAAGAAACTAAAAAAATAGGATTTATTGGTCCAAAATTGAATGTTACATGACTTCTTTGTCTTGGTGCCAAAAGTAGAACTTAGTATGAATTTTCCCTAAATCTAACCCGACTTGTAATGATTTTTCATCTGACACCTCCCTCCCTCTCTCTCACTCTCTCTCTCTCTGTATCGTGTATCTGTGTTACTTTCTCTCTGATCATGTATCTTTTCTTTCCCTATATTAGTATATACACATGCAAGACATATATCTAATCCATCTACCTAACATAGACATAAATCTCAGATGCATCTATGTTATCTCTCTTTCTCTCCTTGCAAATCAACTCCATGTCATCTCATGGTTTTCTTTTTCTGTTTCAACCCCTAAATGAAATGGTTTGGTTGCAGATCAACTCCATGTCATCTCATGGTTTTCTTTTTCTGTTTCAACCCCCAAATGAAACGGTTTGGTTGCCTTATGTTTAGTTACTTTTGTTTTAACACCCACCCAGACACAGATCAGTTCCATAAGCATCAGCAAACTTATTATGTATATATGTATTTATATATATACAAGATTAAAATTCTTAAATTCTCTTTAGCCCCAACCTATTTACCCCAAACACCCAAAAACTTCAAACTTCATTGGCATGGCTATGTACACCACCAAAGCTCATGGATTATCAATCTATTCAGGTGATACATTTGTGTATTTTAACATTTGTATGTGCATTTCAACATCAACATTTATCCTGGGGTTCATTCCCCTTTTTTTGTGATTTCTTTTATTGTTAAGTGATTTGATTTGTAAGTAGAAGATATATATACTTTACCACAACCTAGTTCCTTGAGAGATTATTACACACTGTCTAATTTTGAGTCACCAACTGATACTGAGCTTCCATGAGACACGGGAACACATTATGAAATTAAAGTGAGCATTCTTAATATGCTACTCTAATTCTATGGACATAAACACGAAAATCCTTATGGGCATAAAAATGAATTCATGGAAATTAGTGCAATGACTAAAATGCAAGGATTGTCCACTGAGGCATTGCATTTGCGCATCTTTCCCTTTTCGTTAAAAGAAAAAACTAAGAGATGGTTTAATAACTTAGACATTGAGGTTATAAAGAATTGGGGAAATCTTAAAAGCGTATTCTTACACAAGTACTTCCCCATGGGGAAAGCCCAGGAGGTACAAGTCGCATTCATGAATTTTACATAAATTTCAAGTGAGCAATTCCATGAAGTTTGGGAGCGTTTCAAAGAAATACTTTGGAAGTGTCAACATCATAAATTCTCGAAACATGGCTTGGTGGGTAATTTCTTTCATGAAATGGTAGAAGCTCAACAACAATTAATAGATGCAGCCGTAGGAGGTGATAGGTGTATTAGGTCGGTAAAATTTTTGGTTAATGTAAGTCATTAATTAGCCCTAAAGAGGATAAGGGGGGTGAATAAGATTTTAAAAAATCTTAATCCTCTTTTCTAGAAATAAATAAACTAAGTTAACAATCAAATTAAACTAGCACAAGAAAAGGATAATGCAAGATTATTAAAGATAAATATTTATCACAAAAGAACAAGCATGAAAATATTATCAGATTAAAGAGATAGAGATAGAGAGATGACACCGCGATTTATCGAGATTCGGTAACTCCTACTCCTCAGCTCAAGATCCCCCTTGAGACTTTCCCAAACCTTTTACTATGGTTTATCCTTCAAAGGTGGAAAAATAAACCTTTACACACAAACAACAACAAAAATCATCTCTTGAAGATTCTAGGGCTTCACTCACCCTAGATTACAATCTTTTGAAGAAAACATGAATCACTCAAGAAACACTAAAAACTGTAAGGTTTTATGGATGAAGTACCAATATAAGCTCAAGTGTTTGAAGGTGATTAAATGTGAACTCTAGATCAAGATTCTCTAACAAGTAGAAAAGATGTGTACAAGAGAATAAATGAATGATAAAGAGAAACCAAGCTTCCAATGATTTACAATAAATATAGCTTATCTCAATAAATGCTTGCTTGCACTTAGTCTTCAATGGCTTTCAAAGAGAGAGAGACTTTGGTTGTTGAAGATGAAGAGAAAATAATTTTTCTTGCACACACAAAAGACTACTCTTCTCAAACTCATCTCTAAGTATATATACCAAGGGTTAGGGTTAGGAGAGTAAGTTACACTCAAGGAGAGTGGGCAAGCTTTAAGCTGAGAGTGGGGAAATGTGGTGGTAGTTGAGAAACCATAAATGCAGTTCAGAGCCATTTGCCGGACAAACTAGTCGACTGGCCTCAACCTTTAGTCGACTAAAGTTTAAATTTCAGTCGTCTACCACTCCCCAATCAGTCAACTAGTCCAAGAAGAAGAATAGGCGTAAAAAATCTCTGGACACAACAGTCGACTGATAACAAAACATCAGTCTTCAGTCGACTGGTCTCTGAACCAGTCGACTGGTCTCTGAACCAGTCGACTGGGAACTATGTGTTCCAAAGAGCTTAAACTCTTTGGAAGCACTAGTTGACTTCCCATTAAGGGCCAAACGACAAGTCTTCCTAGTTAGGCCAAACAAGCCTTAGCAAATGCTTCAATTTTAATTCCGATTTTTTGAACTTGAGCTTATACTGTATTTTCACTTAAAAAATACGTTTTTTACAATGTTAACACACTGTTTTATCTATCCCAATTCTTGAGTCTTCAATCTTTAGAATTACCAAGATAGTGTTGTGATTGGTGTTTAATATTATCCATTTTAAGCCCCTATCTTGCTATTTGTATATCTTTTCATTCCGTTATTTGATATTTTTTATGCCGTTTGTGTGTTTAAGCATGTTTCAGGAGCTTAATGAAGAAAAAGAGCTAACTTTGGTGAATTAATTAAAAACATGCTTATTTCTATCCAAGAGGAAAACATAAGAGGTATTTTCAAGAGAAAAGTGGCTTATGGAGGGCAAAAATGTCATTTTTCCGAGTCGCAACTTCAAGAATCTTAACTAGCAAGTCAAGGGTGGGGTTCAAATGACACTATTCCCAAGAAAAGTTGGTTCTGGGGGTTTTGTTACGCATGCCCTACGCTTCCAATAGCTAAAGGTGGCTAGAAAGTGTTGTTTTAACGCATTTGCTACGCATGCCAAAATTTAATTATGCATCACCCTACGCTTCAAGCGTAGGCAGGTGCGTAGGAACAGTGTTTTCAACAAAAAATTCAGTCAACTTCGGGTAGCCATATCTCGGTCAAAACAAGTCCAAATGAGGTGATTCTTGAGCCTAACATCAAGAACTTGAAGGCAATTTTCCAACAAGCTATCACACCCATACATCCAATGTGTGTAACCTCAAATATGATCAAAAGAGTGAGAGGTATCTTGCAGAAAAAGCTGGAAATTTCATATTCGGACCAAAATCCTAGTTTGACATGAATTAATCTGAATTGACCCGGATTACTTTGTATTCAACTCCAACACCTATATGCACATTTTTTAAACATATTATACATCAGATTGAAGGATTTTGCTCAGTTTGGAAGGAAATCACATAAAAGGATAATCTTACTCTTGACAGGAAATGAAGGCAATTTAGGGTTTCCCTCACCTTTGTCTATAAATACCAAGGTCTATACCATACCTAAGGGATTTATCTTCACATAATTTCAGAGCTTCATTCATATAATTTCTAGAGCAGCCTCTGTAGATTTATTTAAGGAGGAGCCATTCAAGACCTAAAGATCTGGAGAAGAAGACCATGGAAGGCGTTTCTACATCAACGATGCAGTCACCTTCTACCATGAGCAACTAATTCGATATCTAGGATTTTCTAGCAAAACCCTTGCAAAACAAATTAAGAACTACATTACTTGGCTAAAGTTTTGCTAGAAAACCCTAGATACCGAATTAGTTGCTTATGGCGATGGGTGACTGCATCGTTGATGTAAAAATGCCCTCCATGATCTTTTTCTTTGGATCTCTAGGCCTTGAATAGCTCCCTCCTTTGAATAATATGAATCTTCAGAGAAAGTACTGTGAAACTTATGTCAATATGGAAACTCCTAAGATCTGTAATAGACCTTGGTATTTATAGAAGATGTTGAGAAGAGTTATATTTGTTTCCAACTTGTCTCACTTGAGTAGGATTCCTCTTTGATGTGTTTCTCCTCAAATCTGAGCCAAACCTTTCAATATGATATATTATATGTCATATACACGTGCTTAGAGGTGTTGGAGTCGAAGATAAAAAGAGTTTAATTTGGATCGAAACTCATCTTTGCCAGCTTTCCAACGCTTGGCTCCTTACGCTTAAGCGTAGCTTGTTCTGGGCCAAAAAAGCCAAGCGTAGCGTAAGCATAGTTTTAGCACTTTCTAGCGACTTTTAGCTACTGTAAGTGTAGCTCAAGCGTAGCAAAATACTTGGAAATCACGTTTCTTGATTATTGCTCCGTTAGAACCCCCTCGACTCCTTTGGTATGTTTTCCGAAGTTACGGCTCCCAAAAATGTCATTTTTGCCCTCGGGAAGACACTTTTTGTTTGAAAACTCCTCTTTTGCTCTCTTTGTGGATAGATACAAGCATGCCTTTGGTTAATTCACCAAAGTTAGCTCATTCTTCGTTAATCTCCTGAAATACGCTTTAACACACAAACCGCATAAAAATACCAAATAATGTAATAATAAAATGTGACAGTAGTGAGTTAGGTGCCTAAAATGGACAACATTTGACACTCATCACACCCTAAACTTACATGTTGTTAGTCTCTTAGCAATGAACACATGATAACTTTAAAGACATCCCATGATGATTTTCTAATCTAACTACTCTACCCTAATCCCTTACTTTCGTGAGCTTTTTAATCCCTCAACAACACCGAGTGGACGAGTTAAGTCTCCAGAGGATTAGATATACTATCCACAACTTCTCCATTCTTTATTCTCACAAATTCATGTATTCATATACTCATTAATTAAGTCATGCTACAATATACAAGATAACATGGATACATACATTCCCACTCATTAACAACTATCTCGAGCTAATGTTGAGAATGATCCCCACTAAAGTAAATAACTTTGTTAATCTCTACTCCCAATCCGGACAACCTTCCGTATTTTTGTGAACATTCTACTATGGTAGACTAATCTTTGTTCTTTTACTTCATTGATCAAACTTTGTCTTTTTATGTGTATCACTCCTTATTTCCATCTTTTCCACTTTTATCCCTTTTTATCTTTCTAAGCTCCGGACTTTACAATGATAAATTTTAGTCCCAACCAATTGGGTCCGAGCTTCTTCCGTGGGATTTAATTTTCTCCCCTTTTGACGCGAACACTCTTACTTTGTGGTAAGAAGTCAGGTTACTCAGACTGAAGAACTACTTTTTGCATTTTATTTAGGGTAAATTACAGTAGCACCCCCTGAGGTTTAGGTCAATGCCACTAATATGCCGGTCAATACTTTTTCGGTCCCATAGCCCACTGAGATTTCAATTTCGTTGCAATGACACCCCCTGAGCTCGTGAAATGACTATAATGCCCCTTTAATTGTTTCACTTATTATATTAAGGTAATATATAAAGTGTGAAATTACCCATATGCCCAAACACTTCACCCCTCTGAAATTACTAATTATACTTCAACCCCTTATTACAAATATATATATATATATATTACGAAAATTACAATTTGAATTTTTTTCTTTACAAAATTCTAAATAAATACAAAAAATTCGAAACAAACATATAAAATTCGAAAAAATATATATAATTTTAAAAAACATATAAAATTTGAAAAAATATATAAAATTTGAAATAATATATAAAATTTAAAAAAAAAATATAAAATTCGAAACAAATATATAAAATTCGTAAACAATATATAAAATTCTAAAAAATATATAAAATTCAAATATATATATATATATATAATACTTATTATAAGTGCAAGATTGAATTCGTTCTATCCATTTTTTTATATTTTTAAATATGAACACAATTTTTTCTATTTCGTTAAAGGGGTCAAACTAGAGAACTAAAAGTATTTTTCTCTTAGTTTGTTTCATTTATTTTTAATACACACACACATATATATATACATACTACTATAAAAGTGTGAAGGAAACAAAATTCCTATACATTTTTCCGTATTTTTTATCTTTGTATTTCATCTCTTAATTATATGTAATGATAAATGTCATTATGATTTAGGATATTAAAAAATTTGATAAAGCACCTTTAATAGTCATGTAGTTTACTTAAGTGCAAATATTTTGATTATTTCTATATACTTTTTATAATTTATAAAATAAGCATAAAATCTTATTTCTTTAAAAGGCTTACGTTGAGTAATATATTAAGTTATAATTTTGAATATTATTAAGTTCTATATGAGTTTTCATTATATGCCTTTTTGTTTTAATCATTATGTCCATATAATCTTTCTAATTTTTAGTACTATAAGAAGTGAAAATTTATTAATCAATTTTTTGTCAAACTTGCATTTATAATAAGTATTATATATATATTTGAATTATATATATATGTTTTAGAATTTTATATATTTTTTTGAATTTTATATATTGTTTACGAATTTTATATATTTGTTTCGAATTTTATATGTTTTTTTTGAATTTTATATATTGTTTTAAATTTTACATATTTTTTCGAATTTTAAATGTTTTTTCAAATTATATATATTTTTTACAAATTATATATATTTTTTCGAATTTTATATGTTTGTTTCGAATTTTTTGTGTTTTTTTAGAATGTTATAAAGAAAAAAAATCAAATTGTAATTTTCGTAATATATATATATATATATATATATATATATATTTTGTAATAAGGGGTGGAAGAGTAATTAGTAATTTCAGAGGGGTGAAGTGTTTGGGCATATGGGTAATTTCACACTTTATATATTACCCTAATGTAATAAGTGAAACAATTAAAGGGGCATTCTAGTCATTTCACCAGCCCAGGCTGTGTCATTGCAACGAAATTGAAATCTCAGGGGGCTATGGGACCAAAAAAGTATTGATCAACATATTAGTGGCATTGATCTAAACCTTAGGGGGTGCTACTGCAATTTACCTTTTATTTACTATATTTTTCAAAAAAATTCAAATTTTTTCAGATTTCCTCCATACTACTCCCCTTCTCTCCTTTTCATAGGAGAATCTAATGTTTCAACTAGATAGTAAAAAATTAATTAATTGTCCCATATTGAATATGTGTCTGTGCTTATAGGTCAAAATTGTCCTTCTCGGTTTCAATTTCACTAATTCATTGACCCATGTAAAACCACATCACCTCACTAACTCAATCTAATCATTACTCTCATGAAAGAGAATATCGCATCACATACTACTCATACATCATAAACACAAACTCAATCAACTTGTAATGCAAAACACTCATGCATAAAAAACAAAGAATTTCTCAAATTTTGTTAATTTTTCAATTTTTTCAATCATTCCCTATAACCAACTATACTTTCCCCCAAACTTAAATTAAACCATGTCCTCATGGTTCACAATCATACTCATGAGAAAGAATATAGTAACCCTTGAAGTGCAGTTCCATAATTTCTTCTCTTTATGCACGTTCTCCCCCTAAACTTAACTCGAGCTCTTTACAAAAAATTTCAACAAAACATACATACCCAACATCATAGCAAGGGAAAATAAATACATCATTGCTTTCTAGAAATTATTACTCAATATAGTACAAGGAATGATTATTTTATTGAATAAAAAAAAAACTATTTGGCCTTAAGGGCCTATAATCCCTACGAAATTGAAATTGCAATGATTTGGCCTTAAGGGTTTACAATCACTAAGAATTGAAAATTGCAACCTATCTACCAAATTAAAAACAAACTAATCCTACAAATGCTAATCCACTTATGATTCCTACATTCCTTGCTCCTACCGCTCATCATTCATCTCCACTTAAATTTTTTATCCAAGAAGCCTTGATAGTCGATTCTTCTTCAAGTCATTCAAAATCTGCTTCTTTGTAACACTTTATGAATGACAAACACTTCTCATTCATCTCTCCTAATTTATAGCCTAATTGCTCCTCAAGAATTCTCGAAATAAAAAATGGATACGGAAGATAAAACTCCATTAAATCCCAGCCTTTTACATCTCTTTTCACAATTCGCTGCACCATAATCATATTTCCCATGATCAACTCCGGCATTGTTATCCAATATCCTTTAAGCATGCAGTATAAGACTTTGATCATTGTATGTCCTCTCCAACTCGTCCTATGATTTTGACATACTTGTGATTTAAGCACACAATCTAGATACAATAGATCTGGGCTCAAAAGGTAATTATCCACACTCTCGTCCGTGCATTTTGGAATATGCATTATCACATATCTCCATAATCATGTTCGCCTTCGAGAATGGCCATTCCTTCGGGACTAGCTTAAACTTCTTAAGTAAGTGATCCGAACAAAGTGGTATTTTCCAAAATTTTGAAACTACCTCCTCATTAACCACTATAGGATCACTCCACTCATCAATCTTCACTTTTATTACTTCTTGTCCCTCCGGTCCTTCGGATCGGCGGTTAGACCTTGATTAGTTTGACCTACTAGGAAGGGATGATAAATAATAATAATAATAACAATGTGTACAGATAAACCCTTTAAAGTTGACCTAGTTTTACCTATCGCAAGTGTACGAATCAATTATAGTATAGTACCTATGAGATAGGGTATATCGAATCCACAGAGACTAATGATTCTTCAACTCTCTTCTAATTACTTCTAACTAAATTATTAAAGATAGTTTGTTTTGTTTTGTTTTCTATAACTAATAAACATAAAATAAATATAAGAAATAATTGGTTTGGATTGTGAACAATGGAGATAAATATCTAGGGTATTTCTAACTCCACCACTAACCATGTAATATATTCTCTAAATCATTTAATTGTAAAGGGTGATCCATCATATGTGAATCAGATATAGGGTCGCAAACATTGGCAAACCCTATACCCAAAAAAGGAACAATTCATCTATCATTGGCACAAGTCATCTCTAATCAAGCATAATGAGTATGTGCATCTATTCTAAACTACTCCTACTAACATAAGTTAAAAGCACGTCACTAATTATCCCTTTCAAGCATGGTGTGTCTAAATCAAGATTACATGTTAATAACCACTATTGTGTAGAAAATTATGAGTTAAGCAGCCGAGTTCTAACCCATATTGAATAACCATGATTGTGTAAGATAAAACATTCATTCAAGCTAAGATAAGACATAGAATAAACGTAGAATATTATATAAAATCAAACGTAATTACTCATCTACACAATCATCACATACGTGTCCTTCAGTTTCCCCTTATACAATAAAAACAAGAAAGAGTTTACATTACTTGGTTATGATTTTGTTAAAACTCTTAGATACCGGTTTAGTTGTTCATGGTAGTGATTATCTTCATTATTAATGTAGACGAACCCTCCATGGTTAACATTTTGCTCCAAACTCCAAGACAAAACTCCAATGAATCCTCCAATCAACCTCCTAAAACTCTTCTAAAATATCCTTCTTTTGTAGGGGAGACCCCTATCTTTTATAGAAAAAGAGGCATCTTTATTTGGTAATCTCATTGCTTCATGGTCAAGTCAGGAATGTATTTTGTGATATGTATTGAAGAATGATATATAATCTCTTCATATATAATCAATATTGCATCTAAAATAGCCTAGAGATCATTCCATGTTGAGTTGGGTCGAAACAGGTCCCACAGAGTTGTATACAAATCGCTGAAGTTATTGGTCGCATCTGGTCTTATCGAGTACTCGATGAAGCCTCTACCGAGTACTCGGTAGACTTTAATTCTCGCGAAAACCAGCACAAGTGCGCAATATCTCTCGGGCATTTTTTCCATCATCCATGCAAGTTTGCAGACTTTCGCACTTTACCGAGTACTCGGTGAAGGTTCTACCGAGTACTCGGTAGTTCTTCACCTTGACTTTTTGCATTTCCACTTCTTTGCTCCGTTTCTCTTCTCAGATTCATTATTCTTCAGTCCTATTGTATCATTGACTTGTTTTTGGTCCTTCATAAGTCTTTTATCCATGATTTTGTCTCTCGAACAATCTTGAGTCACGGATCCAGTTAATTCACCAAATTAAACTCGTTTTACATAACATCGCCTGAAATATCTTAAAACACGAAAACGTATAAAAACACCAATATAATAAGAATCATAGACATAACAATATATAATTAGGAGCCTTAAATATATGATATTTTGCTCCGATCAATCCCTCAAGCTTCAACATTGCTAGTCCCTTAGCAATCACTTAAAAAATCAAAATCGGTGATGATTGTGTTTTTAGTACAATAATTTAAAATCTATCTAACTAATTGACTATCTAACTAACCTTTTCTTTCATGAAGGTGTAAGATTACACTTAGCACTTGTAACAAGCCTTTTAAACCCCTCGGCATTACCGAGTGGACGAGTGAAGTCTCATGAGGATTAAATATACTACCCACAAATTCTTTCATTCTTCATTCTTGTATACTCATGAAATCAAGTAATCATTAATTTATGCAATGCTATAATTTCGTCAGAGTAAAATGCATACAAATTATCCCCACTCACTTATAAGTAACTATTATCATGAATTAAACTTAAAAGAATGGTCCGCACAGTAGTGAAATAAATTTGCTAATTTCTACAGCCGATTCACATAGTTTTCCGTGTTTTTGTGAACATTCTCTATGGTAGACTAATCTCCCTTCTTTTACTTTGTTGATCAATATTTGCCATGACACAACTTCGATATATTTTTTTATTATCCCATTTTGTCTTTCTAAGTCTCCGGACTTTCCAGCGAGGATTTTTAGTCCTGACCAACTGGGCCCAAGCTTCTTCCATAGGATTTATGTTCATTAGTTTTCTCTCCTTTTTACGCGAACAATGTGGTGATACCAAGACCCGGTTACTCAAATTGAAAAACAACTTTTTGCATTATTATTATTATTATTGTTTTAAAATAAATTTTCAGCTTTTTCTCCATATTACTTATTTTTATTCTTTTCTACTCCCCTTCTCCCCTTATCATTGAAACAAATCTATTTTTTCAACTCCATAATCAAAGGTTAATAGTTGTCCCATAGATAATATGTGCATGTGTTTATAGGTCAAAACTATCCTTCTCGGTTTCAATTTCACTCATCTATTCACTCATGGCGACCACATCTTAGAAATTTAATTTAATCAAACTATTACATACTCATGAGTGGGGTAGTTGCATACATAATACCTTTCTAGTCATAACATGTACACAAATCAACTCATATTTAACATTAATCACATATTTTGAATAAATAATTTAATAAAATTTTCCAAATTTTTATGTTTCTAATTCCCTCAAAATGAAATCTTTGGCAAATAACTAATTCCCCCCCCCCCCCCCCCCCCCCCCCCCCCCCCCTTAAAACTTAAATCGGACCATGTCCTCATGGTTTAAAACAATTAATAAAGGAAGAAATTGTTACCGCCCTTGAAGTATAATTCCGTTATTTGCTTTGTATTGCTTGATCTCCCCCAAACTCGTTTTGAATGATCTATTAAAACATACAACACTATGCAATACCCAAGATCATATCAAGTAGAGAGATAATAATTGATAAATCGGAATATAAGATATAAAATAATTTTTCAAGGGAATAAAATTTTATTTAATAAAAGCACACATGATTTGGCCTTAAGGGCCTACAATCCTATAAATCAAAATTGTATGAAAATAAAAATAAAATATAAAACAAATCCTAAACGGATTTGGTGGGAAAAATAACAAAACAAAATAAAAGTTCTACATCTATTCCCTTATTCCTACTAATTTTTCCTATTCTTCCTTTAGCCACATTCAGTAAGATTAGTAGTCCATGTGTTGAACCCCTTCTCCCACCAGTTTCTTAATTCATAAAGGGATGATCTTCCAAAGAATTGATCATGATCAATATTCTTAGGGCCCGTATGCATAGGTTCATCAGTAACATCCAAGAATTCACCTAATTGATCTTCTATTAGTGTCGTGATGAGAAAATGAAAGAACAACTTCACCTCCATATGTATTGAGGCACATGAATTTTGTTCAAGCATGTGCCAACACTCCATCATCTTATCATAAATTAATTTTAGGATAGAGACCCAAAATCCTTTCTTAAAACAGTAAAGCGTATACACCATCTCTCGATATAAATATCGATCTTTCTCCTTTGGACATGTTTGTTTCTCCAACATCCTATCAATATACCAAAACTCCAGTTCTAACTTCGTCTTTTTTATCCAAAATTGAGTTGGTGGGTTTTCAAACCCATCAAAAATCTCCCTAACCATAGCATGAAAGGACATAATAGGATGTGGAATAAGTCAAAACTTACCGTCAAGATCGGAGGGCAATTCATGAGGAATTCCCCATGCCTTCACAATAGCCTCAGGAGTCACGTTAATAGACCTTGAATTGTAGCGTATAGTTGTACATGCAATCAAACATTCTTCTCCTTGAACATCAAACCTCATATTATAGTAAAAATCACGCACAATATTAGGAAAAACTCGTAGATTCGCCGGCTTGTAAAGCTTCTCTAATCGCCGCTCCTTAAAGGCTCAATCCGTCATGATCTCCAATGGGTCATACGTGATGTGTTTATAAAATATACGCTCGTATTTGATCTTATAATCAGCAAGAGGGTCACCCTTTGGTGTAGCCTCCTTTATCTCCTCCTCTGTCAAACTTCCAATAGCCATACTAGCTTTGCTAATGATTTTCTAAGAATAATAAATAAAGTGTGGAAGAATGAAGTGAAGAACCCTATATTTATAAATGAAAGTCCAATTCCTTTGTAGGAGAGGAATGACTTGATTTACTGCAGAAATATGGAATATGATTTGTAATAATGGGAAATTTTGAAAAGGAAATAAGAGTTAATGTAAAGTTGTCCATAATTGAAAAGGATTTTATATTTATGGAAAGTTTTCATATAACTGTTGTAATCCTTCATTATATTTTATTAAAACCATCTACTATATTATATAAGCAATCAAAATCCTATTTTGAAAGGAAAATTGAAATTTCGTATGTTTTGAAATTGATTTTTGATTTTTAGAAAATAAAATTTTTCCAGGAGTCACCGAGTACTCGGTGAGAAAACTACCGAGTACTCAGTAGTTCCTGTACCAAAATCATTTTTCAAAAATATTTTTATATTTTGAAATAAATTTTAATAAAAATTATACATAAAATATATATATAAAAGTCATTATACATAAATATATATGTTAGTCACTAATTAACCCTAGAGGGGGGGGGGGGGGTGAATAGGGTGTTCAAAAATATTTCTAACTCTTTTCAAAATTGGAACACGCTATAACCAAAACACAATTTCTCAATAAACAAGTGAATGATTCAATTTCAATTCTCTAACAATTAATCTCAAGACAAATTGTAGCATACAAGATATACAAGTGATTATAGCATGCAAGTTAATCAAGTAAAGAGAAAGAGATAGAGAGATTGGCACTGTGATTTTTTCGAGGTTCGATAACTCCTACTCCTCGGCTCAAGAACCCCTTCTTGAGACTTTTCCCGATCCTTTCACTATGGCCCTTCCTTCACAGGTGGAATGGCAAACCTTTACAACACAAGCCTCTCGAGCTTGTCTCTCAATCAAGAGAACAACCCTCTCTTGAAAAATCGGTGGACTTCACTTGTCCGAGATAACAAATTCGTATGTAATCAATAAAATCACTCAAGAACAAAAACACTCAAAACCCAAAGGTTTTTATGGAAGATAAATCAATATTATCTCAAGTGTTTTTGGTGATTTTACAATAGCTCTAGAAATGTATTTTCAAAGGATATGATCAATGAATGATATTTGGAGAATAAGAAGAGATACTAGAGGTTTTGATTTTCAAAGAAACTTGGAGAAAATATGATTTTCAAAGCTTGGTTTCAATGGTTTTTGTAGAGAAAAATTATGCAGAATTTTTGATAGCTTTCTTTCTCTTTGTGTTTCAATCTCTCTCCTTTCAATATACACATCTCATTCTATATATAGCATTGTATTAGGGTTTTGAAGAATGATTGTAGTATTTAAAAGACAAGAGCCGTTTGAACACCATTAAAAACAATCCACAAAACATGGGAAATGTTTTCTGAAGAATCTGCAGGTTTTGAGGATCAACTAGTCGACTACTTTTTCTTTCAGTCGACTACATGGTTTCATTTAGTCGACTAGATTGAGTTCTAGTCGACTACAATGATACATCTAGTAGACTAGAATGTGTTATAGTCGACTACTTCTTGTAGTCTAGTCGACTCAAAGTACTTTCAGTCGACTACTTTGATATGGATGAAAAGCCTGAAGCTACTGATTGTTTTAGTCGACTATATTGAAATACACATGGTGATTCTAGTCGACTACAACTTAGAAAACATTTAATAAAAATATTTTTCTTTCCGTTTAAGTTCGGTAAAGCGTTTTTCATTCTATTTGAGTTCGGTTCATTTTATACTTGAGCTTATACGATAATATCGACGCATAAAATTACCTTGTTACAATGATCGCTCCCCGACCTATCTACCCCAAGTCTTGAGTCTTCGACTTTCGCCTTCTCCGTTGAATTAAATGATTTTCCATTTTGCGCTTCAATTTCTTTCACAACTTTTTGCTTTAAATCAAGCTTTCTTTCCGAGATTGCTTTTCGAGTCATTTCCTTTCCGAGTTTAATTTCTGAGTCGTTCACCTGTCTTTTGTTGAAAATATACACTCGATAATTCATTAGTATCAAACACTCTTCAATGGTTTGTTATCATCAATTTTGGAATTGGTTGCCGAGAGTAAATTTCAAAGCCAACAATATATATTTTTTCAAAATATATTTTTATTTTTAAATAAAAATATTTAAATATTAAATATAAAATTATACATAAATATTTATAAGGTTATTAGAAAATAAATAAATATAATAGGTTTTTATAAAAATAGTTTTTATGTAAGTCATGTCTTTCCCGCAAACATATTCTCTATAATGAAAAATAGATAATTCAAATAGTTTGCTCATTTTAACAGAATATCCATTCTCATTAATTTTTGAAATTCATCGGGAAATGGAATTTAAAACAAAAATAATAAAATTAAAAAGAAAAAAAAATCAAAATACATACTACAAAATAACGATTCACTACTCGACCTAAGACAATATATAGAATGAAAATCTATGTTTGCCGAGAGTAAATTTCAAAGCCAACAATCTCCCCCTTGATGATGACAAAACATTTTGTGTTTGCTTGGCATTTGGCGAAACATCAAGTGATGCTCCCCCTCAACATGTGCATAATATGTTGATCAAATGCTCCCCCTTAGTAAATGAGATTTGCAATTTAATAGGCATTTTGATATAATATATAAAAATAGGCGCACATTTGAGATAGCAAAAAGTAACAGCATATCATTGATGTTTCAGTTTAATACAAGCTGTTTATACTAATGAAAAAACATGGAAAAGAAAACAAACAAGTTCGCAAATAACCATAACAAGCCACACAAAAACAGAAAATGCTAATGTCGGATAATGAAATACATGACAGTACAACAACATAATTTCTCCCCCTTTTTGTCAGCGTTGAGGGGCGTGTGAGTGAGGGTTCCTGAGTCCAAGAGTGAGGTCATCAAGTGACCCGACCAGATTTGTAATGCGGGTAGACATTTCCTCATCATGAAGAACAAGGTGCTCATTGATCAATCGAATGGCTTCCGTATTCTGGTTCACGGTCGTATCAAGGCGCTGAAGCACTTGTTCTTGCTGCCTAAGTAGGTCCGTATTGCTCTAAACAACCCGAAGAATTTGGTCGAGAAGAGTAGCCTGAGAAGCCGAAGCGCTGTCCAACGGAGGAACTGAGGAAGAGGCTTCCTGGCGCGGTGCAGAAAAGGTAGGAGCTGGGTGCGAACGAGGAGCAGACACACTCTCAGAAATGAAGTTTCCTTCCGCATCAGAAGAAATGTGCATATGCTTGACATGAGTGGCGTCAAGAAAAATAGGGTGATGCTCGGACACTTCATTTGGAAAATTAAAACCTTTCCGCTGCAGTAGATATGTAATGTGAGCGGGAAATAAAAGCGGGCCAGATGGCTTGCGCTGACATGTAAGGATGACGGAACAGAAAATATAAGCTAAATCAACACGGGTTCCTGTCAAAACGCAATAAACCAAGAAGGCCTCCATACGAGAAACACTGCTACGACTACCAGTTTTAGGCAGAATAGAGTAAGTAATAACATTATGAATTAATCTAGCCTCGGGTAGTAGCATAGAAGAGATAATACCGGCGTTCTGCGAAATTTCTTTGTCGACGCATATAGCCTGAACAACCTCAATACAATCGAACCCATCAGCCTTATACCAATCCTTGGAGAAGTGGCGGATACCGTCATTCGGAAGCAAGAAAATGCGCTTGATTTCGCTGTCATCAACAGTCTCGTCTTCACCACATAGATTAAAATGAAGATGAGGGAGTAATTTCTCCTTATGATTTTCAAGAGAAGCGTAGAAGGCTTTGACAATTCGCGGAAGTACCGGAATGTCAAGAGAAACGAAAAAATCCCAACCAATTGCTCGGAACAACTCGAAAGTTCGAGCCCTAATTTCAGTGCATAAATCTTTTGTGACAATACGACAAGGTGTAGGAGCATGATGATCAAATATAGTGATGAATTTATTTCTATCATCATCATCAAGAAGAAGTACCTCAAGAAGAAGAGATTCATTCGACGCCACTTCGTCAACAGCCGTAGGAATGCGTGGATTGGTGGAGCTTTGGCCTCCATCAATGCGGGAACGTTTCCGAAATAGACCTCGAGTCTTCGGTGGCATTGTAGAAGATGATGCACAAATATATAGATATATGATGGTGTATATATATATGTGGGTGTATATATGAACGTGAGAAAGATAATGAAAATGAAGAAATTAAATAAAGGAAATGGGTGAAGGATGATAGAAATGTAAAATTAATGAGAGATATGTGAGGATTTGAAGGTATAAATGGTAGTAGGAGAGGGATTGAGAGGAGAGGGTTTGAAGGTGTGTGAAGATGGAGGGAGGCGGATGGAAAGAAAGAGAAGAAGTTTAGGTTTTAAAGGGGTTGAGTCGACTAGGGCTAGGGTTGAGTCGGTTAGAATAGGGTTTGAGTCGACTAGGAAGACCAAGTAGTCGACTAAAACATTGTTTGAGTCGACTAGAATGGCAAATGAGTAGACTAAAGGGTAATGTAGTCGACTAGAAGGTGAAGAACATGAAATGGTGAAGCTACTGACCAAAGTAGTCGACTAGAGTGATTTACACTGCACAGGATGAGTCGACTAGAAGGCAAAAATGATAAAAATAATAAACAAATCAGGAAATAAATACACAAAAATAGCAAAAATATGAAAAATAAAGATTACGATAGAAACTACGATAAAACATCACAATCCATGGCCATTCCGATTTCTCGACGAATTTTAGAAAAAGATTCGTCCGCAAGTGGTTTTGTAAAAATATCCGCCAATTGATTTTTAGTGTCGATAAAAACCAATTCAACGTCACCCTTAGCAACATGATCACGTAAAAAATGATGCCTAATCTCTATATGCTTGGTGCGTGAGTGATGAATAGGATTCTTTGAAATACAAATCGCACTCGTATTATCGCATTTAATAGGCATCTGAGAGAAAGTAAGACCGAAATCAAGTAGTTGTTGCTTAATATAAAGAGTTTGAGCACAACTACTACCTGCGGCCACATATTCGGCTTCGGCCGTAGATAATGCAATGAAATTTTGCTTTTTACTTGACCAAGATACTAGTGAGTGTCCTAGAAAATGACAAGTGCCGCTTGTGCTTTTTCGATCAATTTTACATCCCGCAAAATCGGCATCCGAATAACTAATAAGATCAATTGAAGTTCCTCGTGGATACCAAAGCCCTAAGTTTATTGTACCACTTGGGTAGCGAAAAATACGTTTGACCGCAAACAAATGAGATTCCTAAGGACATGATTGAAACCGGGCACATAAGCATACACTAAACATTATATCCGGTCTACTAGCGGTTAAATAAAGCAAACTACCGATCATGCCTCTATAGTTAGTAATATCAACACATTTACCATTTTCATCTTTATCAATCTTAATAGAGGAACTCATAGGAGTTATGGCATGTTTGGTAGCCTCCATACCAAATCGCTTTAGCAAATCCTTAGTGTACTTGGATTGGCTAATGAATAAGCCATCCGAGCTTTGCTTGATTTGCAACCCTAAGAAGAAATTCAACTCACCCATCATGCTCATTTCAAATTCATTTTGCATGCTTGTAGCAAAATCCCTACATAAAGAATTATTTGTTGAGCCGAATATGATGTCATCAACATAAATTTGGACAATCAACAAATTATTTTTGATGGTTTTTGTAAAAAGTGTGTTGTCAACTTTTCCTCTTGTAAAACCATTTTTAGTCAAAAATCCGCTAAGTCTCTCATACCAAGCTCGAGGAGCTTGCTTTAAACCATATGGAGCTTTAGCTAATTTGAAGACATGATTTGGAAAAATATTATTTTCAAAACCGGGTGGTTGCTTCACAAAGACTTCTTCTTCTATGACACCATTTAAGAAAGCACTTTTGACATCCATTTGATAAAGAGTGAAATTTCTATATGATGCAAATGCAAGAAGCATTCTAATTGCTTCTAATTTAGCTACCGGTGCAAAGGTCTCATCGTAGTCGATGCCTTCCTCTTGATTATATCCTTGTGCTACCAATCTTGCTTTATTTGGAATAATTACTCCATTCTCATCCTTTTTGTTTCGAAAAACCCATTTTGTGCCAATTATAGTTTGATTTTCAGGTCTAGGAACTAAACGTCAAACTTGATTGCGTTCAAATTGATTTAGTTCCTCTTGCATTGCTACGATCCAAGAATCATCACATTGAGCTTCGTGGAAGTTCTTGGGTTCGATTTGCGATACAAAGGCCATGTGGTTGCAAAAATCTTTAAGTTGAGATCTAGTACTAACCCCTTTTGAAGGATTACCTATGACTTGATCAAGAGGATGATTGTGAACAATCCTCCATGCTTTAGGCATTGAGTTGGTCAAGACATTATTGGATTGAAACTCAACTTCCCTCATTTCCTTTTGGCTACATGATGAGTTGGAGATATTGAGAGTATTTAGATTATCCTCAATCCCAACAACCTCATCTTCTTCTAGGTCAATTATAGGTGATGGTGGTGAGGGTGATTCATACAAGACAACATGAATAGACTCAACCATGGTTAGAGTCCTTTTGTTATAAACCCGAAATGCTTTACTCCTTGTAGAATATCCTAGGAAAATTGCTTCATCCGATTTGGAGTCGAATTTTCCAAGGTTGTCTTTATCATTTAACACAAAACATTTACACCCAAAAATTTTGAAATACCCAATATTGGGCTTTCGACCATTCCACAACTCATAGGGCGTTTTCCCCAACTTCATCCGAATAATAACACGATTAATTATATGGCAAGCGGTGTTTACCGCTTCCGCCCAAAGGCTTCGGGGAAGGTTGTGCTCATTTAACATGGTTCTAGCCATCTCTTGTAGAGATCGATTCTTTCTTTCAACTACACCATTTTGTTGAGGGGTTCTAGGGGCCGAGAGATCATGTGAAACACGAGGTCATCACATAATTTTTCTAAGTCTTGATTTTCAAATTCCCTACCTCTATTACTTCTAATTTTCTTGATTTTCAAATCTTTTTCATTTTGAATGACTCTATAAAATTTTTCAAGAATGGAGTGAGTTTCATTTTTATGAGCAAGAAAGTGAACCCAAGTATATCTAGAGTAATCATCAACTATAACAAGTACATAGAGTTTCCCGGCTAAGTTAGCCGTTTTCTCCGGACCGAAGAGATCCATGTGAAGTAACTCTAGAGGTCGAGAAGTGATAATATCTTTCTTGATCATCCAACTATTTTCACTAGATGTGACAAAACATTTAACATCTTGATCATGCAATTCACATAGCAACAAAGTATACAAGTTTCCATTTCTTTTGGCATTGAACATTTGCTTCCGATCTTTCTTGATTATGCATGCATTTGTCCTAAATATAACATCATAACCCTTGTCACAAAGTTGACTAATACTAAACAAGTTATGCTTCAAACCATCAACTAAAAGTACATCATCTATAGAGAGAGAAGAGGAAATACCGATTGAGCCAATTCCCATAATTTTGCCTTTAGAGTTGTCTCCAAAAGTAACGTTTCTTCCTTCATATGGTTTTAGTGAAATAAACTTTGATTTATCTCCCGTCATATGCCTTGAGCATCCGCTATCTAGAAACCATTTTTCTTTTGATGCGGACTTCAAGCATACCTACAAAACGAGTTCAAGTATCTTTTATTGGTACCCAATATGTTTTGGGTCCATTTTGGTTAGATAGATACGCAATAGTTTCTTTTGGAACCCAAATTTGTTTCGTTACAACATTTTCTTTTCTATGAGAGCATGCACTAGTCCTTTTCGGAGCCCAAACCATTTTTGACATAATTTTTGATTTGCTTTTTGAGCTTGAAGCAATCGCTTTTGTAGTGTCTCGACTTACCGCAATTAAAACACGTTGGGGGTTCTCTTTTGCTAGGCTCGCCTCTTGGATCGATTTTCTTCACGAATCTTCCACCATTTGCTTTCTTTCTTTGAAGGTGTCTCTTGAATTTTTGGGTGAACAAGGCAATGTCCTCATCCTCTTCTTCTTCACTCGGCTCACTGTTTTCATTTTTGGTGAAAGCTTGCAAAGCTATCCCCTTTCTTGGCTTGATGTCGTCTTCACGAGCTTTTAATGTTATTTCCCAAGTGAGTAGAGAGCCGAAAATTTCATCGAGACTCATGGTGTTGAGGTCATGAGCTTCTTTGATAGCCGTTACTTTTGCATCCCATTTTGCCGGGAGACTTCTAAGCACTTTTCGTGACGCATCGGATCTAGGAACAATTCTACCAAGATGCTTTAGTCCATTCAAAATATTTGTAAAGCGAGACATCATATAATTCACATTTTCATCATATTTCATAGCAAATAATTCATATTCATGCATGAGTACGTCAATTTTAGATTCTCGTACTTGAGATGTACCTTCATAGGTTACCTCAAGTTTATCCCACATTTCTTTTGCCGTTGAACAAGTAGATAACGATTAAATTCATTTGGACTTAAAGCGCAATTTAAATTTACTTTGGCTTTAGCATTGTACGACATGAGTTTACGGTCATCATTATCCAATTCATTAGGTAATTTGGGGACGGTTTTTCCATCAACAATTTTGGTCAAGACAAATGGTCCTTCAAGAACTACTTGCTAAATTTGGTAATCGATAGCTTGAAGAAAATCTATCATTCTAGTTTTCCAATAGCTATAATTTGATCCATCAAACCATGGGGGCCTATTATTCGATTGTCCTTCAACATCAGTGACTAAATTTGATGACATGATCGTTCTCTAAGACGGTTAAGTCTAAGATAAATAAAGATTAGGCTCTGATACCAATTGTTAGTCACTAATTAAACCTAGAGGGGGGGTGAATAGGGTGTTCAAAAATATTTCTAACTCTTTTCAAAATTGGAACACGCTATAACCAAAACACAATTTCTTAATAAACAAGTGAATGATTCAATTTCAATTCTCTAACAATTAATCTCAAGACAAATTGTAGCATGCAAGTTAATCAAGTAAAGAGAAAGAGATAGAGAGATTGACACTGTGATTTTTTCGAGGTTCGGTAACTCCTACTCCTCGGCTCAAGAACCCCTTCTTGAGACTTTTCCCGATCCTTTCACTATGGCCCTTCCTTCACAGGTGGAATGGCAAACCTTTACAACACAAGCCTCTCGAGCTTGTCTCTCAATCAAGAGAACAACCCTCTCTTGAAAAATCGGTGGACTTCACTTGTCCGAGATTACAAATTCGTATGTAATCAATAAAATCACTCAAGAACAAAAACACTCAAAACCCAAAGGTTTTTATGGAAGATAAATCAATATAAGCTCAAGTGTTTTTGGTGATTTTACAATAGCTCTAGAAATGTATTCTCAAATGATATGATCAATGAATGATATTTGGACAATAAGAAGAGATACTAGAGGTTTTGATTTTCAAAGAAACTTGGAGAAAATATGATTTTCAAAGCTTGGTTTCAATGGTTTTTGTAGAGAAAGATTATGCAGAATTTTTGATAGCTTTCTTTCTCTTTGTGTTTCAATCTCTCTCCTTTCAATATACACATATCATTCTATATATAGCATTGTATTAGGGTTTTGAAGAATGATTGTAGTATTTAAAAGATAAGAGCCGTTTGAAGACCATTAAAAACAATCCACAAAACATGGGAAATGTTTTCTGAAGAATCTGCAGGTTTTGAGGATCAACTAGTCGACTACTTTTTCTTTCAGTCAACTACATGGTTTCATTTAGTCGACTAGATTGAGTTCTAGTCGACTACAATGATACATCTAGTCAACTAGAATGTGTTATAGTCGACTACTTCTTGTAGTCTAGTCGACTCAAAGTCCTTTCAGTCGATTACTTTGATATGGATGAAAAGCCTGAAGCTACTGATTGTTTTAGTCGACTATATTGAAATACACATGGTGATTCTAGTCGACTACAACTTAGAAAACATTTAATAAAAATATTTTTCTTTCCGTTTAAGTTCGGTAAAGCGTTTTTCATTCCATTTGAGTTCGGTTCATTTTATACTTGAGCTTATACGATAATATCGACGCATAAAATTACCTTGTTACAATGATCGCTCCCCGACCTATCTACCCCAAGTCTTGAGTCTTCGACTTTCGCCTTTGCCGATGAATTAAATGATTTTCCATTTTGCGCTTCAATTTCTTTCACAGCTTTTTGCTTTAAATCAAGCTTTCTTTCCGAGATTGCTTTTCGAGTCATTTCCTTTCCGAGTTTAATTTCTGAGTCGTTCACCTGTCTTTTGCTGAAAATATACACTCGATAATTCATTAGTATCAAACACTCTTCAATGGTTTGTTATCATCAATTTTGGAATTGTTTGCCGAGAGTAAATTTCAATGCCAACAATATATATTTTTTCAAAATATATATTTATTTTTAAATAAAAATATTTAAATATTAAATATAAAATTATACATAAATATTTATAAGGTTATTAGAAAATAAATAAATATAATAGGTTTTTATAAAAATAGTTTTTATGTAAGTCATGTCTTTCCCCCAAACATATTCTCTATAATGAAAAATAGATAATTCAAATAGTTTGCTCATTTTAACAGAATATCCATTCTCATTAATTTTTGAAATTCATCGGGAAATGGAATTTAAAACAAAAATAATAAAATTAAAAAGAAAAAAAAATCAAAATACATACTACAAAATAACGATTCACTACTCGACCTAAGACAATATATAGAATGAAAATCTATGCCTAGCTTGTGATCGTACTGCTCTCGAGATCTTAATCTAAGACTCAAACGGTGGTGGTGGTGGATGAGAAGTAGATGAAGAACCGACGCCCAATCGATACATGATAGCCTAAAATCCACGAGTTATCTCAACTCTAATCTCTGCCTGCTCTCTCTCTAATCGCTCATGTCGAGCTACTAAATGATCAAACTGCTCCTTAGGCAGAGTCACATTCTCGCTCTGTCTAGGGGCTTGAGGTATCTCCTCATCAGTAGCCTCGTCATTATCCCCACTCTCTCATCTCTCGTCCTCAGAATCATCATCCTCCTCAGTCTCCTCGTATACCGCATCAACATTGGCACGAATCATCTTACCGTACGAACAGCTAAAGTCCTTGTACTTCATTGGCGCATCAACTACACGCTCCCCCTCCCCCTCAGCTGGATGAATCCCCAAGTGTCGAAAAATGCTAGTAATCAGTGAGGGGAATGGGAGAAGCCACTTCCTTGGTTTTACCGCTTTCAGATTGGAGAGGTCTCGCCACACAGTCCACATGATATCAATATTGAGACTCGGTATCGAGACTTAGTAGCTTGCATGGAAAGAGTAAATAGCTTCCAAAATAATGCCCCTCATCTCTGTATCATGCCCCCAAGGATATCCTGATTATGGAGCACCGTATCCAAAAACTAGAAGCTCTGAGGAAAGAACTTCTTTCCCGCACAAATCGTGCTTTGATCATCTCCGTATCTCCCGCCGCACATATCCTTTATAATCGCGGGCACATCAAGGAATGGCTCCGATGGCGCTGGGAATGTCTCTCGTAAATCCTCCGGACATGCATCCGGAATCCCCCACACCGCTGTAATGAGAGCGATATCAACAATAATAGCTCTATCTCCCACCCTAGTCGATAAACCGGTCGCCGTATCATAAATAAGGTTGCGATATAACTTGCGAACCATCTCTGGATAATACACTGGCGACACCGGTGTCAACAACGACTGCAATCATCGGTCATCGAGCCATATGATGGCTTTCCTCGATTTCCTCTTGGATCGAAAGTCCGCATACCTGAATGTCCGCTCAACAAGAAAGTCTTTGCTCAACCCCAACTCTCTCGCCTCACGGCGTTACACAGTGTCCCTCTGATTTGATCGAGCTTGCATTTCGGCAACTGTTGCCGATGATTCTCCGCCCCCCATAGTCTTACTCATCTTATTATGTGCCATTAAATGATTTTGAATTAGGTCAAAGGTGTATATAGGCACCTATATATGTATAGCTTCGAAAATGTGAATGATAAAGAGATTCTAGCATGTTTTTTAATAGGATAATTGGTGGGTTTTGGTCGGATTAGGGCTAAGATGAAGATATGAAGCTTGATTTGACCAAAAATGATCGACAAATGAGGATTTGAGGGAAAAATGATCGTGTATAGATATGTGGATATATATATGTGTGTATATATGTATATATAGAATGATATACACCTTTTTAGGAGGATTTGAACCCTAAATCTTGTGGAATCGAGAGTAATGAAGGTATAATAGGGTTAGGGTATGAGTATTGGAGAGAAACTGAAAGCTTAGAGTGATTTGGGAGAGAATGAGGTGAGCCCTAATAAGAACTGCCGAGTTGCTTGGTCCAGTTCGTAAATTTAAGTTATTGAGTACTCAGTAATATTTCTACCGAGTACTTGGTAGTTCATATTTGCTGAAAAATTTCTCTCTCACTCCTTTTTAACTTCTGATTCTTTTACCTACTCCAATAATTTACTCTTGTTATTCTACTTCCTCTAACTTAATAAAAACATCATTTAATTAAAATTAAATAAAAATGAAAAATTTAATAAAGTTAAAAATCCTATAATTACAGTCTGTCTAAGAGAAAGCGAACTCTCTTAGGCGGTGCCTCTATTTAATGTCGTTGGCTCGATGTTCATAGATATTCTAACCGTTATCTTACGTGGGGTCTATCAGATCGATAGATTCCACACATCCTCTCTCGGGGTTAAATTTTACGCATCTCTTGAGTCGTTGACCATTTACCTTAAATCTTTTATTTTTCTTTGGATCTTCTACTTCCACCACTCCATACGGGAAAACAGTAATTACATTATACGGTCTGTCCCATCTTGGGCGTAGTTTTCCAGGAAATAATTTTAAACGAGTATTGACAACCATACCTTATGACCAGGTTCTAAGGATTTTCTTTGAATGTTTTTATCATGAAATGCTTTCGTTCATGCTTTGTATATTCGTGCATTTTCATACGTATCATTACGAATTTCTTCTAGTTCATTCAATTGAAGTTTTCGCTTAGAGCCTGCTTCTTTTACATCAAAATTTAATCTTTTAATAGCCCAGTATGCCTTGTGTTCTAATTCAACAGGGAGATGACAAGATTTTCCGTAGACTAGTTGATATGGTGTAGTTCCTATTGGTGTTTTATAGGCCGTCCTATATGCCCATAGTGCATCGTTTAATCTTGTTGACCAGTCTTTTCTATCAGTTCTTACTGTCTTTTATAAGATTCGATTGATTTACCTATTTGATACCAAAGCTTGACCACTTGTTTAGGGATGGTATGACATACCTACTTTGTGTGTAATGGAATATTTAAGGCATAAACTTTTCATGTAACGATTACAAAAATGTTTTCCATTATCACTGATTATTGCGTGTGGTATACCAAATCGCGATAAAATATTAGATTGCAGAAATTCAATAACAATTTCATGGTCAGCTTTGGCTGATGCTACTGCTTCTATCCATTTCGAAACGTAATCCACCCCAACAAGTATATATAAATTATTGTTTGGCATTGGAAATGGTCCCATAAAGTCTATCTCCCAGACATCAAATACATCAATTATTAGAATCGGGGATAGAGGCGTCATATCTCTCTAAGAAATTGAACCTAATCGTTGGCATCTATCACAAGCCTTACAATAATTATAAGAATATTTAAATAAGGAGGGCCAGTAAAATCCACTTTGTAATATTTTAGTTGCTGTCTTTTTGGCTCCAAAATGTCCTCCACATACTAATGCGTGACAGAATTTTAAGATACTTTGTGTCTTATTCTCAGGAACGCACCTCCTAATTATTTGATCAGAACAATATTTGAATAATTCCGGATCTTCCCAAATATAGTATTTGATTTGACTAAAGAATCGATCATTTTCTTGTTTAGACCATTATGGTGGTATTTTGTGCGTAGCTAAGTAGTTGACTATATCAAGTTACCATGGTAAATTATTAACTGTGTTAAGGTTGCATATTGTATTGATAATCTCCGTCTCAGATTGTGTTGGTTGTTCTTCTTGTTCTATTATTAGTGAGTCTATTGTCGTAGAAATTGATAGTTTATTCAAGGTGATAGGTAACGACTTCATTAGTTTCTGCCATGATTCTCCGTATAGTGCTCTTTTTATCGCCGCTATGTCGTCAAGATTAGATTGTAATTGCTTATCCCAATCAATTTTTGTGAACTCCCTTGTTTCATCAAACAGTTTATCCTTCCTATTCGTAATATAATCTTTTGTTATTTGATCAAGACTAAAACAATCATCAATGGTTGGACATTGACTATCATTATCAAACACATTTAATTTCACTTTTTGATTTCCGAAAGATATATCCATAGCCCCCATTCTACAATTTATGCAAGCGTTAGCTGTTGCTAAGAATGGTCATCATAAGATTACGAGTATGTGTTTCTTTGGACTATGGACAGGTTATGTGTCTAAGATTATGAAATCGATAGGAAAGTAGAATTCGTCTACTTGAAGTATTACATCCTCAATTATCCCTCTTGGTCATTTGATTGATCTATCAGCTAATTGAAGTACAATCGACGTAGGGTTTAGTTCTCCTAATCTCAGTTGTTGGTAAACTGAATAAGGTAATAAATTAACACTAGCACCTAGATCAAGGAGAGCTCGCCTTACTTTTTGGTCTCCAATTATGCATGATATTGTTAGCTCTCCTAGATCTTTATATTTAGGTGGTGTATCGTTTATCAATAACGAACTTACTTGTTCAGTCAACATTACTTTCTTAGGCACCTTAGCTCTACTTCTACATTTTTGTGTACATAAATCTTTTAAAAATTTAGCATAAGGTGGTATTTGAGATATGACATCTAACAAAGGCAAATTGATCTTTACTTTTTTGAATACATCTAAGATTCCATTCGTTTTCTCGCCTTGTTTGCTATAATAGTTTGCTCCACGGAAAAGTTGAGGAAATGGTGCTTTGGCTCATAATCCTTCTCCGTAATTTTCTCAGGTGTTTCCTTGACTGGTCCTTTTATTGTTAGATGCGATATTTCTTTAAAGATGTTTTCCAAGACTTTTTCACGTTCTAATTTTTCCTCTACTTTGTTATCCACTATCCTACCACTCCTTAAGGTTGTAATTGCTTGCACAGTTTCATGAGTTGGTTCTTGTTGAGTTCCTAACTCAATCATATGTTGTCATTTAGGATTGACCACTAGTTGACTTGGTAATTTACCCTCTTCTCTTTTGTTAAGCGTATTAGCTATTTGACCCATTTGTGTTTCTAATTTTGAAATTGCTTGAGAATGTGTATGTAACAATTAAGTATTAGCTTCAAGACTTCCAAGGGCAACTAAAATTTTATCTTCAAAACTAGTTGATCTTTGTGGTTGATTAGTATTTTGGAATTGATTTTGAATTTGAGGTTGATTCGATTGGAATGATCGAAATCCTTGTCTATTATTTTGGAAATTCTGAGTGTTATTGAATTGTCTTGGAACTTGATTAAAATTTTGAGTATTATTATTGAATTGTCTTGGAACTTGATTGAAAATTTGAGTTTGGACATGATTCTCGACGTTTTAAGGTCAATATGATAATAGAAGATGATTACGCCAGCCTTGATTGAAAGAATTTGAGTAAGGATTATTATTGGTAAAGGATGCATCAACATCACATGATGTTAGATCTTTTTGAAACAGTAGTGGACATCCACTAGCTAGGTGAGAGGGATCAGAACAAATCGAACAAACTTCTATAGGAATATTTTGAGTGTTATTCAAAAATTACCTAATTTTCTACTTATCTCGGCTACTTGAGCCATCACGTCGTTAGTTCTATCTATCTCTTTAACGGTTTTCATCCTTCTAGGGTTATTGAACATTGATCTAGCCCTAGATTCTGACGCGTTTTGTTGTGAATTTTCACTCAGTCTTTCGAATATTTTCCAAACATTTTCGACTGGTTCTAATGTAAACATTCCTCCACATGCGGCATCTATATGATGTTGTTGTATATCTCATAGGCCATGATAAAAATTATGCACAAAGTCATATTTTGTAAATTTATGATGGGGACATTTATCCAAAAGATCTTTAAATCGTTCCCAAATTTCATGAAATTGTTCTCCAGGAATTTAGAGAAAGTTCATTATAGCTGCTTAAGCTTCGTGTGTCTTTCCCATTGGGTAAAATTTATGTAAAAATTCTTTTTTCAGATTTTCCCAATCAGTCTTCACCCTTTCTTCTAAACTAGTGTACCATTTTTTAGCTATTTCTTTGAGTGAAAAGGGAAATAGTCGCATATGTAAAGCATTGGTAGGCATCCCATTCATTTTAGTTGTTGAACTAATTTCTATAAACTCCGTAATGTGTTAATAAGGATCTTCATGTTTGTGTCCATAGAATTTAGGTAACATATTTATAATACTAGCTTTAATTTCATAATGAGATGTTGTTTCTCCTAGTATAACTATGTTCGCTGGTGATTCGAAATTAGAAGGTGTGTAATAATCTTTCAATGAATCTAGTGATTGTACTTGAGATTTGCCCATATCATTAAAAGTTAGTGTATCTTTTTTAATCCTTTGTTTATTAGTTCTTAAGTTTTTACGATAAGTTCTATCAACTTCAGGATAAAAAAGGAACAAGTTCTTTAGATACAGAACGCAAATCACTCATACAACGATGAAACAAATTTATATATATATATTTTTATTTTTTATTTTTTTAAATAATAAACAAATTAAAAACAAATGAAAAATAAATAAACAAAATGAAAAAGAAATTAAATAAGAAAAGTAAAGATAAAACTTGTATAATAATTTAAAGCACGCTAAAACTCACAAACGGTCCAGCCAAGCAATCGTCACCGCTTTTCTGATTCCCTCTGCTAATCTCACTGTACCTGTTAAAAATCACAAAGTTTTGTCTCTCAAAAGAAGAAAATTAAAATAAAGAAAATAAAATAATCTAGATATAATAATTATTCAAGAGTATAGAAAATCGTTTAGTCCCCGACAATGGCGCCAAAAACTTGATCGGCGGCCAGACCTTGATTAGTTTGACCTACTAGGAAGGGCTGATAAATAATAATGATAATAACAATGTGTACAGATAAACCCTTTTAAGTTGACCTAGTTTTACCTATCGCAAGTGCACAAATCAATTATAGTATAGTACCAATGAGATAGGGTATATCAAATCCACAGAGACTAATGATTCTTCAACTCTCTTCTGATTACTTTTAACTAAATTATTAAAGATAGTTTGTTTTGTTTTCTACAACTAATAAACATAAAATAAATATAATAAATAGTTGGTTTGGATTGTGAATAATGGAGATAAAGATCTAGGGTATTTCTAACTAGGGGTGCACAAAAAAACCGGTAGAACCGGAACCATACTGGAACCGGTGATTTGGTTCGGTTCCAAGGACAAACAATACGGTTCTGGTTTTCAATTTTCAAGAACCGTAAATTTCGATACGGTTCTGGTTCTCGTCTCTTTGGAACTGGAACCGAAATCGGAACCAATTCTTTATAATATAATATTATTAATATATATATAAACCTTTATTGAAAATGCATAGTTAAACAAGTGGTTCTCTAAGTGAAAGAAAACAAGTTGCATTATATATATAATATGTAATATAAGGTTTTCATTAAATTATACATATATACACTATATATATAACCTTATATCATAAGAATCTTACTTGATACTTTTGCTATAATTTGCTTGATACTTTTAATTTGCTTGGTTTTGTATTTTGTAATAGACTAAACTTCTTATGATGCATTTTGGCAGTAAACTTTTTATGATGCTTGGGTTTGTATTTTGTAATAGAAATGGTAGTAGAATTCTTAGAATTTTTTTTTTAAAGCACTAGGAACCAAAACTGAATCGAAATTCTAGTTCCGGTTCTGGTACGGTTCCTTACCCCTACGGTTCGGTGCCGGTTCCATATTTAAAGGAACCGAAATTTTTGGTACGGTTCCAGTACCGTACCATACCATGTGCAACCCTATTTCTAACTCCACCACTAACTATGTAATATATTCTCTAAATCATTTAATTGTAAAGGGTGGTCCATCATATGTGAATCAGATATAGGGTCGCAAACATTGGATAACCCTAATCCCAAAAAAGGAACAATTCATTTATCATTGACACAAGCCATCTCTAATCAAGCATAACGAGTACGTGCATCTATTCTAAACTACTTCTACTAACATAAGTTAAAAACACGTCACTAATTATCCTTTTCAAGCATGATCTGTCTAAATCAAGATTACATGTTAATAACCACTATTGTGTAGAAAATTATGAGTTAAGCAGCCGAGTTCTAACCCATATTGAATAACCATGATTGTGTAAGATAAAATCAAACCTAATTACTCATCTACACAATCATCACATATATGTCTTTCAGTTGCCCTTATACAATAAAAATAAGAAAAAGTCTACATTACTTGGCTAGGGTTTTGTTAAAAATCCTAGATACCGGTTTAGTTATTCATGGTAGTGATCGTCTTCATTGTTGATGTAGACGAACCCTCCATGGTTAACATTCTTCTCCAAACTTCAAGAAAAATTCCAATGAATCCTCCAATCAACCTCCTAAAACTTTTCTAAAATATCCTTCTTTTATTGAAGAGACCTTTCTCTTTTATAGAAAAAGAGACGTCTTTATTTGGTAATCTCATTGCTTCACGGTCATGTCAGGAATGTATCTTGTGATATGTATTGAATAATGATATATAATCTCTTCATATATGGTCAATATTGCATCTAAAATAGCCTAGAGATCATTCCATGTTGAGTTGGGTCGAAACGGATCCCACAGAGTTGTATACAAATCGCTGAAGTTATTGGTCGCATCTAGTCTTATCGAGTACTCGGTGAAGCCTCTACCGAGTACTCGGTAGAGTTCAATTCTCGCGAAAACCAACGCAAGTGCGTAATATCTCTTGGGCGTTTTTTCCATCATCCGCGCAAGTGCGTGGACTTTCGTACTTTACCGAGTACTCGGTGAAGGTTCTATTGAGTACTCGGTAGTTCTTTTACCTTGACTTTTTGCACTTCCACTTCTTTGCTCCATTTATCTTCTCAGCTTTATTCTTCTTCAGTCATATTGTATCATTGACTTGTTTTTGGTCCTTCATAGGTCTTTTATCCATGATTTTAGCTCTCGAACAATCTTGAGTTACGGATCCAATTAATTCACCGGATTAAACTTGTTTTACATAGCATCGCCTGAAATATCTTAAAACACGAAAACCGTATAAAAACACCAATATAATAATAATCATAGACATAACAATGTATAATTAGGAGCCTCAAATATATGATATTTCGATTTCATCACCTTCCATGGTCATCCTTTCATAAAACCTCTGAACTAAATTCGGGTACACCCTTAAACCCACCGGACTCTCCAAATTCTCCAACCCTCTTTCTCTTAGCAACTTCACTCCAAGCTTTACCAACGGACTTTTCATTGTGTTCGAGAGAAACATCAACTCGTATTGAAGCTTGCATTTCATGATATCATGAGGTGTTGTACGAATTCGTGGTGTTGTTGGAACTTGCATACTTGTGCTTTCTCCATCTACAAATCCATTATCCCTTCTAGGATTAACTACCCCCGAAGCGACATCATCGTCTAAGAACTCTTCTGGATCAGATTCAATCTGATAATCACTCCCTTGCTCATGCATACTCTAGCCGGGAAAAGTTGAAGACGAAAAAGAAGAAACCATCTTTTATGCCTCATAAGCTTTTGTATTGAATTGTGGGAATTGTGAACCCCTAAGGCTATATTTATAGATGAAAGATTTGTATTCTACAGGGAAAAGGAATTCGATTCATCTCTGGAGTTGGAGAATAGAATCAAACCATCAATCCAACTTTAACATGTACTTGGATTCCATTTCCTACTCGAACTAGGATTTTGTCTAAATTCCTATTTAAATCCTACAAATTTCGAAAACCTATTTCTAATTAAACCATAATACAGTACAAACATAAAACCATATGAAAATTCCCCTTTTTGGGCAAATTTTGAATTTTTCTGGACAAGCTACGATGGTCCCTATGCTTCTGCTTGGCCTTACGCTTAAGCGTAGCCCAATTGTAGGCTTAGATTGGTTCTTTTGCAAATAAATAAATTTTGGTATATTTTCTTCTACACACTCGCCATACCCATGCTCTAATATCCCCATATAGTACAAACTCACACTCCTCCAAACTTAAACGCACATATGTCCTCATTGTGTAACTTCGAAGCTCAATCGAACCTCAAAAATCACATCACACTTAACGCATGTATCATCATAGTCTTGGGAATGTAAAACATGAGCAACACTATCACATGAATACGAAAATCGGTAGTTTTATATAATAAAAACAATAAAATGACACTTAGAGATCGATCGTTTAGGCGGTGACACAAGTCTCACAATAACAGAATATCCGCCTAACAATTCCACTCTAGTGATAAAAAAACTACAAAAACTATACTACAACTAAAACTAATCTTTTGTGCCTCTAATATGCTACGCATCTCTCTCTGACTACGCCTGAGCTATGTAATCTCCTCTCAGTACATCTGCATATCAGTCAAAGTTATCCTCTATTCGACCCTTAACTCCTCCCGAAGCTGACGAGTCTCATCTCTACTCTGCTAGAGCTCATATCTCAGTGCTGCCTACCCTGCAAACAACTCGTCAAACTGTTCACAAATAAGCGTCATTATCGTATCAGTAGGTGCCTGAGGCATCTCTCAATCCAGAACCTGTACGCCCTCTCCCTAAGGTGACACGACATCTGGATCCACAGGCATGTTAGGAGGCACCACTCCAACATGAGCCACCATCGTCCTCCTCTGTAATCTAACACCCCACCAAATCTCGACCACTGGTTCCTCCATAGGCTCGCTGTGTAAACACCAGGTATATATCTATCCACATCCACCTCCTCATCTATCTTTCCACCAGCATCCATCATCAATCTCATAACCAAGGTCGGGAATCTCATATGAAATCCGTTCTGCCCGACCTTGTTCGTAGTCCGTAAATCTATGTAATACTAGTATAGTCCTCTCTATAAGATCTAAGAAAGGGAAATCTAATGATCGAACTCAAAGGCATAATGTAGTATAATAAATAACTGCCACCTTTGAGTCGTGTGTCCCTGTGGATGTATCTGGGATCGGAGCATTGTGTCCAGGAACCACAACTTCGGATGATAATCCGACTTCTTCATGTAGTTGTTCCTGTTATCTCTAAAACTCTCCTCAGTCTACAATCGAACAATCTCAATCAACGCTGGGAAAGGCTCTGGTAACAGTGTGAAATCACCCACCAACTTCTGTGGGCACTCATCAGGAATACCCCAGGCCTCTGTAATACTGTGTGGCGGAATCTCGATCCGCACTCCTCTGATATATGTCACCATCCGGAGCTCTCCTCTATAATGTTGTATATGAATCTAGAACTCTCGAATAGGATCCGGGTAAATTAAAGTGAAATGAGGGGATAATATCAGCAATAAACATCATGCCCGTATACACTAAATAGTCCACGCTGACACCTCATCCTTTTAAAAAATCTCCTCGGAGTATATCCGCTCAATGTTGAACCCCTTGAGAATAACCCAGTCTAACAACTCCTCTACTGCGTCCTCAGGGGGTACCCATCTAAAGGACTCCAACACCCTCTGCTCCACACCACCAGCCACCTGTGACTCTAGCTATGATAATGGTGGTGACATGAGTGGTGAAGCAATCGGTGAAACGACGGTCGTATCCAGTCGCCTCCGAAGATGATGATGATGACAAGGTGACACAATCAATCGTCTATGCGCCCTAGGTGGCTGAGCTACTGGTGCTGGGTCAGGAGACCTTAGTCTCACTCGTAACATACGCATAGCCCCACGGTCTCTTGTCTTCATCCCTACAGCCCAAATCAACAAATTTTAAAAATAATCATTCCAGACACCGAATCAAACTCAAAACCATTTCTAAATTAACCTTGTATGACGTTTAAATAAACCCCCATATAAAAAAATTCAAAATCCAACCCGTTCTTCTTGTCGAAAATCTCAATTTTTAAAAAAAGGATTAAAACATGTTTTTGACGGGATTCGTTTATCAATACTGGTTTAGAATGATTAAAAGAGTAATTAGAAACACAAATGTAAAAGAAAAACTCACCGAATCAAAATATTTGATGATTTCTCCAAAATTTGGCTTTTGAGACTCTTCGAGTTCTTCACGTGAATCCAGACGATTAAGAAACAGATCTGACGCAATATTGGATTGGATTTGGTCGAAATCCCCTTAGGGGTTGATTTGGTAGTGATTTGAGAGAGTTTGGTGGTGAAGAGAATGAGCGGGAAATGATTTTAATCCCCCGTATTTAAAATAGGGTCGCGTAGGCTGGAGACTGATTTACCAGCCTACGCTTAAGCGTAACTCCCTAGCTTAGGTAGAAATTTCAGCTTCAAAACCTCATCTCTCCACATGCATCGTTAAGCGCAACTACTCTCTGCATATTCCATAGACTTCATTCAATATTTCACCACACCTACCGTGACAACAATGATATTATGACTCAATCATACGACCAATGCAATAAAATACAAATTACAAAATTAGGTTCAAAAACTGATTTTCATCCCCCTAGTACCAATTTTTAGTGTCGTTGGTGCGACGTTGCCGTTTCTCACCATCCGAGATAAGGCTCGTGTATCGTATCGGTCAAATCCATCGACTCGACAACAAACTCCACTGGTTGGACATCAAAATAATGCTTAAGCCTATGACCATTCACTGTAAATCTCTTTCCTTTTTCAGGATCATCGAGTTCTACTGATCCATGGGGGTAAACCTTTGTACTTTCATACGGTCCGTCCCATCTTGATTGAAGCTTTCCAGGAAACAACTTAAGTCTCGAATAAAACAACCACACTCTCTGGCTGAGCTCAAAGGACTTCTTCCGAATATGTCTATCGTGAAATGCCTTCATCCAAGCTTTATAAATCCGAGAATTCTCATACGCATTATTACGTAGCTCCTCAAGCGCTGCAAGTTGAAACATCCGTTGAGTGCCAGATCTCTTCAGATTGAAGTTCAACCTTCGAACTGCCCAATATGCTCGGTGCTCTAGCTCAATAGGGAGGTGACATGATTTACTGTAAATAAGCTGACACGGTGTCATACCTATCGGAGTCTTGTAGGCGGTCCTATAAGCCCACAGTGCATCATTCAGCCTCTGAGGCCAATCCTTTAAATCCACAAGCACTGTTTTCTCCAAAATATTCTTCACTTCCCTATTAGAAATCTCCACTTGTCCACTCATTTGGGGGTGATATGGTGTACCAATTTTATAAGTGACACCGTACTTCCGACATAGACCACCGAGAAAATGGTCAAAATACTTTCCGCCATCACTAATTATCACATGTGGTATACCGAATCTCGACAAAATATTCGATCACACGTGGTATACCAAATCTCGACAAAATATTCGACTGCACAAACTCCACAACTGCCTTATGGTTGGCGTGTGAAATAGCTACAACTTCTTACCATTTTCATACATATTCAACCCCTACGAGTATGTACTCTTTCTCGCCCGCTTTTAGAAATGGTCCCATGAAGTCGATACCCCATACATCAAATAATTCAATGATCAAAATCGGGGTCAGAGGCATCATATCCCGTCGAGATATAAATCCCAATTTCTGACATTGCACGCACGCTTTACAATATTCAAATGCATCTTTGAATATGGTCGGCCAATAGTAGACCTGTTAATGGATCGGATTCGGATCGGATTCGGATCGGATCAGTTAAATCCAAATCCAATTTGTTAAGAAATCGGATTATCGGATTCGGATCCTAATCGGGTTATCGGATTTTATTTTCAATCCATATCCGGTTAATATCGGATTCGGATCATAATCGGATTATTGATAAGTCTATTGATAAGGATGACAAAAACTCCCGATCCGCAATCCGAATCCGATAATTCGACAAATTTTCACTTAATTAATTCATATTCGAATTTCTTGATTATAGAATATCTGATCCGAATATTTAATTAAAAAAATACAAAAATCAATAAATACTGAAAAACTAAAATTATTCACATTTTTAATAATTGTATTTATGATTAATCATTATTAATAAAATAATAAAATAATTAACAACTAACATTTATATACATGTACAATATTAAATATATACACATATATATATTTATATTTTATCGGATCGGATTAGGCTAATCCAAATCCAATTTATTAAGGAATCGGATTATCGGATTCGGATCATATTCGGGTTATCGGATTTTTTTTGTAATCCAAATGTGACTAATCGGATCGGATTCAGATCAAAATCCAATCCATTGACAGGTCTAGCCAATAGAACCCACTTTGCAACACCTTATGGCTTGTCTTTTAAGCATCAAAATGCCCCCCAATTTCTAGCATATGGCAAAATCTCAAGATACTCTCTACTTCACTTTTGGGAACACACTTTCTGATCATCCGATCAGAGCAATACTTGTACAATCATGGATTATCCCAGATATAAATTTAACTTGGTTGGAGAATTGGTCTCTATCACTTTTATACCAACCTTTTAGAATTTGACTCGTGGCTTTGTAATTAACAATATCAGCATACCACGGTATCTCTTCCACAACAACCACACTGAACAGATGTTCATCCAGGAATGTATCCTTAAAATGAACATTTTCCTTTATAGTTTCCACAACGATCCTTGATAAATGGTCTGCTACTACATTCTTCGAACCCTATTTATCTTTTATCTCCAAGTCAAATTCTTGCAACAACAAAATCAATTGAATAAGCCTAGGTTTGAAGTCTTTCTTTGTTAGCAAATGTCTTAATGCTGCATGATCCGAATATACTACCACTTTGGTTCCTAATAAATATGATTTGAATGTATCCAAGGCAAAAACAACTGCTAGCAACTCTTTCTCTGTTGTTGTGTAATTTATCCATGCATCGTTCGTTTAAAGTCTTACTAGCATAATACACCACGTATGGCAACTTCTCCTTTCTCTGTCCCAATACCGCTCCTACGGCATAATCTAAAACGTCACACATCAGCTCAAAAGGTAAAGACTAATCAGGTGGTCACATGTTTGGGGCTGTAGAGAGTTGTGTACGTAGCTCCTCAAAAGCACGAAGACATTCTTCATCAAAGATAAAGTCCGCATTTTTAGCTGATAAGTTGCGTAATGGCTGGGTGATCTTACTAAAATCTTTAATAAATCGTCTATAAAAACAAGCATGGCCCAAAAATGATCTTATCTGTTTAACATATGTGGGAGGAGGCAATTTTGAAATAAGCTCAACTTTAACCTTATTTACCTCAATCCCTCTTTTTGATACTATATGGCCAAGTATTATACCCTCTTGAACCATAAAATGGCTCTTTTCCCAACTCAAAATCAAGTTAGTCTCTTTACATCTATTGAGCACGAGTGCCAAATGTTTTAAATATTCCTCAAAGGTTACCCCAAAAGACCGAGAAATCATCCATGAACACTTCTAAGAATTTCTCTACCATATCAGAGAATATTGACATCATATACCTCTAGAATGTTGTTGGCGCATTACACAAACCAAAGGGCATTATTCTGTACACAAACATACCATATGGGCATGTGAAAGTGGGTTTCTCCTGATCAGCAAGATCAATCACCACTTGGTTGTAACCAGAATATCCATCCAAAAAGCAATAATAGCTCTGTCCAGCCAACCTTTCTAGCAAGATCAATCAATAAATGGCAATGGAAAATGATCCTTCCTAATGTGTGAGTTGAGTTTTCTATAATCGAAGCAAACACGCCACCCAATGGTGGTGCGATGTGGGATCAACTCACCTTTAGAGTTAGGCATAAATGTGATACCTGATTTCTTTGGTACCACATGTGTAGGGCTCACCCATGTACTATCAGATATGGAGTATATGATACCCGCATCTAGCAACTTCACAACCTTCGTCCAACCAACCTTTCTAGGATTTTTTCAATAAATGGCAATGGAAAATGATCCTTCCTAATGTGTGAGTTGAGTTTTCTATAATCGAAGCAAACACGCCACCCAGTGGTGGTGCGCTGTGGGATCAACTCACCTTTAGAGTTAGGCATAAATGTGATACCTGATTTCTTTGGTACCACATGTGTAGGGCTCACCCATGTACTATCAGATATGGAGTATATGATACCCGCATCTAGCAACTTCACAACCTTCTTCATCACCACCTCTTTCATATTTGAGTTTAATCTCCGTTGTATTTCCTTTGATGGTTTTACAGTCTCCTCTAAATGTATGCAGTCCATGCAAATTGAGGGATCTATTCTTCTAAGATCCGCAACACTCCATCCTATCGCCTCTTTTTTCTCACTTAAGACCTTGACTAGACTCAATTCCTGTTCTTTGGTCAGCTTTGATGAAATAATTATAGGAAAAGTCTCATTCGGTCCTAAGAAGACATATTTCAGTTTCTCAGGCAATTCCTTGAGTTCCAAGGTCGGAGGAGTTATTAGAGATGGTATTAATGGTGTACTCGAGAGCATGGGAAACGGCTCAAGAGGCACTTTCCATGATTGGCCGTATAATGTAGTCTCAATCACAGCAATATCCTCCTTATCCTACCTTATTTGTTAATCCCAATAATCTGGTTCAGTCTCCAACCTTACTCTAGTCATCAACGACTCCAACTCATCTTTCTCTAGCATCCTTGGTGCGAACTCCTCTACTATATCATCCATCGTGTCAATATAAAAACATTCAACTTACTCCGGAAGTTGATGATTGGTATCAAACACATTCATTCTCATCTTCAGGTTTCCAAAAGATAAATCCATAGCCCATGTTCTGCAATTGATACACGCATTAGCCATAGCTAAAAACGAACTTCCTAATATCACAGGGACATGTTTCTTCGACTCCTGGATAGGTTCTGTATAGAGAATAATGAAATATACCAGAAAGTATAACTTGTCAACCTAAACAATGACATCTTCCAGAATCCCTCTCGCTTGCTTAATTGATCTATTTGCTAATTGAAGCACAACCGAGGTAGGACTGAGTTGTCCTAACCCTAGCTACTGATAAACTGAATATGGAAGTAAGTTAACACTCGCACCTAGATCAAGAAGAGCTCTACCAATTTCCTAGTCACCAATGACACATGGAATAGTGGGAGCACCGGGATCTTTCCTCTTAGGTGGTGTGTTACTTAATAGCAATGAACTCACTTGTTCAGTCAATAGAATTTTCTTATGGACCTTTGATCTACTTTCTCTCTTTTAAGTGCAGAGGTCCTTTAAAAACTTAGCATATGCGGGTATTTGGGCTATGATATCTAAGGGAGACAAATTGATCTTGACTTGTCGGAGTGTGTCCAACATGTCTATCTCTTTATGCTTAACATATCTGGTCGACTCTCAAAGACTTTGAGGATAAGGTGTTACCTCCTCATAACTTGCCCTATTCGGCTCTTCTGGTAATGTTTGATCTATATCTTCCTCTTCCTGAGGTTGATCTTTCTGTACCTCTTCAACTACCTTACACTTTCCCGTCCTTTATTCATATTGCTGCTTAACCCTATTCTCTACCTTATTTCCACTTCTTAAATTCGTGATGGCTTGGACTGTCTCATGAGTATTTTTAGTAAATGATCCAAGTTCCATTGTTTGTCTACTCTTTGGATTCGCCACCATATGGCTAGGCAATCTCCCCTCATCTCATATATTAAACATGTTAGCTAGTTGCCCCATTTAGGTTTCTAACTTTGAAATGGCTTGGGAGTAGAGCCCATCATGTTCTACAGGCCTCAAAAGGTCTCTGTCAGTTCACTGTCATAAAATCCAGGTGGTTTAGGTGGTGGGGTTTGACTTCTTTGTGTTTGGTAATTAGTAGGACGGGTTGCTTGAGGATTAGGCTAAAAATTACAATTATTGTATGATTGTTGGGAATTTAATGACTGTTGGTTTTGATTGAACCTTGGTTGAGGATTCTCCACATTCTGAGAATGATATAATAAATTTGGATGGTTATGGCAACTCGAATTATATGAAGTTAAATATGGATTATTGTTCAAGTTGGTCCATGATGCATTCACATCAGCGATAATTATTTCATTACCCTGATACTCACTTTGGGAATGGTCAAGTCCTATTGCTAAGACTTCTCTCGGAGCTGATTGACTCATATTAATGAACTTATCGAGTTTCTGTCCTAATGCAGCTATTTCGTCTCTAACGTCATCATCTTTCTCAACACTAAAGAGCTTTTCATATTTCCTTTTGACTCCATCCCTAGCACGTATTTTCGATTAATGTTGGAGCATGTTGTTGCTCACATTATCAAACAGCTTCAAGACCTTATCTAATGGCTTCAGTGTAAACGAACCTCCCACTACTGCATCTATCAAATTTTTGTGAGTGGAATCCAGTCCAAGATAGAAGTTACGCACAATATCTTGCTCAACCAATTTATGATGGGGACACTTCCGCAAAATCTCGTTGAATCTATCCCATGCATCGTGGAATTTCTCACCAGGCAATTCTCTAAAATAGGTAATTGCATGTTGCGCTTCATGGGTTCTCATGTCCGTCGGGTGTGGTTAAAAATATGTGTTAAGAATGCACCCTTATGACGACCTAGGTTTTACCTATCGCAAGCGCACGAAATATTTGTAGTATAGTTCGGCTTGAGAAAAGTTATCAATCCCATAGAGACTAAGTCGTATTCTGAATTCTCGTAAAATAATACTCTCGAATTGCTAGAAAAATATAAGTTTTGATTTGTGATTGATTAACTATTTAACTAATAAAATAAATAAAGATAGATTAAGACAAGAATAATAGAAATAAATCTAAGGTTTCCATGCTCCACCACCAACCGCATAATATAATTCTCTAATTTCTCAATTGCAAAAGGGCGATCTATAACTGTGAATCAGATCATACCGCAAATATTCGAATATGACCCCTAAAGAGATACCGTCAACCGGATTCGCTACAACCCATCTCCGAACAGAGTATGACTAGTACATGTATCTACTCTAAACTACTCCTACTAACAGAAATTAAAAAACATGTCTATCTTATCTCGTCGAGGCATGGCCCGTGTAAACCTAGGGTTTCAAGTGTTAAGAACCATTGTGTAAAAAATCATGAATTAAGCATCTGAGTTCCAGCCCGTAGTGAATAATCTTGATTAAGTAGAACAATATATTTATTCCATCTAAGACAAGAATTTAGAACAAATATAGAATTATGTATAAAAATTAAAACGAACACTCATCTACAACAATCATCACAGTATAGTTACAGTTTCCCCTCGTTTCAATTGAAAGCAAATAAAAGAACTACATTACTTGGCTAGGGTTCTGCGAGAAAATCCTAGATACCAAATTAGTTGCTCATGGTAGAAGGAGACTGCATCGTTGATGTAGAAACGCCCTTCATGATCTTCTTCTTCGGATCTCTAGGTCTTGAATGGCTCCTCCCTTTGAATGATATGTGAATAAAAGCTCTAAAATTATGTGAAGAGAAGTCCAAAAATTATGGGGAGAGAATCACTTAGATCTGTAGCAAAGCTTGGTATTTATAAGTAAAGGTGAGGGAAACCCTAACTCGGCGAATAAGATTATCCTTTTTCGTAATTTCACACCCAAGCAAGGAAAACCCTAATATCTGATGTATAATATGTGTATATTACATGTATAGAGGTGTTAATTAAGCTATGATACAATACACACCCCCAAACTTAGCTCGTAATCTTCATTAAGCTCCTTAAACACGCTTAAACACACAAACGACATAAAAATATCAAATAATGGATTGTAAAGACGTAACAACAGTAAGATAGGGTCTTAAAATGGATACTTTTGAGCACCTATCACACCCCCAAACTTACATATTGCTAGTCCCTTAGCAATAAACTTAGGGAACTTTCTTGTGATGATTTCTAATCTATCTACTCTAACTAATCTAACCTAATCCCTTGCATGTTAATTAAGCTATGATACAATACACAAGATAATAAGAACTTAACACGTGTAATAAGCCTTTTAAACCCCTAGGTTACCCCTCGTGGACGAGTGAAGTCTCGTGAAGGTTTCTAGTGATGGTACCTACAAACATCTCAGTCCTCTATAATCACGCATCCATGAATTCACACACAAGTTAATTAAGCCATGATATAATACATAAGATAATAAGGATGTAAATACTTCCACTCACTACCGAACAATAACTATCTCGAGATCCGTGTCATGAATGGTTCCCACTAAAGTGAATGATTTCGATACTTTCCGCTCCCAATCCAGACAATCTTCCGTGTTTTTATGCACATTCTACCATGGTTACTCAGATCGAAGAACTACTTTTTTCATTTTATTTTATTTTTTTTCCATAAAATTTTCAATTTTCTCCATTTCAACCATAACATCTCCCCTTCTTCCCTTTAATCATGACAAAATTATTTTTTCAACTACATAGTCCAAGAGTAATCTATTTCCTATAGTGAATGTGTGTTTGTGCTTATAGGTCAAGATCGTCTTTTTCAGTTTCAATTTCAACCAATCACTTACCCATGTAAAATCACATCATTCCACTAACTCGATCTAATCATTACTATCATGAGTGGGAATATTACATCACATATTACTCATACATTATAAACACACTCCATCACATCGTAATGCAAAAACACTTATGTGTGAAAACAAATAATTTCTCCAAAAAATTTCAATTTTAAATTTTTTTTTTTAAAATCTTTCCCTATAGCCAACTATACCTTCCCCCCAAACTTAAATTACACCATGTAGTCATGGTTCACAATCATACTCATGAGAAAGAATATAGTTACCCTTGAAGCGTAGTTTCAAAATTTCAACTTTTTATGCACGTTCTTCTCCCCAAACTTGAATCAAGCCACCTGTAGAAATATTCAACAAAGCACAAATACCCAATATCATAGCAAGGGAACAATCACTTTTCCATCAATCATTACTCAATCTAGCAAGAGGAATTTAAAAAAAAAATCAATGAAATAAATAATGATTTGACCTTGAGGGCCTACAATCCTATAAAATTAGAATAAAATCAGCAAACATTTGGCCTTAAGGGCCTACAATCTCTAAAAATTGAAAATTGCAAAAATTAAATGACCTACTAATCTACAAACTAAGACTAGAAACTAACTTTCACAACCTAGGACCAATTTTTAACATCTTTGGTGCGACGGCTTCGCAAAGGGTTATCCAACACCCTTCCTCTCTTTGATACTTCCACCACATGGTGGAACAGGTGTGGGAAGTAAATCATTCCACGGTGTCCATTGCAAACACTAAGTTACAAGCAAGACATCAAGCATATAATAATCATCACATACCTTCTCTCATTTGTCATGCTCGACTCTCATCCCATGGTTAATACATGTGTCCAACGATTCTATCACTAAAAAAGGTAATGAGTCCTTCATAAACTTATCAATCCCATCAATTATGAAGTACCCATTCCCTCCTTGTTTATCTTCAAAACACAGCTCCTCGACACATTGAGAAAATATTGCTTCAGGTTCAAATGGTGTCTCTTTTGGCTCTTGTGGTAAAGGAATGATTTGCGCACTATTATCATATGCAATGTCACTCTCAATTTCAAAACTTTCCTCTGTTTCAGTGTACCCATCCTCCTCATCTTAAAAATTGGGCTGAAAATCTTGAGTATTGAATGGTTGTTGACCTCTATTGAAACTTGGTTGAGTATTTTTAGTGTTCAAAGATGCTAGGAAATAATCTTTAAAAGATAATGATCGGGTATTATTGGACTGAAAATCCTGAGTACTGAATGGTTGAGGATTTTTAGTATTAGGAAAGTATGAATTGTCTCTATTGTATGTGATCTCCTCACAATTTTGAGGTGTCTCAATTTTGCTCAAAGATGTGAAGAATTTTTCTTCAGAAGACAATGACTCCGGACAGGTGGTTGCTCTTGCTTTGATGTCACTCAAGTTTTTAAGAACTGCTTTACAAAAAATAATGGCTTTGGACATGAATATGCACTTGAAACTCCAAATTGGAATTGATTCAGTGGTTAAGGATAATAATCTTGATTATATGGTCGATACCCTGATTTGTGATCAAAATGTCATGGACCCTCATTAAAGCTCTGATATGAAATTTCTAGACCTGATTGTTGGTATTGGAAATTGGGATGATCTTTCTAATCCGGATTGTATGAATTATAATATGGAACATTCGCCGAATTGGTTTAACCATTATACATTTTTTTTCTGACAATCACAAAATCGGGGTTTTGGGGTCCTAAACGACGTGTTTTGGCCAAATATTAACTGAGCCACTATGTATAGTGAGTTTTGTTTATTAGTCCATTTCCACTCAAAAATCTTTCCTGTTTTACGAAAATTGAAGTTTCTGATAGTGAAAACTGCAGAATTTTTTTATTTTATTTTAATAAAAACTAACTATGGACAGAAAATAAATCTAAGATTATACAGAAAATTAAGCCATTCTAAAACTCACAAGTGGTCCAATGACGAAATCGTCATTGCTCCGCTGATTCCCTTCACGTTTTTCAGTGTACGTCGCAAAAACACAATATCTAACTTTAGATACAATTCAAGTATACTAAATTACTAAAATTCAGAATATCCATTAGTCCCCGGCAACGGCACCAAAAACTTGATGTCCGTCGGGTGTGGTTAAAAATATATGTTAAGAATGCACCCTTATGACGACCCAGGTTTTACCTATCGCAAACGCACGAATTGTTTTGTAGTATAGTTCGGCTTAAGAAAGGTTATCAATCCCACAAAGACTAAGCTGTATTTTGAATTCTCATAAAATAATACTCTCGAATTGCAAGAAAAATATAGTTTTTGATTTGTGATTGATTAACTATTTAACTAATAAAATAAATAAAGATAGATTAAGACAAGAACAATAGAAATAAATCTAAGGTTTCCATGCTCCACCACCAACCGCATAATATAATTCTCTAATTTCTCAATTGCAAAAGGGCGATCTATAACTATGAATCAGATCATACCGTAAATAGTCGAATATGACCCCTAAAGAGATACCGTCAACCGGATTCGCTACAACCCATCTCCGAACAGAGTATGACTAGTACATGTATCTACTCTAAACTACTCCTACTAACAGAAATTAAAAAACATGTCTATCTTATCTCGTTGAGGCATGGCCTGGGTAAACCTAGGGTTTCAAGTGTTAAGAACCATTGTGTAAAAAATCAAGAATTAAGCATCCGAGTTCCAGCCCATAGTGAATAATCATGATTGAGTAGAACAATATATTTATTGCATCTAAGAAAATAATTTAGAATAAATATAGAATTGTGTATAAAAATCAAAACAAATACTTATCTACAATAATCATCACAGTATAGTTACAGTTTCCCATCATTATAATTGAAAACAAATAAAAGAACTACATTACTTGGCTAGGGTTCTACAAGAAAATCCTAGATACCGAATTAGTTGCTCATGGTAGAAGGAGACTGTATCGTTGATGTAGAAACGCCCTCCATGATCTTCTTTCCGGATCTCTAGGTCTTGAATGGCTCCTCCCTTTGAATGATATGTGAATAAAAGCTCTAAAATTATGTGAAGAGAAGTCCAAAAATTATGGGGAGAGAATCACTTAGATCTGTAGCAAAGCTTGGTATTTATAAGTAAAGGTGAGGGAAACCCTAACTCGGCGAATAAGATTATCCTTTTTCGTAATTTCACACCCAAGCAAGCAAAACCCTAATATCTGATGTATAATATGTGTATAGTACATGTATAGAGGTGTTGGGGTCTAACTTAAAGTCATCCGGGTCAAAACAGATCAATCCGGGTTAAAATAGGATTTCAGACCGAATCTGAAATTTTCAGTTTTTTCTGCATGACACCTCTCATTCGTTTGATCATATTTGGAGCTATACACATTGGATTGAGGCGTATAATATATCATTGGAAATATGATTTCAAGATCTTAAGGATATGCTCAAGAATCACCCCATTTGGACCTTGGTTAACCGAGATATGAGCTCCCAAAGTTGACTAAAATTTGTACTAAAAACACTGTAGCATTCCGCACTTACGCTTCAAGTGTAGGAACAAGCGTAGAAACTTCATTTCTGACCACTTTTTGCAACTTAAAGCGTAGGTCAAGCATAACAAAACCCCCGGAAGCCACTTTTCTTGATAATTGCTCCGTTTGAACCCCCTCGACTCCCTCAATATGATTCTTTAGGTTGCAAATCCAAAAATTGACATTTTCGCTCTTCGGGAGACACTTTTATTTTGAAAACACCTCTTTTGGATAGACACGAGCATTTTTCTTGTTAATTCACCAAAGTTAGTTCGTAATCTTTATTAAGCTCATGAAACACGCTTAAACACACAAACGACATAAAAGTACCAAATAATGGATTGTAAAGACGTAACAACATTAAAATAGGGGCTTAAAATGGATACTTTTGAGCGCCTATCAGGTTCTACCTATTGGAAAATATTTTTCTAAAAATTCAGCTTTTAAGGTTTCCCAAGTGATTTTTATATCTCTATCCAAATTGATATACCATCTTTTAGCTTTTTCTTCCAAGGAAAAGGGAAATAATCGCGCACGCAACATATGAGTTCTAAGATTCTCAATTTTCGTGGTCGAAGTCATCTCTATGAATTCATCAATATGTTGATATGGGTCTTCATTTCTGAGTCCATAAAATTTGGGCAACATGTTGATAACACTAGATTTGATCTCCTAGTGCTTAACCCCTTCATCTTTTAAAAATTTAGCATATGATTCATGAGTTGAAGGTGCATAATACCCCTTTAAGGATGTAGTTGGGGCTCATCGCGCTGCTGCATTGCGGTTCGCCATCCCTTCATAATCCAACTTCCTTCGAAGCTCTTCTAATCTAGCTCGACGATTTCTTTAAAAACATTTATCGATTTTCGGATCAAAATGTACTAATTCAGCATTGGGATCGAAAAGTGATTGTTTATCGCTCATGCACAAGGCAAAAACTTTCTTTTTATGAAAATAAAACTAACTATTTCTAAACTATTTTAAATATTAACGAAAATTAAACCTATAATTATGCACGAAATTAAGCTAAACTAAAACTCACAAGAGGTCCAACGACACAACTTTCACTGCTCCTTTAAATTCGTTTATGCTTTTCAATATACCTGTAAATCATACAAAAATTCCAAATTTAAAACTAATACATTAACGCAATACTACTAAAGCTAAGAATAATTCCAAGTCCCCGACAACGGCGCAAAAAACTTGATGTACGTCGATCGGGGTTAAAAGTAATGATTAAGAACAACCCCTTACGACGACAAGGTTTTACCTATCGCAAGCTCATGAATCGTATTAAAGTACAAATCAGCTTGAGAAAGGGAATATCGATCCCACAAAGACTTGTATTATTCACTCTAGCAATATAAAATTAATGAATTATAGTTGAAAAAGGTTTGTTTGATTCATTATTGAGATCTATAACTAAATTAACTAAAACAATATTGAAATTGTGATTGTGATTAAGGTAGAGAAAAAGTAGGGTTTTCATGCTCCACCATTAACCGCATAATATAGTTTATCTACTTACTCAATTGCAAGAGGGCGATCCCTCACCATGAATCAGATCATACCGCAAATAGTCGAATATGTCCCAAAAAGGATATTATGCACCGGATTCGCTACAACCCATATTCGGACAGAGTGTGACTAGTATATGTCATCTACTTTATTTTAATATACTCCTACAACATAAAATTAAACTAAAGCATGTCTATATCACCTCGCCGAGGCATGGCTTGTGTAAACCTAGGGTTTCAAGTATTTTAAGCACCATTGTGTAGAAAATTACGCTATGTTTAATATCACATGATTGGTTGAGATAATGTATTCATTCAATCTAAGATAAGAATTTAGAACAAATATAAAATTCCGTGTCACGAAAAACTATGGTCACAAATCTACACAATCATCACAGTGTGGTCACGGTTTCCCCTCGTTACAATTGAAACAAATAAATAAAACTGCATTACATGGTGAGGGTTTTGTTAGAAAACCCTAGATACCGAATGAGTTGTTTATGGCAGTGGGTGACTGCATCGTTGATGTAGAAATGTCCTCCATGATCTTTTTTTCCGGATCTCTAGGTCTTGAATGATTCCCTCATTTGAATAATATGAATCTCCAAATAAAGTACTTTGAAAATTATGTCAATATGAAGCTCCTAAGATCTGTAGCAGACCTTGGTATTATAAAAGAGGTTAAGAAGAGTTCTATTTGTTTCCAAATTGTCCCACTTGAGTAGGATTCCTCTTTGATGTGTTTCTCCTCAAATCTGAGCCAAACCCTTCAATCTGATATATAATGTGTCATATACACGTGCTTAGAGGTGTTGGAGTCAAAGATATGTCAAAAGAGTTTAATTCGGATCGAAACTCATCTTTGCCAGCTTTCCTACGCTTAGCCCCCTACGCTTAAGTGTAGGGGTTGCTACGCTTAAGCATAGGTCCCAGCTACGCTTAAGCATAGCTTGCTCTGGGCCAAAAATGTAAAGCGTAGCTTAAGCGTAGTTTTAGCACTTTCTAACCACTTTTAACCACTGTAAGTGTAGCTTAGGCGTAGCAAAATACTTGGAAACCACTTTTCTTGATTATTACTCCGTTAGAACCCCCTCGACTCCTTTGGTATGTTTCCCGAATTTATAGCTCCGAAAAATTTCAATTTTGCCCTCCGAATTTATTGTAAGTGTAGACACTTTTTTCTTGAAAACTCCTTTTTTGCTCTTTTTATGGATAGATACAAGCATGCCTTTGGTTAATTCACCAAAGTTAGCTCATTTCTTTGTTAAGCTCCTGAAACACGCTTTAACACACAAACCGTATAAAAATACCAAATAATGTAATGATAAAATGTAATAATAATGAGTTAGGTGCCTAAAATGGACAACATTTAGCACTCATCAGACACCATCAAAAAGGACGCGGGATGCCCATGTGAGCATGAATGTCAATCATGTCTTGATCTAGATGATCAACATGCTCATCTAAGTTCCCAATGGTTGTGGCAGTGGAGCAAGCAATCTCAAGATGGGTGTCGAACTTTTCTGAAAGCTCACAAAGAAAAGTGGTTTGGTCATTTGCATCAAAGGGATGAAGATTAAAAATGGGCTCATTACCAAGAAAAAAGTCGGGAACAGGGTTGGCTAGGTCATTATCGGTGGAAGCGGGAGGGACCATGACCTTGGGATCAACAACACTTCATTCTCATCTTTTTCCAAACCTATTTGAGAGAGAATGGTGCCATTCAGTTTGGTGTTTTTGGATAAAACACCTTCATTTCCTACATGATGAAGGAAATAGGGACGGCATAGTAGAGACTAAAACTGGACTTTTCCCTACAATCGAGCATGTATGAGCAAATAAGATAGGTAAGGTTGAAATTGCGATTTGCGAGAACGCAATAGATGATAATGGCTTCCACGATAGAGACATTGTCACGGCTACCGGACTTTGAGAGAATATCGTACATGACAATCTTGTGCATGATACAGGCTTCCAAGGTGAGCTGACTCGATTTGAGACCGGAGAGCTTGATGGTGTTTTTGTTGACACATATGGTACAAACTGCCTCGAGGGGATCAAAATCCTCGACGCGATACCAGACATTGGGGTTGTAATACCGGATAACACCGGAGGGAAGGTCGAGCCATTCATGAAGGTTTCTCTCACCGAACACGATTTCCTTGCTATTAACGAATGAGGAAATGAGACGAATATCCGTAATATACTCTAAATGAGTATAGAAAACCTTTACAAACCAAGGATAAATAGGTACATCAAGGGACATAAACTTTACCCACCCAATTCTCTAAAAAATGTCATAGACATTGAGACCAAGTTGAGTACAAGTTTCTGTATGGACGACACGGGTTTTGGCAATTTTGCGATCGTTAAACAACAATTCATACTCATTACGGGCATCGGAGTCTGGAAAAATGAGACTCTGAGCAGTAAGAACAAGGATGAACTACTCAATGCCAGCTTCCTTCTCAACCTAGGGAGAATGAGACACAACACATTGAGAACGACCTCTCTTACGGTGAGAAGAGGAGGCACCGGTGGCTTTAGAAGCCATGAAGATGGTGAGAAAAAGTAGAAGGAGATACATTGTGAGGCAAGTGAAGGAGAAAAGAGTGAGAGAAAAAGGAAATTTGAGGACGGTTAAGGTGAAATATAGTGGCGAGATAGAGGCGTGAAAGGGGGAAAGAGGTGGAGAAGATGAAACAGACGAAAAATATAAGAGCTGCAAAAATAGGATAACCAGTCGACTGGAATGGTATATTTTTCGAGTCGACTGTATGCTTAGTGAGTGAGTACTGAATGTGATTCTTAGATATGCAAATGGCACTAGTGTTATCATATTTAATAGGCACATGACTGAATAAAAGACCGTAATCAAACAATTATTTCTTAATATAAAGCATTTGAGCACAACAGCTATCGACCGCAACATATTCGACTTCGGCAGTAGACAAAGCAAAGGAGTTTTGCTTTCTACTAAACTATGAGACAAGTGAGTATCCTAGAAAGTCACATATGCCACTAGTGCTCTTTCGATCCACTTTGCATCTGGCAAAGTCGGCATTCGAATAACCAATATGTGAAGTGTCAGATGGATACCATAGTCCAAAGTTAATTGTGCTACATAGATAACGAAAAATACATTTAACAACACATAAATAAGATTGCTTAGGACATGCTTGAAAGCGAGCACACAAACACAGACTAAACATGATATCCGGTCTACTAGCAGTCAAATATAACAAGCTACCAATCATGTCTCTATATTTAGTGATATCAACATATTTACCATGATCATCTTTATCTAGCTTAGTAGTGGTACTCATAGGAGTTTTGGCATGTTTGACATCCTCCATACCAAATCGCTTTAGCAAATCTTTACTGTACTTAGATTAACAAACAAATATGTCATCCAAGCTTTGGTTGATTTGCAATCCTAAGAAGATGTTCAACTCACCCATCATGCTCATTTCAAATTCTTTTTGCATGTAAGAAGCAAAATCTTAACAAAGTGATTCATTTGTTTATCCAAATATAATATCATCAACATATATTTGAACAAGCAATAAATTACTCTTGACGGTTCTAGTAAAAAGAGTGTTATCAACTTTTCCTCTTGTAAAACCTTTTTAAAGTAGAAAATCACTAAGCCTTTCATACCAAGCTCTAGGAGCTTGCTTCAACCCGTATAAGACCTTAGATAATTTGAAAACATGATTTGGAAATAGTTCATTTTTAGAACCGGGTGGTTGCTTAACAAACACTTCTTCATCTATGACATCATTTAAAAATGTACTTTTGACATCCATTTGATAAAGAGTGGAATTTCTAGATGATGCAAATGCAAGAAACATTCTAATGGCTTCTAATATAGTTACGGGTGTAAATGTTTCATCATAGTCAATGCCTTCTTCTTGATTATACCCTTGGACCACCAATATTGCTTTATTACGAATGATCACTCCATTTTCATTCTTTTTATTTTGAAAAACCCATTTTGTACCGATAATAGTTTGATCCTTAGGTTTAGGAACTAAACGTCAAACTTGATTGCATTCAAATTGATTTAGTTCATCTTGCATGGCTACAATCCATGAATCATCGCCTTGAGCTTCAAAAATAGTTTTGGGCTCAATTTAAGACATAAATGCCATATAGTTACACAAATTTCGAAGTTGAGATCTTGTGTCAACCCCTTTAGATGGATCACCTATTACTTTGTCAATTGGAGGGTTGTGAACAACCCTTCATGATTTTGGAAATAAGTTTGTCAAGTCATCATTAGATTGATCCTTGACTTCAAGCTTTTTTCGTTTGGTCATTTGACGAGTTGGAGATATTGAGATTATTTAAGTTGTCCTCAATCCCAACAACCACATCATCAACTAAGCCATTCGTAGGAGACAATGGTGGTGGTGACTCATAAAAAATAACATGAATTAACTCAACCATGGTTAGATTTATTTTGTTATAAACTCTAAAATCTTTACTTCTAGATGCATAACCTAGAAAAATTCCTTCATCCGATTTGGAGTCAAATTTTCCCAAGTTGTCTTTGTCATTAAGCACAAAGCACTTATGACCAAACACCTTGAAATACCCAATGTTGGGCTTTCTACCATTCCATAATTCGTAAGGTGTTTTCCCTAGCTTCATCCGAATAATAACTCTATTAATCACATGGCAAGTGGTATTTACCGCTTCAGCCCATAAGCTTCGGGGAAGGTTGTGTTCATTTAACATGGTTCTAGCCATTTCTTGCAAAGATCTATTCTTTATCTCAACAATACCATTTTGTTGAGGAGTTCTAGGAGCCAAGAGGTCATGGGATAAACCAAGTTCATTACATAAATTCTCTAAGTCATGTTTGTCAAATTCTTTACCTCTGTCACTTTTAATTTTCTTGATTTTCAAATATTTTTCATTTTGAACCAATCTATAAAATTTGTCAAGAACTGAGTGAGTTTCATTTTTATGAGCAAACAAAATGAACCCAAGTCTATATAGATTAGTCATCAACAATAACAAGAACATAAAGCTTCCCGACTAGACTAGTCATCCTTACTGGACCAAAGAGATCCATATGAAGTAACTCTAATGGTCTAGAGGTGGTGATGTCTTTCTTTCTTTTGAAAGAAGAGTTGACTTGCTTGCCCACTTGACAAACACTACAAAATTTATCTTTAGATTTAGTCTTTGGGAGGCCTTTGACTAAGTCACCTTTAGACAAGCGATGCTAAAGGTTCATATTAGCATGTCCTAGACGTCTATGTCATAACCAACTACTTTCGCTAGATGAGATAAAATATTTAACATCTTGTTCATGTAACTCACACAAAAGCATAGTATATAAATTTTCATTTCTTTTATCATTGAACAATTTATTTTCATCCTTCTCAACTAAGTATGCATTAGACCTAAAAACAATATCATAATCTTTATCACATAATTGACTAATGCTAAACAAGTTATGCTTTAAGCCATCAACTAAAAGAATATTATCTGTGGAGAGAGAGGAAGTTATACCAATATCGGCAATCCTGATAATTTTACCCTTTGAGTTGTCTCCAAAAGTGACGTTTCCTCCGTCAGATGACTTGAGAGAAATGAATTTTGACTTGTCTCTTGTCATGTCCCTTGAGCAACCACTATCAAGAAACTAATTTTGCTTGGAAGTAGACTTCAAGCACACCTACAAAAGATATTTAAGTAATATCTTTTGTTACCCAAGTTACTTTGGGTCCACTAAGGTTAGTAATGGATGTAAAAGTTTATTTTAGAACCCAAATCATTTTAATAGTTGCCTTTTTCTTCCTATGTGGACATACATTTACTTTATGCCCCATTTTCTTGCAATGATAACATGTGACATGCTTGTCATCATGTGACTTTTTCCTCCTACATGGACATACATTTGTTTTATGCCCTTTTTGTTTGCAATGATAACATGTGACATACTTATGATAATTTAAGGAAGGATGTGATTGCTTGGTGAATGTGTGCCTTAATGATTTTCTTTTTTTTAAGAGAATGACATCCTTGTCAAAAGCATCATAACCTATTCCACTTTTATCAAAAGTTCTTCTTTGTATTCATAAAATGATTCATAGGTGCCGAATATTGTCCATTCTAGGACCCTAAATCAGTATTGTTATGTCTTATCATTCTGTTACTTGGTATTTTTATGCGGTTTGCATGTCTAAGCGTGTTTCAGGAGCTTAATGAAGAAAACTAGCTAACTTTGGTGAATTAACCAAGAATGTGCTTGTGTCTACCTGAAAAGAGAGAAATAGATGAGTGTTCAAGTAAAAAGTGAATCCCAGAGGGAAAAAATGACATTTTTCGAAGCCGAAACTTTGGAAAACATGTTAACGGAATGAAGGCAGTTCAAATGGAATAAAGATTGAAAAATGTGGTTTTTATGAATTTTGTTACGCCTACCTACTCACACAGCAAACAAAAGGTGTCTAGAATCATCAAAAATACGCCTACCTACGCATATGGCTGGAGAACTAACGCCCAAGCCTACACCTATGCGTAAGCCTTGCTACGCATAGGCGTAGGGAACAACTGGTACTTTGCAGAATTCGAGTCCCGATCCGATTCAACTTCCTTTCACTTAACTTCAACTTCAACACCTCTAAGCACGTGTATAAGGTGTATTTACATCATATTAAAGGATTTTGGCTCAAAATTGAGGATAAACACATTAAAGAGGAATCCTACTCTAAGCAAGACTCTTCTTAACCTCTTCTATAAATACCAAAGTCTGAATCAGATATGCGGAGTTTCTAAATACATAATTTTCAGAGCACTATCCTGTAGATTTACATCTTTTGAAGAAGGGACCCATTCAGAACCTAGAGATCCAGAGTAGACGATCATGGAAGGCATTTCTACATCAATGATGCAATCTCCCACCACTATGAGCAACTAAACCGGTACCTAGGGTTTTCTACCACAACCCTAGCCAGATAATGTAGTTTATTTATTTGTTTCAATTGTAATTAGGGAAAACCGAAGACCACACATGTGATGATTATGTAGATGAGAGACCATATTTATTTAATATAAGGGATTTTATATTTATTCTACTCTTATCTAAGATTTAATGAATGCATTATCTTAACCAATCCTGTTTATCTGGTGTTCTTTAGTATATCATGATTTTCTACACAATGGTGTTTAACACCCAAAAAACCCTAGGTTTACACAGGCCATGCATCAGCAAGGTGATATAGACATGCTTTAGTTTAATTTCATATTGTATGAGTAGATTAGAGTAAAGTAGATGACATTCTCTAATCACACTATGTCCGAAGATTAGTTGTAACGATTCTGGTTGACAGTATCTCTTTGGGGAATATATTTGACTATTTTCGGTATAATCTGATTCACGGGTGATGGATCGCCCTCTTGCAATTGATTAAGTAAATAGCTACATTATGCGGTTAGTGGTGGAGTATGAAAACCCTAGTTTTTTTTATCTCTATTGTTCTTGTCTTAATCTATCTTTACTTGCTTTATTAGTTAATTAGTTGATAACAAAAACCCAAATTGATATTTTCGTAACAATTAAAGAGAATTAATTTATGAGAGTTCAGGGTACGACTTAGTCCCTTGGGTTCGATAACCTTTTTCAAGCTGAACTGTACTATAATACGATTCATGAACTTGCAAGAGGTAAAACTAGGTCACTGTAAGGGTTCATTTTTAAACACTATTTTTAACTCTAGTTTAACAGCATCAATGATGCTCAAGTTTTCTTTGCCCTTAGTGAACTTGGCGAGAACATTTATTTGATCATCAATTTTCCTTTTCAAAGATTCATTTTCTTTTTCTAACTATATACTTTTATTGCCATGCATGCTAGGTGAAGTGATAGTGGAATAATTTGAATCACATAAGGATTTTGTTTTCTTAAGAGAAATATGCTTGAAAACAACTGTTCAAATTTATCATGTAGGTCTTCAAAGGCCTCTTGTAATTCATTGTAAGATGCAAGAAGTGCATCATAAGATAATTTAGGTTTATCTAAAGCATTTGAAATTGAATGTACTTCATCCTCATTAGCGATGAGGCAAAGATTAGTTGTTTCCTCGTAAGTCTCCTCCTCGTCCGAGTTTCATGAGTCGTAGTCATCCCATGTGGCATTCATGGCCATCTTCTTTGGCCTTTTCTCATTTTCATTTTTGAGCTTTAAGCAATTGGATATGTAGTGACCGTATTTTCCACAATTGAAGTAAGTTGGAGGCTCCCTTTTTCTTGGCTCACTTCTTTGTTCATTTCTTCTAACAAAATTTTTCACCATTTGATTTCTTTCTTTGGAGAAACCTTTTGAACTTTTAAGTGATTAAGGAAATGTCCTCATCATGCTCTTCTTCAACCGGATCACGAACATCTTCTTTGATAGATGCTTGCAAGGCCATACCTCTTTTAGGTTTAGGCTCCTCTTCTAGAGATTTGAATGTAATCTCCCATGTGAGAAGAAACCCAAAGATCTCGTCAATACTCATTACTTTGAGGTCATGTGCTTTCGTGATCACCATCACTTTTGCATCCCATTTAGCTTGAAGGCTTCTAAGGACCTTGCGTGAGACATCGGATTTACGAATGATCCAACCAAGATGCTTAAGTCCATTCAACATATTAGTAAATTGAGAGATCATAGAATTAACATATTTTTATTAAATATATATATATATATATATATATATATATATATATATAAAATTTTTTTATTCAATCGATCGATCGACTAGCTTCTGATCGTTTGGTGATACCATTTCTTTTCGAAAACAATAGCAAAAGTGCAGTTTTTTAAAAAACATTTTATTTATACATTCCCACATATTTATATGTGTAACACTAATTAATTATTCCATCCCCCCAAACTTGAAATAAACCATGTCCTCATGGTTCACAAAACAAATCAGGGTAGAACAATTTTACCGAATTTAATCGCAATTCTCGAATTAACCTTTGGAGTGCTCGATATCTCCCCCAAACTTGAATTACACAATTTGTTCATCTGATAAAGACAAAAATACCCTTCAGCTCATAAAAATATGTAATTAATTTTGGGAACTCAAAGGATGCAATATCAACCAAATATATATTTTTCATTAATAACTTTTGTTTTAAGGGGATAGGTACAAAAATAAATGAGACACGAGTGAGTAACAACTAGGCTCACACTCACACTCACAAAATATTAAAAGTGAGTAAATTTTCAAAACCTAAAGAAAAATAAAAAAATTTCCTAAAAAATAAATCATAAAACATGCCAAAATATCGAAAACAAAGAATCTACCTAATATATAAGTCCGGAATTCCAGTGCCAATATTTACCGTCTTTGGCAAGACAACTCCACAAAAATAAACTATCCAAGTCCTTTCCTCTCTGCCACATTTTCCTTAATTATAGGACAGAATGTAGGAAGTGATTTTTTAAGTTGTCTCATTTGTAGATAATTAGTTACAACACTGCCATCGAATAACGAATCATCTTCATATAAAGGCCCTCCTCTGTCATGTTCTAACTTTATCCCATATATGGTTAATATTTTCAATGAATCTGCTTTCAACCCATGAGGTAAATGTCCCTTCGCCAACTCATTCATCTCTTTTATAACAGATCATTCATCACTTTCTTGTTTTTCATAATGAGATGGCTCATTGAGATGTTGGGAAAATGGTAATCTAGGTTTAAATGTTATCTCAATTAGTTCTTGTGATGGAAGAATATGCTGCTCATACCCCTTTTGTAAAATGTTTTCTAAATCCTCTTATTCCTTGTCCTTGACTATAACCCTTTATTCCACTTGCTTATCAATTTCATTTATGCTCCTAAAAGTCGTGTCGGCCTGAGTTATCTCAAGATTAGGTCCATTAGTAGATATTAAGTCACTTATGTGTTGGCCTTTTGGATTAGCTACCATTTGTGTATTGGCTTCTAAATTGTTAAAGATATCTAATACTTTGTCCTCGAGAATTGATGACCTCGGATGTGGATTGATATTAGGATGTATGAATTGAGGTGGACTCGGGGGTTGAGAACAAAATTGGAAATTTTCCTGATCAAAATTTCGTGGATTTGTATGAAATTTCTAATTTTGATTCATACCTACGTGGTAATATGAGAATTGGGAAGATCGTTCCAATCCGTACCGTACGTATTAGAACATGAATGATTAACCGGATTAGTAAGGGTATTATTGAATTCCTCTGGTATTACCTTAGTGTTTTGGTACACCATTGGACAGTTGTTGGCAAAAGGGGAAGAATCGAAATATTCAGGACAAACTTCTTTAGGGGAGGAGTTAGACAAATTCATGAATTTGTCAAGACTTTGGCCCAACTCGTAGGATTTTTCACTCAAATCTTCAAACAACTTCCAAAGTTCATCTACCGGTCTAAGATAAAATGTTCCTCCACATGCTAACTCTACTAATCATCTACGCGAATAATTAAGTCCATCATAACACCTAAACACCAATTCATGTTTCAGGATATTTTCAAAAATACCCTTCAGCTCATAAAAATATGTAATTAATTTTGGGAACTCAAAGGATGCAATATCAACCAAATATATATTTTTCATTAATAACTTTTGTTTTAAGGGGATAGGTACAAAAATAAATGAGACACGAGTGAGTAACAACTAGGCTCACACTCACACTCACAAAATATTAAAAGTGAGTAAATTTTCAAAACCTAAAGAAAAATATAAAAAATTCCTAAAAAATAAATCATAAAACATGCCAAAATATCGAAAACAAAGAATCTACCTAATATATAAGTCCGGAATTCCAGTGCCAATATTTACCGTCTTTGGCAAGACAACTCCACAAAAATAAACTATCCAAGTCCTTTCCTCTCTGCCACATAAAATTGTCGTAACAGGTCAATTATGTTTGGGTTAATCTCAAATTGATCTTTCGTAACGCTCGGTAATTCAATATCAAATGGGGAAGTATAACTAGAAGGAGTGTAGTAATGTTCTTGCTGGGTTCTTTCTTATTGTATTATTTTTCTCCTCGTTTATGGAGTTAAGCACAATACTTTCGATTTCAGAATCCAAAGAGAGCATTTCTTTTGACGGTTCATGGCAACCAAGGATACAACCAATGCAATATTCAAAAATAAAATTATAATACATTTAGCTAAACTACTAATGTAAAGAAAAATAAATAAAATAAAATAAACGATAACTAAATATACAATCAACTAAATATAAAAATCAAAATCAAAATCAAATTATACTATATGGACAAAGTAATAAACATAATTATATATATTTATATATTTTCTGATTATTAAATTTTATATGTATAGAGATATTTTAATAAATAAAAAATCCATTTTTTTTAACATACTTATTATATAAATATATCTTATATTGAATAATATATATAATTATATATATTATTATTATATTTATTAAGTAAATATATTTTTATTTTATTTTATTTATTATTATTATTATTTAGTTTCTAGAAAATTCAATCGATCGCACGAACACTCGATCGATCGCGAACTCTGGTTTACGAAATAATTTTTTTAAAAATTTTACTAAAGTGAAACAAAATAAAAAATAAAAAATCTCAATTTTAAAGAAAAGAAAGTTTTTTTTTTCAAAAAATATTTTTTAATGTTTTATTTATAAAAAGATAATTTATTTTTAAAAAGGTAAATTATTTTATTATTTATAATACTGTTTTTATTTTATATACTAAATAATTATGTATGCTGAAATATATGTATATCTATATAATTGTATATATATTATATCTAAGTAGTGTATATATATGAACAAACCCGCAGTTGGTATTACCAATCGATCGAATTACTCACCGCTCGATCGATGATGCAAGTCCGTAAATTTTTTGGAAAACTGCAAATTTGAACAGTGTTGGTTCTAACCTGCAAGAAAAATAAAAAATAAGAAAAATAAACTGAAATTAATTAAATAATTCAAGAAATTGAATTGCAAAAATCTGAAATATCCATTTGATCCCCAGTAACGGCGCCAAAAACGTATGATCGATCCAAATCATGTGAAAATAAAAGTATTAAATATAAAGAATTATCATGATCTAGTTTTACCTCTCAATCACAAGTACGTGAGTAGTATATAGTACAGTTGGGTTGAGAAGGTTATCGAACTGATAGGTACTCAATATTGTCCATTTTAAGCCCCTATCTTACATTTGTTACGTCTTTTCATTCTGTTATTTGGTATTTTTATGATGTTTGTGTGTTTAAACGTGTTTCAGGAGCTTAATGAAAAAAAATAACTAACTTTGGTGAATTAATTAGAGAAATGCTCATTTTTATTCAAGAGGTGTTTTCAAGAGAAAAATGGCTTTCGGAGGGCAGAAGCATCATTTTTTCGAGCCGCAACTTCAAGAATCATTCTAAGGGAGTCGAGGGGGTTCAAATGGTGCAACTACCAAGAAAAGTGGTTTTCATGAAAAATAATGCGGACCACCTACAACCCCAGTAGCTAAAAGTGGCTAGAAAAGACTGTTTTGACGGATTACCTATGGACCTTGGGAAAGGAGTTACGCGCCACCCATTGGAGAGGCTACGCGTTGCGTGTAATCCCTGCGTACGCGCCATGCATAGGGTCTCTACGGGCCACGTGTATTTGTCTGGCGATTTTTAGATGCTCAAAAGTCCGTTTTGTCCCCGAGTTGTTCTCCTTGTGGCGGCTATGACTTGATACCTCAATACACGTGAAAATACACATATATATATCAGAATATAGAATTTTGATGAGTTTTTGTGTAAAATGACAAAAAAGGGAAACCATTAGGGTTTCCCTCGGCCTTTGTCTATAAATAGTGAACTTTACATCAGTTGAAGGGAGCTTCTTCACACATTGAAATTCTAGAGCAGCCTCTAGAGTTATATATATCATTTGAAAAGAAGAATCCATAGAAGGCCAAGAGATCCGGAAAAGACAACTATGGTGGCTGATTCTATATCAACAGTGCAGTCTCTTCCAACTATGAGCGGCTAAACCGGTATCTAAGGTTTTCTAGCAAAACCCTAGCCAAGTAATGTAGCTTTTAATATTTTTTTTCAATTGTAATGAAGAGGAATCTGAAACTATACCATGATGATTATTGTAGATGAGTGAACGGTTTTATTCTTGACACAAGTTTGTATATTTATTCAAAAATTCTTGTCTTAGATTGAATGAGTATACTTGCTTACACAATCATGATTATTCTAACCAAATTGTGATTTTCTACAATAATGGTTCTTAACACTTGAGACCCTAGGTTTACACAGGCCATGCCTCGGCGAGATATCATAGACTTGCTTTAGTTTAATTTCATGTTTTAGGAGTAGTTTAAAGTAACGTAGATAGCATGCACTAGATACACTCTGTCCGGAGATGGGTTGTAGCAAACCCGATCGATGGTATCCTTTTTGGGAATGTATTCAACTATTTGTGGTACATTCTGATTCATGGGAATAGATCGCCCTTCTTACAATTGAGCAAATTGAAAGTTATATTATGAGGTTACTGGTGGAGCGATGAAAACCCTAGTTTTATCTATCTCTTGAATCACAACTATCATTTAAATTTTGTTTTAGTTAATTTAGTTTTTAAATTCTCAAACTCAAATCAAACACTTTTTCAAACCATAATTCAATATTTTTAAATTGATGAAGTGAATAACCAAGTCCTTATGGGTTCGACATTCCGTATCACAAGCCGTTTTATATTACAATTGACTCGTGCACTTGCGGATAGGTAAAACCTAGACCATCATGAGGGTGTGTTATAACCACTATTTTTATCCACCTAGACGGGACATCACGAACCACATAGATCAAAGTCGTATTTCAAATAATTGCAACTCAGTAAATTGAATCATATTAAAAATAGGTTGATTGATTTGTTGTTTATAATCTACTAAACATAAAATAAATTAATTAATTATTATTTTTGGGATAAATTCAAGATAAAGAAGTCTAGGATTTTGTTCCAACTCTACCACTAGCCTAATAATATAGTCCTCTAATCATTAATTTACAAGAGGGAGATACAGCTCATATGATTCAAATTAGTAACGTTACAAGCAGTTGCCTAATCCCCAAAGAGATGTAATAGGTCTGGTTCGCTACAATCCATCTTTTATTAAAGTATGATTAGTACATACATCTATTATACAACTACTCACAAAACATTAAATTAAAAGTATGTCTATATCATCTTCTCTTAGCATGGTCTATGTAAACCCAAGACTTTATCATGCCAATTAAGAGTCATTATGTAGAAACCATTATTAAACCTTCGGAGTTCAAGCTCCTAGTGATAAAACATAGTTGTTCGAGATTAATTATTAATTCAATCTAAGACAAGAAAAGAATTAACAAATAATCTTATTAAGTGTTCTTTAGCTTCCCCTCTTTGCAATAAAAATAGTTAAAAGTCTACATTACTTGGCTAGGATTTCATTGGAAACCCTAGATACTGATTTAGCCTCTCATGGTAGGAGAAGACTGCATCATAGATGTAGAAATTGTCGCCATGATTGGTTTACACCGTTCTTCTAGGTCTTGAAGGTAGAGAGCGAAAGTCATCTTGAAAGAGAAGTTATAGAATGATCAGACAACTGAAATACAATTCAAAGATAGCCTCCTCTGTATGTATGACCCCTATATATAGATAAAAGTTGGTGTAATTATGGTATGTCTTTGTTTGCACTCCAAGTTGACTTGGTGTGAGCACCAAGTAATAACGCTGAATTGGACAATATGTCCTTCATTGTACTTTTACAAGGAGCCATAGAAATATAGTAGTCTTTTTTCACACAAATCCCAATGTCGACACGGCCGATCGATCGGGAAGCTCATCGATCGATCGGTGGCTCCTGAATTTTAATATTTTATATTTCTGCAAATTTATGCTTTGACCACTTGTACTCTACTTGGCTGACTTATACCTTGCTATGAATTGAGTGCTTTTATTCTTCTAAGTGTCATTCCAGATCAGATATTTTTGCTAAAATCCCAGAATTAACTCATATTTGCATTAGAACCCCTGTAATATGCTTAAACACACAACTTGGATAAAAATACAAAATTAATAAAATAAAGAGACTAATAATAGGTTAATTAACACCCAGAATAACGAATATTCTGGTTTCCTCAAGGTGTTCTTGTTGCATGTAGACTAGTAATCAGGAATCAAAGACGATGGGGGAGGACTATGTTCGAACTCTAATTTTTGAGCGAGCTAATAGTTCTCATACTCGATCATCCTTGACGAGTTGTATCCTCGTAAGTGATTGATTTTAGCAACACTTGATCATCCTTGACGCTTTTGTATCCTCGTATGTGATTGATTCTAGTAACATTTGATATTCGTTTACCCTTAGTGGTTAGGGTTTACATTGGCATTGGCATAAGTATTGACATGCACGGCTTGATGACATTATGGAAATATATGTATATCATGATAATCTTTGATGATTTTGAATCATGCCTATTGTGAATTTTGTTGTTTTAATATTGATATATCATGATAGTATTGAGTATAAATCTAGAATATGTTATCGAACTCAAGGGATTAAGTCGTATTCTAAACTTTAGCAAATTAATACTCTTGAATAACTATGATAGTGTAATTTTGGATTTTTATTATCAACTAACTAATAAAGCAAGTAAAGATAGATTGAGACAAGAATAGTAGAGATAAATTCTAGGGTTTTTCATGACTCCACCACTAACCTCAAAATGTAGATATTTATTCATTCAACTGTAAAAGGGCAATACATCACATGTGAATCAGATTAAAACCGCAAATAATCAGTTTTAATCCCTAAAGAGATACAACCCATCTTCGGACTGAGTATGATTAGTACATGAAAACTACTTTACTCTAATCTACTCCTACAGTAAATAAAATGAAACTAAAGCATGTCTATATCACATCTCCTTAGCATGGCCTGTGTAAACCTTGATTTTATTGTGTAGAAAATCATGTTTTAAGCATCCGAGTTCTAGCCCATATTGAATAAACATGATTGATTGAGATAAAACATTCATTTGTTTTAAGACAATAGTAGAATAAGCATAGAATCTCTTATATCAAATAACTATTGTCTTTCATTTACAAAATCATCACATGTGTGTTCCTCAGTTTTCACTTTTTATAATTGAAATAAATAAATAAAAACTATATTACTTAGCTAGGGTTTTATTAGAAAACCCTTGATACTGAATTAGTTGCTCTTGGTGGAAGAGATCTGCATCGTTGATGTAGATTCGCCCTACGTGGTCTTTTTCTCTGGATCTCTAGGTTTTGAATGACTCCCTCATTTGAATGATGGAAATCTCTAGCAATTTATGTTATGAGAACTATGGTAATTATGTATTGAGGGTCTCCCTAATTTTGGTCCAGACCTTGTTATTTATAGCCAATGATGTGAATAGTCCTAGTTTGATCATACTTGTATTATTCTCTGACTAGGATTTATCTTTTGTGTGTTTCTCTTCAAATCTGAGTAAATGTACCCAATTTTGGTAAAAATATACATTATACACATTCTAGGATGTCTGGGAGAGCACAAAAAGTCAACCCGGGTCAAAACAGATTAATTCGGGTCAAACTGGGAATTCTAATCGGTAGTTGGAGCACATGGGTGCCCTTTGCACACTGCAATTTTATGTAGAACATGACTCACACTTTTGATCATAACGTTTTCTACATAAATTCGACTGAGGCATTCTTTAGCTCGTTGGAAATCTAACTTCAAGGGCTTGAGTTTAAGCTCAATAATCACTCAATTTGGATCTATTTTGACCGAGTTAAGGCCGTTTGAAGTTTGTTGTCATTTTTCCCATGTTGTTGTTGGTGCACTAGGCTACGCATATGCACTCGGTTCGCTTTGCGTCCTATTTTGCAAAAGTTTGGGCCAAAATCTACTTTCCAAGCTCTTTTTACTTGTTGTATGTGCCCAACTTCGACCCGAAATACCAAAATTTGGCGTTTTGCAATTCTTCGTATTTTCGAACGTTGTTTGTTCCTGTGACACATATATCAATATATAAGACTTGTACAATGTTTATTTTTCCCTTCGGAATATGTCTTTTGGTTCAAAACTCCGTATTATTTTATTTTTCTTCTATTTTAATAGGTGCAATGTGCGACTTTGGTTAATTCACCAAACTTAATTTGTTTTCCACGTTAAGCACCTAAAACTCACTTAAACGCACAAACCGGATAAAACTACCAAGTATTGTGATGATAAGACTTATTAATACTGAGTTAGGGGTCTATAATGTATAATATTTGGCTCTGATCCTTATGTTTGGTAATCAAAATGAATCTTTGTGCTTGTACATGTATGTATTTTTATGTGGGTATATGAAGTCGTTATTATAAGAATATTTATAGTATTATTTGTGTTTGACATGTTCTAGACAATAACCATGTTGAGTGAATTGTCATGTTGAGAGTTTTGTGTATTTGTAATAGAGGTTTTAGTATGTTCATTTCTATCTTGAGAAAGAAGTCAAGGAGTGTGTCAAAGCAAAGAAAGCTACCCGAGGGGAAAATCATCATTTCCAGACATCGTTACTTCACCAGAGGGCAAAAATGTCATTTCCAAACATTATGACTTCATCCAAAAGCATCGGGAGTTCAAGATGACCAGTCTAGCTCAAATATAAAAAAACTGCAAAAGATGCAATATACCTACGTTGTTAGAGGCAAAAAGAGGGAGAATGGCTCTAACCTACGCTTTGGTTTTTGGAGCTGGGAAGGAACCCTATGCCCAAGTGTAGGTCCCAATGCTTGGTCACGTGATCACTTGTGATACAGGATTTGTTTCGGGATACTTTCGGATTTTTCCAGTTTTGTCCTTACTTCGAGTTTTTAAATGATCGACGACTTCAGACCTCTATGTATAGGCATATACACATATTTATATCAAATTTTAGAGGATTTATCCAGGTATTGTGAAATTACGTAAGAGGGCAAAGTTAGGGTTTTCTATGACTTGGTCTATAAATACCAAGGTTCTACAAGAGAGGAGGCTACATCTTTGAGAGATCTCTGCAATATTTTATCATTCATATTCTTCTACAAAGATATAGATATAGAGAGATAAAATATCATTGAGTGATTAGAGATATACAAGTTCTCTCTTATTTTTGGATGTCTTTAATCATGCTTCTATATCGACGATTTCTATGCACAATTAAATGGTATAGTTGCTGAAACATTCACACACTATTTATTGCAACGAGGTTGTTTTGATCCGTTCGAGTACGGAGTGATTCGAGGATTTCAGACCGCGAGTAGAGAAAGGCAAATCAGGCATGATTTGTGAGTCTTTCATAGTGTCTGGCGGAGCAAGCGTGCTTCGTAAAGTAAGAGTGATTCAAGGGTTTCAGACCGCGAGTAGAGGAAGGCATATCAGGAGTGATTGTAAGTCTAAAACTCTCATAGAGTCTGTAATCGTTAATTCATAGTGCATCGATACCTGAGTGTACCAGTGGTTTTTTCCTTGGAACATTTCCTTGGTTTTTTCACGTATAATTCTCCGTGTCATCTCTTGCTTTATCTTCTGCACTACATTGATGTTTGCTTGAATGATGTGGTTTGAGAATTAGGGTTTTGTGATTGGATTAAAATTGACTTTTTCATAATTAAATATTAATTTGTCAATAAATCCTCAAAAAGCCTATTCACCCCCCTCTAGGCTATTTTCACCATCGTCTAGGTAATTTCAGTTATGATGGTATTCATTGATCTAGGTGGATTTGGCTTAGGACTATAGTATCAACCGTGAGTTGAAGTTTTGGTAATGCTGAGTGACCTCGTAGTCAAACTTAGTATTTGTTTGGCAACGACCATTTAGGCCCCTTAGTGTTCATAAGGATCATGTTTCCCTTGGAGTTGTCATCACACTTGTTTTAGGTTGTTGTAGGAAGTTGTGGACTTGAATGTTGGTCCTAATGTGTTCGGGTTGGCGTTAGTGCCTATTAGTGTAGTCGTTTCCGCTTCTGTTGGAGCGTCATGTTTTAGAACTCCATCCTTTTTCCTTTTCTTTTTCCCGTGGTTATTTTTGAACTAAACCATGCTTTATAAACTCATTGTACGTTGATTGATGCATATGTTTTGGTTTAGGTCACGTTTGTTCAAAGCTCAAGTTTTCTAAAAAAAAGTGCATTACTTAGCATTTTTCGGTTTTTGGTGAAAATCACGTTTTCGCTCACCCCCGGGCCCCGGTGACTTTTTTTTTGAAATCCAAAAGTTAAAAACTCATTTTATAATACTTGTGATTTTTCGGGACCAGAGGTGTAACAAATGGAGTTCGTTTGCAAAATGGCGGAATTTTGGTATTAGAAACCTTTCAAAAAGAATTTGTGAAGTCAATAGCTACTGGGAACTATTGACACCCAGGGTCGAGTACTCGACAGATTCGCTTATGATATTTTTCTTGTTCCGTTTCATCCTCCAGATGTTTCCTTCATACTCTCTTGTCCACCAACACATGGTGATGAGTTTTTTACGGTCCATTTGAGTCGTCGGTTGCGGCATTGTACCGAATTATTTCCTTGTGACTTCTTTTGATCTTGTGAAGTTAGAAATGGATGATTGTGTTATGTTGATCTAACGTGTTACCTTCCCTTCTATGTTCTCTTTTAAGGTTTCGTAGGGACCTTAGGATTGTTCTATTTGGTGATTTAAAGTGTACTCTTATTACGTACTCGTTCCACGTATTCCTTTCATTCTAAGTCTCAAGCATGAGACGCGTTGGTCAATGCAGACACATAGTGCAATTTTTATCCTTTCCTTTTGGACATATTTGACTTTTATCTAGGTGTTCTAGGTTCTTGCACGTGTTCGGGACATCAAAATAGCATGGTTTTGGTCGAGTATTACAACATTTTTCTTAAAAATTATTGAATTCCTTGGGATTTGTAAGAACATTTATTACAATTGTTTATGTATGGCATGTTTTAGACAATAACCATGTTGAGTGTTAGATAGATCGTTTTGGTTTCAACAATATCTACAAACTTTGACAAAGGCGAAATCAAGCATTGAAGTAGTGAAGAATATAAGTGAAGCGCAAAAGTGAGCATATTGAGGAAAAATGTCTCCCGGAGGGCGAAAATGACATTTTCCAAAGCCGTCACTTCAAGAAAAAAGTATCGTGGATTCAAGACGGTCATTTTGGCGCAGTTGCGGATAAAAGTGGTTTTAACCAAAATGCCTACACCTACGCTTACACTTTCAGAAGCAAAAAGTGACCAGATAGTGAAATTCTACACTTGAACCTACACTTCAAGCGTAGCTGCGGCAGGAAATTTTATGTTCTGTTGCAATGTAAATTATGTCCTTTTATGATGTTGACGACTCCTACACCTTGGTATATGTGTAAAACATATAATATACATCAGAGATTATGGTTTTGCTGAGTTGGATGTGAAATTACGAGAAAGGACAAACTTAGGGTTTCCCTCAACTATGATCTATAAATACCAAGGTCTTTTACAGATGTGAGGCAGCCTTTGAGCCATTGAGAGATCTCTACAAGTTTTCTACAGATTCATATTCTTCTACAGAGATAGGGATAGAGAGAGAAAATTATTGTGTGATTCTATATCTTCTAGTTCTTTCTTGTGTTAGGGTTGATTCAATTATGCTTCTACATCAACGATCTTATGCACGATTGAATGATCTAGATTCTGAAAAATCTACACACCGCTGATTGCAACGTGGTTGCTTAGATCCGTTTGGGAAATGGAGTCGTCTGAGTATGGAGATCGGAGTATGAGGCTTCGTGGTTATTTGATCTGTTGAGAAATAGAGCCGTCAGAGTTCGGAACGAAGCGAGAGCTTCATGGAGCACGAGTGAATCTAGACTTTCAGACGTCGAGTGAAGAACAACAGATTACATCACTTGTAAATACTGTTTCAATAGAATCTATACAAATTTTATGATTCATAGTGCATCGATACCTGAGTGTATCTGTGGTTTTTACTTGGAGTCTTTCGAAGGTTTTCCACGTAAAAATGGCGTGTGTCTCTATTGCTTTATTTTCTAGACTTAGATTAGTCTTTGCATGATTTATCTTGATAGAGAATTGGATTAAAATTAAATTTTCTCCAATTATTATTAATTTATCAATAAATCCACAAAAAGTCTATTCACCCACCCCCTCTAGGCTATTTTCATTGATTGTTTAGGTAATTTCAATTGGTATCAGAGCACGGTTTCCCCGATTTAGGTTAACTACCTAGGGCTAGATCTTAAACATAGACAATGGACATACCTTGTGAAGGAGTTTCTGTATCTAGGTCCCTGTGATTTGATGGCTCTAATTACACGTATTAGAAAGCGAGAATGAGAGCATTTTTTAAATCGCTTGATGAGAGAGCTTAGCTTGCGATAGAGGTAGGATACTCACCACCTACTGTGAAAGATGTTGTTACTAATGAATCTAGGGTAAAATCGTCGAGTGAGTGGACGACTGGTGAAACAAATAGTGCTAGTTGGAATTCAAAAGCTTTGAATCCGTTGTATAATGCAATGACTGCGAGTGAGTTTAAGAGAATAGCCACATGTGAAATTGTAAAAGAAGCTTGGGACATTCTCCAAGTAACTCATGAGGGAACTTCAAAAGTTAAGCAATCTAAACTCCAAATTCTAAATTCACAATTTGAACAGCTTAGGATGGAGGAGAATGAAGCTTTTAGTAACTTTGAGGCTAGGTAAGGTTATTCTCATATTTAAAATCATGAGTTTCAAAGAAATTAAACTTGAAGAATTGGCAAGGAATCTAAAATCTTATGAGATAGAGATGTGTGCTCAATCTTCTAAGAAGTCGAGTGGTACAAAAGAGAAGAGCATAGCTTTTAGAATCACTAAGGAAGATCCTAGTAAGTCAAATGATAAGGGTGATAGTAGACCAAATCAGTTTGATATGATCATGAAGTAGTTTCATAAATTTTTAAAATCTTCTTGTGGTCAAGAATTGATGAAAGGACAAAACTTTGGAGATAAATCACATGATTCTAAAAATAGAAAAGTCCAAAATCGGAATGACAAGGTTGACCCTAAAAAGAAAAAACCTTAATATTTTGAGTGTCAAGGGTTCGGTCACATAGCTTCTGAGTGTGTTAATAAGAAAAAAAAAACAAAAGGTCTAGTTGTTACTTTGAGTGATGGATCAGATGATGATGGTGACTCTGCTGAGTCTGATATGGCTGATGAGTCTGAGAATTTCATTGTGTTTGCTGCACAAAGTAAGGAGGTCGGTGAAATTGCTGTAAGTTGGGCAATGTCTAAAGATGATGATTCTGAGGATAATGAAGATCGTGGAGACTCGTATGAAGATGCGTACAATAAACTCTATGAAAAGTCAATACATGTTGGCAAAGTGTACTCGAAATTTATGGTTCAATTTAAAAATATTGATAACAAGAGACAGTCCTTAAGGGAAGAGTTGACAAAGTCTGAACAAGAAAGGACTCAGGCTTTAAATAAGGTAGATGATCTCAATAAGGAATTAGAAACTTTAAAATTGGAATTAAGTGAGAAATCTACAAGGATTGAGGGTTTAGAAAAAGAATTGAAGGATGATAACTCAACTATCCATAAATCGTCTAGTAGAACACTTAAGCTGAATCATATGTTGAGTGTGGGAAAATCTGCAGGAAATACAAAGGGGTTGGGATTCAAAGGAACATTGAGTGATTCAAACATAGTTTCCAAAACAACCTTTGTAAAGGGTTCCCAAGAAGCATTTAGTTCTTCTCAAAGTAAGTTTGATAGGAATCTGAATGCTCAATCTTATGTCAGAAAACCTGTTGAGAGTAAGACTCCCTTTACCTCTAGAGTCAATAAGGGTTCAAATCATGGTTATCAAAGGTTTATCTCAATTTGTCATCACTGTGGAGTGAAAGGTCACATTCGGCCCGTGTGTTCAAAGTTAAGAGGAGAAACTTTGAAATCAGAGTGGAAGCATAAAACTAAAAAAGGACCCATTGTTTGGTTACTCATACTGTATGTCTAGCACGTGATTCTAATTCTGAGAAAGGTCTCAAGTATATATCTATAGATTCTTAGTCAACAGACAACTCTACAAAATCATTAGATTTTCAAAAGCATGTGCATCTTAAAAAATCTAGTGGCATGTTATCATTACGATAAATGTCTTCATAGGTATCATTCTAGGAATATCTTTTATTATCTGTTATCCTAAAATTGATACATTATCATGTATTGTTTTTCTTTTATTTGCATGTTTATTTTTTATTTTTTTTTATTATTATGTATGCATCATGTTTTTGTTACTATTAGGATTATTCATGCATGCATCATTATGACGAAAATGCCATAAAAATTGTAAAAAGAAAAAAAATTCTTAACATGTTGAGCTTGGCTAAGGGTACCAATGGTTGTCATATTTCATTCTATTCTCATATTTACTTTTCTTATTATACTTATAGGAATTGGAGTTGTTAGTTTGACCAGAGGTTATGAGTTATTCACTTGACATGTTTAAGTATTATTTTTGGACATCATCAACTTTGGGTGTTTGTTTCACTTCGAAGATGATTGTAATACTTGTTAAAACTTTTAATGTTTTCATCTAATCTGAAGTGATAAGCTATGCTAGATTGATCTATACTTTTAAATACCTTTTTCATGCTTATGAATGTTGTGATGTTGAAAAGAGAAAAGAATGATATATTAAAATATATAAATACAAAAAGTAGTTATTTGATTAGAGTAACCGGGACTCTTGCCTCAGTAAGCATTGAGTGTTCGCGTAAAAATGGGAGAAGACTAATGAACATAAATCCCATGGAAGAAGCTCGGGCCCAATTGGTCGGGACTAAAAATCCTCGTTGAAAAGTGCGGAGCTTAGAAAGACAAAAAGGGATATGGTGAAAAAGTTGAAAAGGTTGAAAAAATTAAATTGTATTCCCTTAATTAGCAATAAGGTCTGAGTTAAAGATTTGACTTCTAGTTTGGGTTTTGAACTGAAGTATCATCACGGTTAGTGACTAAATTATTAGAATTAGCATGTATTGCTTTCATTTTAGTTGTTTACTTGCACCTGAATATTTTTCATATATGCAAATGATATGTAAAGTTTGTCTAGTGACTGCTTATGACTACAAGGTATGTATGCTGATTTTCTACACTATCATGTGTATAATAGCTAAGTCAAATATGTTAATATGATGTGTTAATGATTAGCTTCTTGTCTCTACTGTCTTGCCCACATGCTTCGAAGAACAAAAGAATATTTTTTTTGTTGAGCATTTTTGCATTCATGCATTAGTATTAGGGTCATGCATTGTAGATTTTTTTTTTACTCGAGAATCTGGATATAATCTTATAGAGTAATTTATCTTAGTATTTTGTGTTTGGCTTAGATTCTCTAGAGTCTCCTCGGTGATCTTTTCCTTATGTTTATATTGTGATCTTTTCCCTATGGTTTCATCTTGATGTTTTTCCTTGTTTCTCTCATGAGGTTTGATTGTTTTTATTGTTCCTTGTCATTTCAGTGACAAAAAGGGGGAGATATGTTGAGTAAGGGGGAGTAATGGTTTTAGGGGGAGAAGAATTGAGTAAAGGGGAGAAAGATAGTGTGTTTTATGATCACTATGCTTACATGGATATTGTGTTTTTCTTATGATCATTTTATATCTGTTTTCCACACTTGCGTTTAATGGTTTGTTCAGTGTTGTGGTTACAGGATCGGTAGACTGTCATGAAAGTAAGGTGACAGTTTATATCTATGTTTGTCGTTGTGTGTTCATAGGTAAGATGTTATGTTGTTATTAGGCTATATTGTAAAACATGGTTTTGTCTCAGAAATGCCAAGGGGGAGATATTAAGAACATTTATTGTAATTGTTTATGTATGACATCTTCTAGACGATAACTATGTTGAATGTTAGATAGGTCGTTTTGGTTTCAACGACATCTACAAGCTTCGACAAAGGCGAAATCAAGCATTGAAGTAGTGAAGAATACAAGTAAAGCGCAAAAGTTAGCGTATTGAGGAAAAATGTCTCCCGGAGGGCGAAAATGACATTTTCCAAAGCCGTCACTTCAAGGAAAAAGTATCGTGGATTCAAGACGGTCATTTTGGCGCCGTTGTGGATAAAATTGGTTTTAACAAAAATGCCTACGCTTTCAAAAGCAAAAAGTGGCCAGAAAGTGAAGTTCTACGCTTGAAGCTACACTTGAACCTACACTTAAAGCGTAGCTACAGCAGGAAATTTTATGTTCTATTGCAATATCGATTCTGTCCTTCTATGATGTTGATGACTCCTACACCTTGGTATACCTGTAAAACACATAATATACATCATAGATTAGGGTTTTGCTGAGTTGGATGTGAAATTATGAGAAAGGGCAAACTTAGGGTTTCCCTCAGCTATGGTCTATAAATACGAAGGTCTTTTATAGATGTGAGGCAGCCTTTGAGCCATTGAGATATCTCTAGAATTTTTCTACAGATTCATATTCTTCTACAGAGATAGAAATAGAGAAAGAAAATCATTGAGTGATTTTATATCTGCTAGTTCTATCTTGTGTTAGGGTTGATTCAATTGTGCTTCTACATCGACTATCATATGCACGATTGAATGACCTAGATTCTGAAAAATCTACACATTATTGATTGCAACGTGGTTGCTTAGATCCGTTTGGGAAACAGAGTCGTTTGAGTGCGGAGATCAGAGCAAGAGGCTTCGTGGTTATTTGATCTGTTGAGAAACAGAGTCGTCAGAGTATAGAGCAAAGCGAGAGCTTTGTGGAGCGCGAGTGAATCTAGACTTTCAAACGTCGAGTAAAGAACAACAGATTACATCGGTTGTAAGTATTGTTTCAATAGAGTCTGTACAAATTCTCTGATTCATAGTGCATCAATACCCGAGTGTATCTGTCATTTTTACTTGAAGTTTTTCCAAGGTTTTCTACGTAAAAATATCGTGTGTCTCTATTGCTTTATTTTATGTACTTAGATTAATATTCGCATAATTTATCTTGATAGAGAATTGGATTTAAATTTACTTTTCGGCAATTATTATTAATTTGTTAATAAATCCACAAAAAGCCTATTCACCCCCCCCCCTCTAGGTTATTTTCATTGATCGTCCAGGTAATTTCAGGATTCATCATTTTTTCAACTTTTGTTCTCGGTTCTCCATTTTTTTTGTTTCATTAGTCTTTATACTTTTCCTATGTATTAGTAGATGATTTTCACTTGAGATTTTTTCTCTGGTTATCGATTTCATCATACCATCGGATTCTTGTTCCCTTAATTTATTTAAGATCTTAGAGTGATTGGTGATGAGGGTTATGTCTCTTTGATTCTTTATCTTATCACAGCCTTCCTTGTCCGGAGTGCAAGTGTTTGTGATTGTGAGTGATCCTGCTATGTGTAGCGAATGGTTATTTTTTAGGTGATGTGATTATTTTTGAGAGTGGATCTCTCTCTAAGAATGGATTGATGGTATATATATTATGACCATGGTTATGCTTGTATGCAAGAATGTGAGTGTTTCGCTCCTGTGGTTTTAGGTAGTGGTTTATGAGCCTTCTTCAATTTCGGTTATGGGTGTTTCCTTCTAGTGGATACTGGAAGTAGTCTTGATCCCCTTTTGGTTTCTTTGTTTCGTGTTGTTAGCACTTTGATGATTAGTTTTTGGGACGTGGGTGTTGTGTACTTGGCGTACAATTATATGAGTAGTGTAGACTACCGGAGTTGGAGTATAGGGTACGCGTCTTAGTTGTAACTTAGAGAGACTTATGTTGTGTATTTATATATATACATATATATATGTCCATATATATTTACATACATATGTATATGTGTGTGTGCCATGTGATTACATGATTGATATTTGTTGTGTGCTATGTGTCTTGCCTTCTTATGCATAGTAGAGTACTAACGGGATTTATTCAGGGGTACTCTCGGATTGACGTGAGGGCCATGTGAGACAACAGACCGACCTAGTCTAGATGCATGTACACGGGTTGGTTAGCACTACTTGGATGGTTAGGGGATGTGCCAGTTAGGGTTTTCCTACTAACATTCGTGCTCACTTCCCCCCCCCCCCCCACCACCAGTTGTAGGGTCCAGGCGTACGCAGGATGGCGCGCGGTGCAACAGTAATTATGGGATTACAACGTCTTTGTTTAGTTGTTGTCATTTTATTTCCTTGCATCCATTTCCTTAGTTTATGGGATCGTTATTGTATCTGTTGGGAGCCAATTTGTTGGCGTATCCCTTCCATGTATTTTGTATCATTGTATCATTATACAGATGTATCTTATTTGGCACCTCGATGTGTCTTACATCTTTTGGTATCAGTTCATGTTCAGTTATGTATAGAATCAATCATTCGTATCATTGTTCTATGTATTTCTTATTATTGATGCTTTTAGTAGGTTGCTCTATGTTTTATCACACCCTAAGATTCTCGGATGCTCCGCTGTGGACATCTTAGAATTTTTAGGGCGTGACACTGTGTGCAAGAGCTAGAGGTGGATGACGACGATCGTGGTAGAAAGACGTCACTATGGACTGCATAATGGCGTACAGTTCCACCAAGGTCTTGTAGCCATTGGCGCCGAAGTCGGTGAAGACGTAGGTCTTGAATATATTTATATGCGTATTATAAATCACAATAGCCCTTTAACTTTGTTGTGATAGTCAAAAGGGCCAGATAAAAAGATTTTATATAACAACTGATATTCCTGATAGGTGCTCAAAAGTATCCATTTTAAGCCTTCACGAGACTTCACTCCTCCACTCAGTGTTGCCGAGGGGTTTAAAAGGCTTGTTACACGTGTTAAGTGTAATTGTCAACCATCACGAAAACAAGGGAATACTGTAGATTAGTATAGGTTAGTTATGATAAAAATCATCACAAAGTAATTTTCCTGAGTTAATTGCTAATGGACTAGCAATATGTAAGTTTGGGGGTGTGATAGGTGCTCAAGAGTATCCATTTCAAGCCCCTATCTTACTGTTGTTATGTCTTTTCATTCCATTATTTGGTAATTTTCTTGCGTTTGCGTGTTAAGGCATGTTTCAGGAGCTTAATGAAGAAATGGAGCTAACTTCGGTGAATTAACTGAAGAGTATGTTCTTTATATCCAAGAGGAGAGTAAAAGAGGCAGTCCGAGACAAAAATGGCACCCAGAGGGCAAAAATGGCATTTTCAGAAGCCGTCATCTTCAGCAAAAAGTATCGTGGGTTCGAGACAGACGTTTTGGTGCATTCACGGAGAAAAGTGATTTTCCACAAAATACCTACGCTTTTGCCTATGCTTTTAGTTTCAAAAAGTAGCTGGAAATCACATTTCTACGCTTGGACCTACGCTTGAAGGTACGGTTGGAACCTACGCTTGAAGCGTAAGACCCCTACGCTTGAAGCGTAAGTGCGATAACTATTTAGTGGTTTTTTGTGGATTTTTCCTGTTTCACCCCCGGTTTAATTGGAAGATGTGCATGAGACTCCAGACCTCTGTATACATGTATATACACGTATATATATGAGAAGTTAGGGTTTGCATGAGTTTTACTGTGAAAAGACTGAAAATGGCCTCTCTATGCCATTGCTTATATATACAAGACCATACATCAGAGTTAGGTTTGTTGAGTTGGAGAGTTCAGACGTGAGTTTTTGGAGGCTGTTCATTCATTCAGACTTGCTGCTGTTGAGAGTCATATTCAAACCTAGAGATCCGGAGAAGAAGACTATGGAGAACGTTTCTACATCAACGATGCAGTCACCATCTTCCATAACCAACTAACTCGGTATCTAGGGTTTTCTAGCAAAACCCTAGCCAATTAATGTAGTTCTTTCGTTATTTTTAATTGTAACGTGGGGAAACTGTTGACCATACTGTGATGATTGTAGTTGTTAAAAGACCGTACTGATTTGCAATATAAAATTATATTTTTGTTCTAAATTCTTATCTTAGATGGAATGAATATATTATTTTGCACAACAATGATTATTCAATATGAGTAGGAACTCGGATGCTTAATTATGGTTTTCTACACAATGGTGGTAATGAAATTTGAAACCCTAGGTTGACACAAGTCGTGCCTTGGCGATTTAATATAGACATGTTTTAGTTTATTTTCATGCAGTAGGTGTAGATTAAAGTAATATAATTGGCATGTACTAGTTAGGTCAGTCATGAGACGAGTTGTCGCGATCTGGTTGATGGTACTCTTTTTTGGGGTCGTCTTTAGCATTTGCGGTACGATCTAATTCACAGTTATGGATCGCCATCGTACAATTGATACAGTGATGAACTATATTTTGCGATTAGTGGTGGAGTGATGAAAACCCTAATTTTCTCTCTCTTGAATCACAAACTAATTTACTTTGTTTTCTAGATAATTGTTAGTTAAAATAGATAATTTGGTCTTTGACCACCCAAACAAACCATTTTCAGAAAAATATAATTCAGTGTTTTTGAATTGTTAAAGTGAACAATCTAGTCTCTGTGGGATCGATATCCCGTACTCAAGCCATATGTTATTCTATAATTGATACGTGCGCTTGCGTAGGGTAAAACCTAAAGTCGTTAAGGTGTCATTTTTAACCGCATATTTTTGCACACCTGACGTCGCATCAAGTTTTTGGCGGCGCTGCGGGGACTAAGCATTGTTCATTAGCTTTAGTAGTTTATTAACATTGCATTATTGTATTGTATCTAAAGTTATAATTTGTGTGTTTTTGCAAGGTACTTTGAGAATCAAAAAGGGATTTGGCGAAATAGTGAAAGTTGCGTCGTTGGACCTCTTGTGAGTTTTAGTTTATCTTAATTTTGCACATAATTTTAGTTTTATTTATGTTAATAGTTAGAAGAGTTTAGAAGTAGTTAGTTTTATTTTATGGAAAAAAAATCTGTAGTTTTTGTATAAACTGTCAGAAACTTTGATTTTTGCAAACGAGGTGAGGTTTTTGAGTGGAAAAGGGCCATTGAACAAAACTCATTACAAAGTAGTGAGCCAAGTTGAATTTAGGCCGAAATACGTCGTTTAGAACCTAAAAATGTGACTTTGTGATTATCAGGAAAAAAAAATTGGATTTTGGGAAGATGGGTGACCAAAGAGTCAATCTACCAAGGACACGAGCCACATCTTTGAAAGGATACTATGCACCGAATGCGTATGATTCCTATGCTGATTTCCTATAAGAAAAAGGCGCGAAACACTTCAAGATCAAAACGAGCGTTATCAAATTGCTTCCAAAATTTTCCAACCTTAGGATAGAAGACCCATACCAACATATTAATGATTTCTTAGAGGTTGCCTCAACTATTAGGTATGATAATCTATCTAAGAATGATTTGCTAGTGCGTCTATTTCCTTGGTCGTTAAGAGAAAAAGCTAAAAGATGGTACGTCAAATTGGCTAAGGCAATTAAAATTGATTGAGAAACCCTTAAAAGAGAATTCATAGACAAGCATTATCCCATAGGAAAGACCTCGAAAGCCCAGGATGCGATCAAAAGTTTTAGAAAGTTACCTAGTGAAAAGTTTCATGATGCATGGGAGAGATATAGTGAAATCTTGTATAAGTGTCCCCACCATAGGTTCTCTGAACAGGATGTAGCTAAGAATTTTTACATGGGACTTGGAGATGCACATAAAATTTTGATAGATGCGTCAACACAAGGTCAATTTATCCTTAAGCTGGCAAAAGAACTCTTAGATTTGTTTGATAATATTAGTGAGAATACGATTCAATATGAATTTAAGTTGAGGGCTAGAGGTGGACAGGATAGAAGATCTGAGAAAGCTTATGGCATGAATAATGATGATGTGAAAGATTCAGTAGCGTTGATAGAAGAGAAGATAGAGAGAATTGACAAGTTTCTTCAGCAAAGTCATTCTCCTCTTAGAAAGATGTTAGAAGTAGAAGTTGAGTATTCCCAAAATAAGTGTCAGAAAATAATGGTTGTTGATGCCAATGCATCGTGGAACTATTCCAATAATGCTCCTTTTACCAATTCATACACCATCAATGCTAGAAATCATCCACTCATGTCCTACGAATCTAACAATGTTGAAAATCCACCATCAAATTTCCAACAAGGGCAATCATTCAATCAACAGCCAAGGTTCACAAATAGACAACAGTCATTCAACCAACAACCAAGGTTCACTGAGAGACAACAATCATACAACCCACAACCAAGGTTCTAACAGAGTCAACAATCATTTGACTCACAACCAACAATCATGGCTAGAAATCCTCAGTCAAATTACCAATCCAGATAGCCATCCAATAATTCTCAGGCTCTCCAACCATTCAATACTAATCAGGTTGTCCAACCATATAATTACCAAACTCAGCCTCAAGGAAATCAAATCCAGCTTATCCTCAAAATCATCTCCAACATCAAAATCAACCACCAAGACCACATGGATTTGAAAAAGAGGTGATGAGTGCCTTGAAGGAGTTAAAAAATCAATCTAATCATTTTTAGGCAGCTATCCAATCGATGAACTCTAAATCCCAATCTATTGCTCAGATATAAACCCAAATGGGGCAACTAGCTAATGTGGTGAATAGGCTTGAAGTGGAAAGATTGCTTAGGCAACCAGTGGTTAATCCAAAGAGTCAACAAGTAGTGGATCGTGGTTCATTTACTGGGCATAATTATGAAACAATCCAAGTCATTATGACTCTGAGAAGTGTAAGGGAAGTGGAGAGTAGAGTTGAGGAGGAACATGAAGAGAGGTTGTAGAGAAGAAAGGAGGCGGAACGAGCGCAAAGAAAGAAAGCTGAAGAAGAGCGAAGAAAGGAGGCTGACAGAGTCCAGAAAGATAAATCTCAAGTGAATGAAGATGAAGAGATAGAAAGGGCACCATATGAGGAGGAAGCACCGTTTCCTCAACATCTTAGAGAGCCAGCTAAAAATGGTGAGGATATAAAGTTAGACATGTTGAAGACATGTCTTAGACATTATAGACTAAATACCACCCAAAGCTAAGTTCTTCAAAGACCTCTGTATGCAAAAGCGTAAAAATAGAGCAAAGACTCAAAAGAAGATCATGATGACTGAACAAGTGAGTCCATTGCTTCTAAGTAACATGTTACCTAAGAGAAAAGATCCCAGTGCTCCCAATATTCCATGTGTCATTGGTGATAAGGAAATTGGTAGAGTTCTTCTTGATCTGGGTGCTAGTGTTAACTTACTACCATATTCAGTTTATTAATAGCTAGGGTTGGGAGAGCTTAGTCCTACTTCGGTGGAGCTCCAATTTGTAGACAGGTCGATTAAGCAAGCGATGGGAGTTTTGGAAAATGTCATCATTCAAGTGGCCAAGTTCTACTTTCCAGTGGATTTCATAATTCTCGATATAGAACCTGTTCAAGACTTAAAGAAACATATCCCAGTGTTATTACGAAGACCGTTCTTGGCTACAACCAATGCGCATATCGATTGCAAGACATGAGCGATGGATCTATCTTTCAGGAATATGAAGGTGAGGATGAATGTTTTTGAAATAGGCCATCAAATCAATACACTAGTTGAGTGCTTTAATGTAGAAGAAGTCAATAAGGCTTGTGAAGAACCAATACCTTAGAGTCGAGCAAAAAATGACCTGGATGCTGTGATGGAAAGATTGAATGTATTTGAAAGAGCTCTAGGTTTACAACCAGGGGAGGAGCCAAAAGATTCGCCTGAATATCCATTTGTGTCACCAGCAGCATTAGTGCCCGACAACTCACTTTATAAGATTGGGTTGTATGACGGCACTGAAGGTCGAGAGAAAAATTTAGTGATGAAAAGATCAGAGGAGAATTTTGAAAATTGGGAGGACCAACAACGATCTAATTTGAAAGTTATTGCTGTGTTAGGAGTTGCGTTGTACTCGCCGTCAGAGAGATCATCAAGAGAGTCGCTTGAACCTCAACTTATGCCTCCATAGAAGTTGGTGTCTGAAAGTACGCTTCATGAGATGGTGTTGCATAGGGAGGATGACGTATTGAAAGATAAAAAGGGTGTGAAGAATGTTAGAGCTAAGCATTTGCCACAAACTGTCATATAGCATACCAAGGATGATACCCCTCTTAAGGACCCCTTTCCAGATGAGCAAGTACTGAGTATAAACATGGTAGACAAGTTGTATGCCTGAGAAGATCCATGATTAAGAAATGAGTGTGAGGGGATACGGAATTATGCGTATGAGGATGTTCGAATTTATATAGCTCGAACAAGAGTACATCATGCTAAACATGTTCGACTAAAGTTCTTTGAGCCTGACTGAAAAATATAGCCGTATAATTCGAAACTGAAATTGTTTATAGGTAAGATCCAGTTAAGAAGGGATGGACCATTTAGAGTTAAATCGGTTTACCCCTACGGAGAGGTGGTTTGGAAAGTGAAAGGTTAAAAAGGCGTGGTCATCGGCTAAAGATTTATGAGGAGATTGATCCGGGACCGGAATTTATGGCATATGTCAGTTTAATAGAGAATGATGAATTGGTGGAGGGAACCTTACATAAGGTGTCGAATGAAGATCTGTTGGACACATTACATGTATTTGGGGTGAAGTTAGAACATGACAGATGAGGTACTTTATTTGGTGATTATTGTTCTATATTTGATGTCATGGATAATACTAATTGTTCACGGGTGAGAGCACTGAGAGAGTCATCTCCTACATTTTGTCCCATGAGTAGGGGAAGTGTTGCAGAGAGGAAGGGTGTTGGATAACTCTTTGAGTGGTCCTGTCGTGCCGACAATGTTAAACATTGGTCCTAGGCTGTAAAAGTTAGTTTCTAGCCTAGGTTTGTAAAATAGTAGCTCATTTAATTTATGCAATTTTTAAATTCCTAAAGACGGTAGACCCTTAAGGCCACGTCTTTATATTTGTTTTTTATTTTTATATTATTTTCTTTTATTGTTATTTTATTTATAGGATTGTAGGCCCTTAAGGCCAAATCATTTGGAAAAAAAAAAGAAGAGAGAAATTTTAATTTCTTGAAAAACATGTGTTGATGGATGTTTATGATGAAATTTATTTTCCATAGCTATGATTGGGTATTTGTGCTTTGTTGATGATATCTATAGGTGATCCAAATCAAGTTTGGGGGAGGGGATTCATGCTTTGCTTTGGAATCCAGAATTAAGCTTCAAGGGTAACTATATCTATTCTCCTATATTATTTTTGACCATGAGGACATGGTATGATTTAAGTATGGGGGTGAGGGTATAGTATTACAAGGAATGAAAAAAATAATTCAAATTTTAAAATTTTGGAGCAATTCTTTGTTTTCACGCATGAATGTTTTACATTACAATTCGATTGAATTTTTGTATATGATGCATGAGTAGTATGTAATGTGATATTCCCATTCATGAGAATAATGATTAGATCAAGTTAGTGAAGTGATGTGGTTTTACATGGGTGAGTGAATGAGTGAAATTAAAATTAAGAAAGATAGTTTTGACCTATAAACACAAACACACATTCACTATAAGAAATAGGTAAATTTTTTACTATATAGTTGAAAAATAATTTTACCAGAATAAAAGGGGAGATGTTATGGTTGAAATGGAGAAAATTAAAATATATATATATACATTGAAAAAAATAATTATATATATGCAAAAAACAGTTCTTTAATCTGAGTAACCGGGCCTTGGTATCACCAATATCACTATTCACGTTTAAAGGGGAGAAGACTGATGAACATAAATCCCATGGAAGAAGCTAGAGCCCAGTTGGTTAGGACTAAAAATCTCCGCTGGAAAGTCCGGAGCTTAGAAAGATAAAAAGGGATGAAAAGTGGAAAGATGGAATGATATGTTTTTATTAAAAACGGCAAAGTTTGATTAATGAAGTAGGAGAAGAGAAACTAAAATATCATAGTTGAGTATTCACAAAATCACGAAAGGTTATCTTGATTTTAAGTAGAAAGTAGCGAAATCATTCACTTTAGTGGGAACCATTCATGACACGAAACTTGATATTATTGTTGTTTGGTAGTGAGTGGGAGTATTTGCATCCATGTTGTCTTTTGCATTATATCATGACTTAATTAAATTTGTGTGTGAACCCATGAATGCGTGATTAATAGAGAACTGAGATGTTTATAGGTACCATCACTAAAAACCTTCACGAGACTTCACTCGTCCACTCGATGTTGCCGAGGGGTTTAAATGGCTTGTTACACGTGTTAAGTGTGATCGTCGACCCTCACGAAAATAAGGGAGTAGTGTATATTAATATAGGTTAATTATGATAAAAATCATCACAAAGTAGTTTTCCTGAGTTAATTGCTAATGGACTAGCAATATGTAAGTTTGGGGGTGTGATGGGTGCTCAAAAATATCCATTTTAAGCCCCTATCTTACTGTTGTTATGTCTTTTCATTTCATTATTTGGTATTTTTATTGCGTTTGTGTGTTAAAGCATGTTTCAGGAGCTTAATGAAGAAATGGAGCTAATTTCGGTGAATTAACTGAAGAGTATATTCTTTCTATCCAAGGGGAGAGTCAAAGAGGCAGTCCGAGGCAAAAATGACTCCCGGAGGACAAAAATGGCATTTTCAGAAGCCTTCATCTTCAGTAAAAACTATCGTGGGTTCGAGACAAACGTTTTGGTGCATTCACGAAGAAAAGTGATTTTCCACAAAATACCTACGCTTTTGCCTACACTTCCAATTTCAAAAAGTGGCTGGAAATCATATTTCTACACTTGCACCTACGCTTGGAGGTACACTTGGGTATGCTTGAAGCATAAGTGCAGTAACTTTTTGATGGTTTTTTGTGGATTTTTCCTGTTTCATCCCCGGCTTAATTGGAAGATATGCATGCGACTCTAGACCTCTGTATACATATATATATGAGAAGTTAGGGTTCGCATGAGTTTTACTATGAAAAGACTGAAAATGGTCTCTCTATGCCATTGCCTATATATACAAAACCATACATCAGAGTTAGGTATGTTGAGTTGGAGAGTTCATACGTGAGTTTTTAGAGCTTGTTCATTCATTCAGACTTGTTGCTGTTGAGAGCCATATTCAAACCTAGAGATCCGGAAAAGAAGACTATGGAGAGCGTTTCTACATCAACGATGCAGTCACCATCTTCCATGGCCAACTAACTCGGTATCTAGGGTTTTCTAGCAAAACCCTAACCAAGTAATGTAGTTCTTTCATTATTTTCAATTGTAACGAGGGGAAAGTATTGACCATACTGTGATGATTGTAGTAGTTAAGAGACCGTACTGATTTGCAATATAAAATTATATGTTTGTTCTAAATTCTTGTCTTAGATGGAATGAATATATTATTTTGCACAACAATGATTATTCAATATGAGCAGGAACTCGGATGCTTAATCATGGTTTTCTACACAATGGTGGTAATGAAACTTGAAACCCTAGGTTGACACAGGTCGTGCCTTGGCGATTTAATATAGACATGTTTTAGTTTATTTTCATGCAGTAGGAGTAGATTAAAGTAATATAATTGGTATGTACTAGTTAGGTCAGTCATGAGATGAGTTATCGCGATCCAGTTGATGGTACTCTTTTTTGGGGTCGTCTTTAGCTATTTGCGGTACGATCTAATTCATAGTTATGGATCGCCCTCGTACAATTGATATAGTGATGAACTATATTATGCGGTTAGTGGTGGAGTGATGAAAATCCTTGTTTTCTCTCTCTTGAATCCCAAACCAATTTACTTTACTTTTTAGATAATTGTTAGTTAAAATAGATAATTTGATCATTGACAGCCCAAACAAACCATTTTCAGAAAAATATAATTCAGTATTTTTGAATCGTTAAAGTGAACAATCTAATCTCCGTGGGATCGATATCCCGTACTCAAGCCATATACTATTGTATAATTGATACATGCGCTTGCGTAGGGTAAAACCTAGAGTTGTTAAGGTGTCGTTTTTAACCGCATATTTTTGCACACTGACTTCGCATCAATTCCACTTACGTTCATCTATTCGTGTAGCTTCCTTGTAATAGCTTTTTTACTAGGCGTGAGCAAAAGGTGTGCTCCATTACACATATTTTTTGGTGTTGTGGTAAAAAGAAGCTGGTGGCACCAACGAGTGAGAGTAAACATAAAAGAAGTTATGGGAACAGATTATCGTTCCCACAAACGGCGTCAATGTGTAGATGTACTTTTTCGCACATACTCAAAGATGCCTTATTGAAGCCTTGAAATTATATTTATACATGAGTTCATGAGTCTTATGCCAATTTAAGGTGAGATAAAGATTAAATCACAATTGATCTTTTCCTAATTTATTTGAATAGATTTTTCCTTTTACAGGCTCATCCTAGTCTTCAGATCATGGAGGGGATTAGGGTATATCCCTAATTTCATGGGCCCTTACAATAAGATAATTGAATGTATATATATATATATATATATATATATATGTGTGTGTGTGTGTGTGTGTGTGTGTGAAGTGTACCATTAAGTACAAGTATATGTAATTTTTGAAATAAATGAGTGAAAATATTTGTTGCCCTGCTTAATTTGATTGAATAATGGAATCTATAATGTCAATTAATTATAGAACAATGTTTAGCTCAATGTGCTAAATTATGTCTCTTAAATAATGTTCAATCCCATATAGGGCTGGCAATTCGTGTTTCTGGGTCGTGTTCGTATCGACTCGAACTCGACACGAACACGAGATGCCTTGACCCGAGCATGACATGATTAATATTTGTGTCGAAGATATTAAACACTAATACAACCTGTTATTTCAACAGGTAACATGACACGACTCATGTAACCTGTTTAAAAAATTGGGTCATGTTGGGTTCAACCCAACACAAAAATTTTGACCTGTTTAACAAAAAATCTAATTAACTTTGACATGTCACAAAGATAAATTTTTATAAGATTTCACCCATAACCATTTAGATAAGGCAAAAATATAAGTACAAATAATATAACATTACAAATCACTTCAATATAATATAAGTCAAGTTTACAATGTTTCATTCTTTTGATTATAGTAAGAGAAAAAAATGATCTTCAGTTTTCTTCTCCAAGTTTGTCACCGGACAAAACCAACTAGCATTACATAAAAAATATGGGTTCCTAGGTTTTCATCAAATAACATTGTTACCCTTCCATAATATTCAAATTTACCATTTTAATTTTTAAACGGGTTGGGTTCAAGTAAACGTGTCAACCAGACCTGTTTGACACGAATAATTAATTTTGGATCGTGTCAACCCTTTTTACCCCTTGACCCTTTTATGCTCAACCATAACCCTTTTAAATGGGGTCGTGTTCGTGTCGTGCCCAAATTTGCCAGCTCTACTTCCATATGTGAAACAAACTCGGATTGTGCGAGCCCTAGTATAATTGCATCAAAGCAAACCGCGTGATCAACATGAAATTGTCATGAATGAAACTTCCAATGCTTCTGGTATTGCTCAACCCTCTTAGGCTCCATAATTAGGATAAAAAAAAAGTACGCCTAAGCAGTGTTGCATTTCCTCTTCCTATGGTTAAGTGAGCTTACGCTTCCTCAATCTCTGTTTTGCATGCTTCTTTCCCCTTCCTTCCTTACTGGTGGAACTGTTAGTCTTGCATCGACTTATTCTGTTATAAAGATGAGTCATCCGCTTCATCGAGAGTGAGGCTTTCCCATGATAATTGAAAGGTAAACTGAATGTGTAAAGGAATGCACACCCATTAACCCTGTTTTATGCTTATTTAGTTATAAACCATGAATCAATTTTCCATCGCTTCTTGATGATTTGCTCTAGTCTGTTTTTCTCCCATTAATTCTTAGTCATCAAGGACTGTGATTTCGAAGAGAAGGCAGAGTTATTCATGTTACTGCGTCTCTTGATCTCATTCCTCCAGGGATCTTTCTTTTGTCCCCAAGCAGCTGGTCATGGCAGTTTAGTAGCCCGGTGCTTCTACTGATGCCCCCCCCCCCCCTCTTTCCTCATCTCCACCAAGGAAATAACACTCACTAGGTGTTCGTCAAATTGTCCCAAAGGCGATGACTACGTTGGATCAAGAGGATGATGATGTGACTTTACAAGAGATGTTGAATACAATTTTAGAGAAAACAAAGGAACCACCACCACTTCTGGTGCCAAGAGATCTGTCTCAACTTAAGCAACATCATGTGGATCAAGATTTGGCTAATAATTGTAACAACAGGGCTTCGTCAGGAGCTTCACCTAGGAATCAAACCACGTCTGTTGGGGCAGTATAAAATGTTTTAACCTCTCAGAAGGCGTTTCCTTCTCTTCCTTCTCGTAAGGGCCATGTTGGGGTAGGTATGGAGACACCTGCAGTTCAGACTTGGGCACAAAGACTTCATAAGAGTGTGGAGGCTGGTAAGATGAAGCTTCGCTATTGTCCTCCAAACAAGGATAACCCTGCTGTAGCTGGCCTTCCTGCAGAAGTGGCTCAGAGTGGAGATTGGGATCAGTGTTTAGTTGGATACTTCATTGACAAGAGGTTGCCTTACTTGACCGTGGAATCCATTACAAAAAGATTATGGATTAAATAAGGTTTATGTGGAGTTCAAAGCTTGGATAGTCATTTCTTTCTATTCAAATTTAATTCCATCATTCAAAGATATGTTGTTCTTGAAGGTAATACTTGGCATTTTGCCAATCATTTAATTGTCTTGTAAAAGTGGAAGCCTGGTTTAATTCTACAAAAGGATGTTATTAAGACGGTGCCTATGTGGGTGAAGTTATTTGGTATTCCTCTTGATTACTGGAATGAGGATGCCTTAAGTATTCTTGCTAGTATTCTGGGTAAGCCACTTTATGTGGATACAATGACTGATGACAAGAAAAGATTGGCTTATGCCAGAGTTTGTGTGGAGATGGATACAACTTCAGATTTTAAAAAGGATTTTACTGCTCAGATGCATGATGGGGATTGCTTCCAAGTTAGGGTTGAATACCAATGGATGCTGCAGAGATGTGTGCATTGTCATGTGTTCAGTCATAGTATAGCCAAATGCTTTAAAAATTCAGCAAAGGTGGGTGAACCAAAAACCAAAATACAACAACAGGAATGGAGAGTTGTGGGGAGGAGTACTAAGGAGAGTATGGATAATGTTACTGACAAAATTTTGGAGCCTAAGTTACTCCCTTCTGTTGGTACTATTGAGTCCTCTAAGAATGATGTTGTTGAGTCCTCTCAGAGTGGGGGAGACGGTTTGCACATGCACTCTCCTAAGGGAGCTTCTATTTCTAATAATTTTATTGTCTTGCAAGAAGAGGGAATTGAAGATATTCTTGAAGAGGCTACTGATGTGGTTGTTTATGTTGATACAGTTCATGTAGAGATGGTTGAGCCTATTATTGATCAAGCAAAGGTAGCCGGTCCTATTGAAATTGCTAAATTGTTGGATGTTGCTAAACCTTTGGAGTCTGATTCTACTAAATCTTTGGAGCCTGTTACTACTAAATCTTTGGAGTCTGATATTGATAAAACTTTAGAGCCTGTGGTTGTTTCCACTTCTGAAACTCTTCATTCTTCTAAAGTTGTGGATAGTAAAAATCAGAAGGTTTCTGTTATGGATGGCTCTGATGGCCTTGGTGCTGGAACCCTTTCTATTGATTTATCAGATTTCACAGATTCTCATGGTCATGTCCATCAGCAACATAAGCAAATTAAGGATAAACCTAAAAGGGTTAAACAACCAAGTTCTGTTGGGATTAAAACTAGGAGAGGTAAGCATTCTTCTTCTCAAGGGGGTTCTTAGCAGTGGGTTTTTACTCTCTTTTATATTTTCGTTTCTATGTTTTTTTGTACTTGGAATGTCAGGGGATTGAATTCCCTCAATAGACAACAAGAAGTGAAGATGATTCTCAAGAAATTTAATTTGCCTTTTTTATGTCTAGTGGAGACTAAGATCAAGGTAGCTAAAGCTGGCCAAACTTTGGACCATTTTGCTAAAGGTTGGAAAATGATTGCTAATTATGCTTATGCCCCTGGTGGAAGAGTTTGGGTGTGTTGAGACCCTTCAAAACTCATTGTTGAAGAGGTGAGTTCATCTGATCAAATTATTTTTTGCTCCATCAAAACTATAGATAGTTATTTTCAATGCTTTGGTGGGTTTATCTATGCTTTGAATGAGAGCATTGGTAGAAGAAGGTTGTGGTTGGATATTTTGCAAATTACTAATTCTTATGCCACCTCTCCCTTGATGTTTATTGGAGATTTTAATGCTTTGAGACACCCTCATGACAATTTTGGAGGCTCTTCTGTTTGGGACTCTAGTATGAACGAATTTGGGGAATGTATTGATCAGGCATTTCTCTTAGATTTAAAGTTTTCTGGAATTAGATTTACTTGGAAAAATGGGACTGTTTTCAGGAAATTGGACAGGGTTTTAGTTAATGGACTGTGGAATGAGGTTTTTCTAGCTTCAGAAGCCATTTTTGAACCAGGAGGAGTTTCTGATCACTCTATTATCCTAATCAAGTTTCAAGATGTGGTTGCTAGGAAGGGTGCTCCATTTAGATTTAATAATCATCTTTTGCAACATGAAGAATTTATGCAGGTGGTTCATAAAGTCTGGCAAACTCCTGTTCCAGGTTCTTATATGTTCAGAATCACTCAAAAGCTGAAGTTTTTAAATAAGGAATTAAAGGCATTAAACATGAGGTGTTACAACAACTTATCAACTAGAGTTCTTGACACTAAGGACATATTGCATTTCCTTCAAATGCAACTTGATGCTGATCCAAGTAATGAAGCTATTAAAGCTCAAGAGCAAAGTTGTTTGTTGTCATATATAGATCTGTCCAGTGCTGAAGAATCTCAGAATAGGCAAAGGTCAAGGATTCAGTGGCTGCAATTGGATGATAAGAATACTGCATTTTTTCACAGAGTGGCCAATTACAGAAAGAAGGTTAATACAATCTTATCTTTAACTTCTAGAACTGACACTAGACTTTTTGATCCTAATTTGATTCAAGATGAAATTATGATTTATTATCAGAATCTCCTTCAAGCTAGGCCCCTGATTCATATTCCTAATCTTAGTGATTTTTTAGGCCTATTTCTTCTGATTACTTGCAAGCTTTGATAGCTCTTATAACCACTGAGGAGGTTAGGCTTACTATTTTTTCTATGAAGAATGGGAAGGCTCCTGGTTGTGATGGATTTAATGCAGCTTTTTTTAAGCAAGCTTGGAGCATCATTGCGGAGGAAGTCTCTAAAGCTATTCAAGTTTTTTTTCATACTGGTCACTTGTTAAGGGAGATTAACTCTACTGTTATCACCTTGGTTCCCAAAGTGGAATGTCCCAATACAGTGTCTGACTATAGGCCTATTTCCTTGTGCAATACTTTATACAAGTGTCTCACCAAGATTATTGCTAATAGGATTAAACCTTGTCTCCAGCATTGTGTAAGTTTGAATCAAGGGGCTTTTATCCCTGGTAGGAGCATCACTGACAACATTCTTCTTGCTCAAGAATTATTGCATGGCTATCATAGGGATGATGGCACTCCAAGAATAGCTCTTAAAGTGGACTTCACAAAAGCATTTGATACAGTCTGTTGGCAATTCCTTGAAGCAGTTTTACAAGTTTTCCACTTTCCTCTTACTTTTATCAAGTTGATTATGACATGTATTACTACTCCAAGGTTTTCTGTTAACATTAATGGGGAATATAAGGGATATTTTCAGAGCTCCAGAGGGATTAGGCAAGGTGATCCACTATCTCCATATCTTTTTGTTCTAGAAATGGAAGTTCTCACGGGTATGCTTGCAAAGACAACTGAAGAAAATGTTGATTTTAGCTACCATTGGAAATGTCAGCCTCAGAAAATCACCAATCTTTTATTTGCTGATGATTTATTGCTTTTTTCTGCCGGAGATGTAACCTCTGTTGATTGCATTGCTCAGGTGTTGGACACTTTTGGTTAACTCTCAGGTTTATTGCCTAACAGTGCAAAGAGTACTATCTTTCATGTTGGTGTTCTTCCTGCTACACTTTCTCAAATACAAGCTAAGCTTCAGTTTCAATTAGGGACATTGCCTGTCAGATATCTTGGAGTGCCATTGCTTTCTTCTAAGCTAGGAAGGTCTGATTGTGAATCTTTGTTATCCAAAATCACCAGAAGGATTAACAATTAGTCAAGCAAATTTTTATCTTTTGGTGGGAGGCTCCAACTAGTAAAGGCTGTGCTCTTTTCTACCCAAGTTTATTGGGCATCTACCTTCATTCTTCCCAAGTCAGTGTTGCATGATCTTACTGCTCTTCTAAGAAAATTCTTGTGGACTGGAAGTAAGATGTGTAGAGGAGGTTGTAAGGTTGCTTAGCGGAGAGTTTGTGCACCTTTTGATGAAGGAGGTTTAGGAGTTAAGGATCTTAATAAGTGGAATCTTGCTGCAATGACAAAACATATATGGAATTTGTTGCATTCTGCTCCTTTTTCTCTTTGGTCCATTTGGGTTAAACATCATCTAATCAAACAAAGGAGTTTTTGGGAATTGAATGTACCTTCTCAATCTTCTTGGACTTGGAAGAAGTTACTAGGAATCAGGCATCTTGTTAGACATGCTTTCAAGGTCATTATAGGAGATGGCAGAACAACTTCATTATGGTATGATAACTGGCATCCTCAAGGTCCTTTATATGATTTTATTCCTACAAGCATCATTAGATCTTCAGGTATTGGTCACAATGCCTCAGTTAGTAGGTTAATCAGTGCCTTTGGCTGGCATTTTCCAGTGCTAAATTCTCAGTTCTGGCTAGACTTTAAAGCTGGTTTCTTTCCTGATTTTAGACCTGATCAATCCAAGAGTGATTCTCTGATTTGGCTGCCAACCAATGGTTCCTTTTCTATAGCCTCTGCTTGGGAAATGTTGAGGGAAAAGTTTCTAAAGGTTAATTGGAAAACTGTTATCTGGTTTTCTCTTTGCATTCCTAAACATTCCTTCTTGGTTTGGCTTGCTCAGCTTGATAGGCTACCTACTTTGCATTTCTTACTCTCTATTGGGTTAGTTCAGCAAGCTACTTGTGTTTTTCGTGGCCTTAGGCAAGAAGATAGGGATCACCTCTTCTTCCAATGTGGTTTCACTTCCAGGTTATGGAAGCAGCTTGTTCAAAAAGGGTTACTTGAGTGGCCTGATGATTCTTGGGAAGTTATGGTAGGTTGGATGGTGGTTCACCTCAAGGGCAAAAGTCTTATTTCATTTATTAATAAGCTTGTTTTCTGTTCTATGGTTTATGGAATATGGATTGAGAGGTGCAACAGAATATACAATGAGGAGTTTTCTACTATGGAGCAGCTTCTGCATAAATCCATTAGTTGCATCAGAAATGTTTTCTTTCCCTTGTCTAAGTTCAAGGACACTTCTCAAAACAAGGATTTGATTTCTCAGTGGGACCTCCCATCTTCTCTCTTATCTGCATGAGTATGAATTGCTTCTGGATTTGGTTCTTCTTTATCATGTTGCAGGCTTATCAGAATAGAAATAAGTTGCAAGTTTGGCATCCATTCAATCATCAGACTTTGTATTTTGGGTCCAGTTTGCAGGCTTTGCCAACTTTTCTATGGTTTAATGATTCAGTTTGGCATTGGAGGAGCAGTCTTCCCTTGACAGATAGATGTTGGGTTGATGGTTGCAAGATGATTCCCTCTGATGTTGCTGATTTAAAGAGTAGTCTGCAGCTCTTTGTGTGGTCTGCTCTTGGTTTTGTCATTTGGTTTTTGGCCTATTTCAAGCTCATGCTCATGAAGTTTTTGCCTTGTGTTCAATCCCTTGTAAAGGAGGCTCTTTCCTGTAGTGTTAATTTCATTAGTTTCCTATGTGAGCTTCAATGTTTTTGCTCTTCTAGACATAGAGGCTGTTTGATTTGCTTCTTCATTTGGTGGAAATTTAGTTATCACATTGTTATCTGGGGTATGCCCCTTAGCACCCTGTAAGGCTTTGCCCTTTTTTATTTATACACATCATCTTACCATTCAAAAAAAAAAACATTTAAATCTGATGAATTAAAGTTTAGTGAGAAGAAGTACCATGCGTGGTCTATATGAAAAATGATGAAAAATGAATGTTCATTGTAATAGAATAAGGTTGTACAATCTAATTAAATGTGTGTAAGTGAAGTATACCATTATGTACAAATATTTTTTATTTTTTTTGAATGGTAAGATGATATATATAGGAACAAAGCCAAAAGGCTTACAAAGAGCTAAGGGGCATACCCCAGTTTACAATGTGATAACCAAACTTCCACCACAAAAAAAAAAACAAGATAAAAAACCCATATGCCTATAGGAGTATACATGACAAGAAACATAGCCAAAACCTAGAACAATAAAAATTATAGGGTGAACAATGGCTGGAAGAGCCATCAGAAGCTTGTAAATCTTGCAATGTTGGAACCTCAAGCACCAAACTGTCATGGAATTTAGCAGCTGCAACCCTATCAAAGCAAACCCACACGAAACAACCAAAGTAGAATGAAAACCAACCTCAAACTAGCAACCATTGCCATGCTCAATCAACCATATCAGGATCACCTGAACATAAAAAAGAGCAGTCCCATTCCAGCAACACAACAGCAAAAACTTGCATTGAGGAACAAGCAAATCCCAATCAGAAACCCAAGCAAAAACCATGATACTAAACAGCAAAACTCTAGTTGCAATGCCCAAATCAGACCAGCAGGTAAACCATTGCTGGGTAGAACCTTCACGAGCCTCGAAAGAAGCTGTATAAGAGCAACCTGTGAATACACCCCTCCATCCATACATGTAACCAACTTGTCGAAAAGCCATGGCATAGCAAGCAAAGAGGCATAAAGTGACAACCAGCGAAGAACTAATATCAGTCCAACAGCAAATAGCAGCAAAATCAACAGCCTCATGCATGCAATTTGAGTATAACCCAAAAAGAGAAGCAAACTGAGCTTAAAACCCATAATAAACCAGCAACATAGAGGAAGCATGAAACCATAACTGCAGCCAGCATCAAACAATAATAGATGAGGGGAGATTCCAAGCATCCAGTAACTCCCTATTATGAGAAGAGTCCCTGAACTTAGCAAGAGGAAACATAGAAAATCTCACAGAAGAAACAATATTCTTAAAAAGTTGCTCAATAGAACAAAATTAATCTGAGAAAATGCACCTGTTTCTTTCCACCCAAACCTCATAAGTAGTTGCACAGAAAGCAAGCTTGTTGAGGAGAAATGAAAGAGAATTGCCTTGGAGATGAACTGTCATCCAATCAATGAGATAACACCAATCACCATTAGGCCAATGAAGCAGACCTTTATCCTTAATAAGACCCCAATGCCTAGAGGTGAAACTACACTGATAGAACAAGTGGTCTCTATCTTCTTGCCTCAAACCACAAAAAACACAAGTTGTTGATTGCACAATGCCAATAGAAAGTAGAAAATGTAAAGTAGGGAGACTATCCAAACCAAGAAAGAATGCTTTGGAACTGAATGTTTAAACCAAATAGCCTTAAGTCAATTCACTGAATCAAACTTCATTCAGAGAAATTCCCAAGCTGAGTTAATAGAGAATTTTCCATTAGATGGAAGCCAAAGCAACCTATCCTTCTGTTGTTGATTAAGCATAAAATCATGAGGAAAAACTATTTTAAAATCCAACCAAAATTGAGAGTTCAAAGCTGGAAAATGCCATCCACAAGAGCTAATAAGCCTACTAACAGAGGCATTTGCACCCAATCCAAAATATCTAATGACATTAGGAGGAAAGAAAGAATGAAGATGGCCTATAGGATGCCAATGATCAAACCATAGAGAAGTATCTCTCCCATCCCCAATAACAGACTTGAAAGCATTACAAACCAAGGCCTTAAATTCAAGCATTATGTACAAACATCTCTTACACAAATATGTAAAAATATATGTGTTCTTGTTTTATCTGATTGAATAGTGGATTTTGTGATATCAGGTAATTGTTTTACCATGTTTAACTATGTGTGTTAAATTATGTCTTATTTAATTAAAAATTTATTTGTAACACTACAACATTTGTTTCCTTTAACATAAAATTAATTTGCTGTTAAAAGTTTTTTTAAAAAAAATGATGCCAAAGCTTAGCACAAAGCATTTTATTTGGTGTCATATCTAGTGTCCCAACTTTTTAGCAATATTTTTAAATGTTGTAATTTATTAAATAAAGGACAACAATTACGAATATTTTTAAATATTTGACAACAAATAAAAATACAGTAAAAAAGAAACTAACTTTCCTTAAATATTTTCAAATATTAAAAGACAAATGTATGAATAAAAGAAGGGAAAATTATAGAAAATGGACTATTCCTAAAAGTAATTTCTAATAAGGTACCGAACTTTATTGAAAATGTGAGAAGGAACCAATCCTAAAGATAATTGCTAATAATGGACCATTTTAGGTAATATGACTAAATTGCCCTTCTTATCTCTTATGTGCATCAAAAGCTAATAAAAAATTGCGAAAAAAAAAATTTCCACTAAAAAAAATTATATATCACTTATATACAAATATATATATATATATATATATATGAAGCTTTACTTTATTGATAGATAGTATTAAAAAAATTGACTAATATAAGCTTCTTTTTTGGACCAATTTTTTTTCATATTTTATTTTTAAAAAAAAATTCCAATTGAAGTATTAGTATTTCAGAGCAAAATTTTATTTTTTTCGTAATTTTTTATTAACTTTTGATGCACATAAGAGAGAAGAAATGCAATTTAGTCACATTACTTAAAATGGTCCCTTATTAGCAATTATCTTTAGGATTGGTCCCTTCTCACATTTTCAATAAAGTTTGGTCCCTTATTAGAAATTACTTTTAGGAAAAGTCCATTTTCTATAATTTTCCCATAAAAGAATGGACAATGCTTGCTTCATGCCATGTAAGAAGGAATTTCTCATTACATGTGATGTTATCCAATAAAAAACTAACATGTGTCTTAAATTTTTAAAAAACTTTAAAAGTTTTTCCTTAACATGCGTTTGGTTTAGGTAAACTAGCTAGAAAAGAAAGGAAACAAAAAAAAAATTAATATTTATAGAGTTTGGTTAGTTGGAGACAAAAAATTTTGGGGAAAATGAAATTTTTTAGATGGGCTTTTAGTTTTGGGAAGCTCCCCCCCAACGGTACCTAACTTTCCTTATCACCTAAAATTTTTTAAAAAAATTTCAAACATAAAACACTTGAAAATTTTACTTTCTCACAAAAGCAATCCATATTTTTTGAGTGAAGTTACTATTGTGACCCTAATTAATTATTTATATAGGGTCCGTTTGGATACGGAGAAAACAGTTTTTGTTTTTTTACTGTTCACCCAGTTAAAAAAAAACACGTTTGGCAAACGCGTTTACTGTTCACTTTTTTTTTCCCAAGAAAACTATTTTTTGTGAATAATGTGTAAAAGTGGTGAAAACACCAAATACAACTTTTAATTGTTTTTTGAGTTTTTTCACTGTTTAGGGTACCACCTCCGCCACCGCCCCCACCGCCGTCGCCACCAACCACCACCACCACCCGCCACCGCCGGCCCCCACAACTTTTAAATATTAGCAAATTTTAATTGCTAATATTTGAAGACAGAAAACAAATACAAAAAACAGACTTTCCAAACGCACCCATAGTCTTGAATAATTAAATTGTACAATATTATCTGTATATGTCATCACTAATATCTCATTATATATCATAAATACATAAAAAAAATCTTGTATACATATTTTATATTTAAATTTCTATTGATTATCAACAACTTATCAATCTTATCTAATTTTAGGTATTTCATTTCCTTACTACTCTTTTAAATAAATAATTAAAAGATATATATTAACTTCTATGCTCGATTTTTTTAGTAATTTTTAATTTTTAATTTTATTTTTAGCAATGATACGCCCCATCACATTTAAGTAAATTTTTGTAGTAGAGTCGGACTTTTTTTATTATTATTTCTTTTTACTAATTTTTTTATAATTTTATGTATTTCTTTCATCTACAAATTTATATAAATCTTTTATCCTCTGGGATTTCACTAAATTATTTGTGTCACTTATACATGCTTATCATGTATTTAAATAAGGGTAGTTTTGGAAATAAATATCATTTTCTTTTCCATTTCATGCTATCTAAACTCACAAAAATAACATTTTCTCACAATTTTCTTCAAAAAAAAATTTCTAACCAAATGCATTAGGGTTCGTTTGGTTAGACAAAAATGAGATAGAAAATGAAAGTAAAAGAAAGTGAAAAGGAAAGAAAAGGAAAATCACTTTCTAGGATGCATTTGGTTAGAAAGAAAATTTTGAAGAAAGATATGGAAAAATTTTGTTTTGTTAGTTTGGATAGCATGAAATGGAAAAGAAAATATCTTTTATTTCCAAAATTGCCCTTATAATTTAAATACTTAATATACACAGCATAATGATGTATAACTTGGTACCATTGTGTAAGAGTTTGCTTTCAAGAGCCATAGTTGGTTCATTGCTTGTGTATTATTGAGGTTATTTTTGTTATGGTATCAATTGGCTTTTACGTGGTGTCACTAAACTACCTAGCCTTTTTTCCTTTTTTCCGCTTGTAATTTTTATCAAAATCAATAATTCCAAATAGAATAAAGTAATATAACATTGTATACAATTTATGATTATCGTAGTAACATTAATAATAAGATATAGTAGTTATAATCAATTTGTATACGTATATAATTTTTATAGAGTTTTATTGCTAATACAATTTATATAGAGTTAAAATCTTATTCAAATATCATTAATTTAGTTTGTTTTATTCAATAAAACACAAATTTCAAGAAAGTGTACTTATTTGTTACTACTGTATATCCACCAATCAAAACTGAGTTTGTTTAGAAAAGAACTGAGTTTGTGTAAAAAAGAATGATTAATAAAGTGAACAATATAAGGTTAAAATAGGAAACTAATAGATAAATGGATAGGTTTCTCGCGAAAACAAAAAATTTCCGTGTTTTTTGTGGGAAATATTTTGAGGAAAATTCGTCGATGCAGGAAACTGATTTTCCTCAAAATTTTCCTTTTCGTGCTAACCAAACCCCCAAAAAATACGATTATTTTCCTTTTCTGCTACTTCTCGCTAACCAAACGCAGCCTTATGGAAAGTTGGTCTTCTTTTTCTTTTCATTTTCTTTCGCTTTCACTTTCCATTCAATTTCCGTCTAACCAAACGAACATGTAAGTGCTTATTTTTGCATACACTCGAATGAATCATATTGAGACTCTAAGATCATATTTATACAAATAACAATGAGCTTTTTGACCCATTTTGATAATGATCCCTTAATAATAAGGATTTGATTTACATTGCATATTTGTCTCAATTATCCCACTTAAATTGGGTTCTCAACTTGCTTGCCAAAACATTCTAGAATATTCCTTTATATAAATTGGGCTTTGATGCTATCGGTTTTGACATTCTTTATTGAGCATATTCCTTTGTTGGGCCTAAATTACTGGCCTTTACAGGACCAAAAAGAATTCAGGGGATTCTATGAAAATAATTTTAGGTTCAGATTTGATATGAGTGGGCAGTTTAGGGAAAAAAAATACTATTTTATTGATTTCAGATAAATTAAATGGTAGTATATCATAATCTTTAGATAATTTCCCGATTTCATTTTAATCTTTAAATTGACTATTAGATTGTTTTGTCCAGACAAAAAAAAAAAAAAAAAAAAAAAAAGTCCAAATTGAAAATAGAAATAGAAAAAAAGGAAGTAGAAGATGGGAGAAAAATAAGAGGAAACGCTAGTCAGATTACTCACACTTCAAAGTCTCAGGTCGAATTTCACTTCATAGGTAAATCTCTCTCTCTCTACATATATATATATTTATATTTATATATATACGTTTGAAAAATGCTTGATCCACGTTTGGTTTCTAAGAAAAATGATGGAAACATAGCAAGAAAGTTCGGTGAATTCAAATCACCAATTACGGTGCCCTATTATTTTGGTTTCAGAGAATTATTTTTTCATTTTAAATAAAGCCAAATCAATGTATAGTTGTCTATTTGTAGGTTTTATGATGAATCGGTCCCCAAAATTAAGTCACCAAATATGTGATTTTTTGGTTCATCACATTTTCTACCAAATAGAGGGAAATTTTAGGTTATCATGTGATTTGGTTCACTGCTGCCCCTTTTCTTTGAAATTGTGTTGTTTTCTTCTATGTGATGTTAGCATGGTTCGTTGTATCGGACAATGCCGGTTGATTCGTAAGTTTTTTTTAAAGGTGTCGGTACCCATTTAAAGTTGCCGGTACCTTTACGCACCACCAATATTTATCCAATACTCATTTTTGCGGGTCCGTTACACCAGTATAGCTACAACGATCGAAACTGCGCCGTCCCAGTGTCGTTAATAGTGACTTTTGTGATGTGGTGTTATGATAGAGATTCAAAACCATTATGGACTGTAAATAGGATGTAGTTGGTTAAAATAAGAAAGATTTTTTGACAGCAATGGATGGAGCAAAATGTCCTTTTCTTTAGCTCACTTCAATAGATTCCATATAGTTGCATGAATCTCCATCACTTAGAATTAAAGAAGAGGGAAGTTTAAGGGAAAAAAGTGTCACGTCACTCCCCAAAAACTACGACATTGGTATGCTTTGCTAAATTATATAGGGGAAGGTAAATATATATATATATATATATATATATATATATATATATATATCAGTACAGATTATAAAGATATATATCGATAATTTTTTCACGTAATAATCCCTTTATATTTTGATCCCTTTCCTATCAGGATTCTTAATTACATAAAACCGAGCCTCATTAAATTATATTTTCCAGATTTAATTTATTTTCTTAATCCACTTCCTTCATTTAACTAGGTATATATATGAAATTAGAAGACTATTACAACTTGGTTCCTTTGAAAAATAACCTCAATAGAAATTATTAACAACTCTAACAAGTCATTAGTACAATCAACTAAAAAAAAATTACAATTAAAATCTTAAAATCTTCCCTTTCTTCTTCTCCCCTGATAACAACCATTAAAATCTTCCCTTTTAATTATAGACTATTTCAAAATCACCCCAGTTTTTTTTTTTTCTGGTAAATCATTATTTTTATTGGTTTATTCAGAAAAAAAAAAACACTTGAAGAGCACGGTATCGCCATTGAAGTGATTATAGTGGGGGCTAAATCATATGCAAACTTGTGTGACCTCCCTACTCTTTCTCTATCTCTCTCTCTCTTTCTATTTCAACTACTTCAAAATAGTTTTTCCTTCAATTAATTGACATATGTGTAGCCCAATATATATATAGAAATTATATGATAATACCAAAATAAATGGATCACACCAAGAACAATGTTAGCAACATTGTACTTCTCTCTCTGTTCTTCGCCGCTGCCGTGGTTTATCTCTGTTTCTGGTCACCCACGACTAACAACTCTTTCTTCGTTACTCAAAATCAACCATGCCCGCAATTGGATTCTGTAAGTATACTCTACTTCATATATATATATATATATATATGCATATTCATTTGTGTGCCTTTATTATACCAACATTGCTATTTGAACATGTTTCTCCAGCATAAACATAGTTTGCCGTCAATGGATTCGAGTATCGATTTTAGTCGCCATTGAAGGAAAGATGTAATGGATTCAAGTAAAATCAGTCTTAAAATCAGTTTAGGTTGTGGTCACGATGTAACGGACTCAAATAATGTCTTAAAAATAGATAGAATGTGATGAGTATTAGTGTTATATAACGGTATCGCACCTTCCAAAAGCGTTCCGAACCAAGGATATGACTGATATGGAGAACCGTGAACAGGATTTTATAGATTTGAATCTCATTCAGTGCATCAAAGATATATATATTGTTCTCATTGATCAAATGGCTTTGCAAAATCGTTTCAAGAATCATTGTTAATTATATCTGATATATATTTAGTGGGGACGGAAGTCCTGAAAACAGCAATTGTTGAAAAAATTATGTGTCAACTATGATGGAATGCCTGTTTTTGTTGTCAATTTTATTTATTTTTTATTTTTTAGTCACAAGGTTGGACAAAATATGAGCTTGAAGTGGCATTGAATAATGCATCAATGTCCAACAAGACTGTTTTGGTTGTTATGGTGAACAAAGCGTATGTGGAAGAGGAAGATGGTGCCGCTCACATGACGATGCTGGATCTTTTTCTGGAGAGCTTTTGGGTAGGAGAAGAGACGAGGCCGCTGCTTAATAATCTGTTGGTGGTAGCTATGGATCAGACGGCCTACGATCACTGCAAATTCCGTGGGTTGCATTGCTATAGGTTGGAGACGGACGGAGTCGATTTTGCCAGAGAGAAGCTTTACATGTCGGATGAGTTCATCAAGATGATGTGGAGGAGAACTAAGTTCCTCTTGGATGTGCTCAAGCTTGGCTACAACTTCATCTTCACGGTACGTACATAAACACACATTTAAAATTGCATTTTCTTATATAGTGTGATCATAGTTAAACTTTACTTTTTTCTTAAATTAAGTGCCCCTAAATGGTAAACTAGATATTAATGGGTCTTCAAGAATAGTGTCCATGCATTAATTTTTTTGGGGTGTCGGGACTTTCGCCTTGACTAATTCACAAGACTCATGCAAAGCAATCCCTACACGAATTGAGTAAGGCTCAGACATACTTTGCAGTTGTGACCCGAATGAATTTTTGGCACCAGTAGGATTGGAAGATAATAATGCGATACTTTCTGAAACACCACATCATCGCGTCTTTTTCAACTAAGTCAACTCAATAGGGTTGTGTCCATGCATTGGTGATGTCTCTTACTCAACTTTCCTTCACGTTGATTAGTTTGAGCTGACATTATATATTGAGAAACCATTTTCTTGGAGAAGAAAACATAAAAAGACTTGTCAATCAAATGTTCATGTTAAGCTTATATCCTAATTGACTCTTCTCGCACTTCCAATCTAGAAAGTGGACTTAAGCCCATCATTTAAATAAATTTATCCGCTTAAAATTTAATTCTTATCTCATACTATGACAGAAGGTATGTCATGCCCGTGCCTTCAAATTACCCTTCTTCTTCTTTTTTTGTTGTCGTGATATTTGTATCTCAGATCTTGAATTTTGCCCAAAAAGAAATGTGTGATTGTAAAGTCCACATTCATTTTTTTGGTATTGATAATAGATTAAGTTTGTTGAATTGTACTCTCCCGTAAAGGACGTTTGTGTGATAGTAAATGCTTCATCTAATTTTGATGGCAATCACATTAGGTTGGTAGGATTTGTGGAGAAATTACAAGTCTAAGAAGTCGAGACATTATTTTGTAGTATCAAAACTTGTTTTGGGGCCAATAGTAGCAACCTTAGCTTCGATACCAACAGAAAATTGTCAACAACTATGTTTATAAAGAATTTATACTGTATCATTAAGATCTACGATCATCTCTCATCAATTAGTTCATTAACTTTGTTTTAGTATTTCATTGTGAATAGATATTAATGATCGATCCTTTTTTTTTTACCCGCATATCATGTTTGAGATGATCAAATCCATGCATCAAAATCAAAATCAATTGACAGGATACTGACGTGATGTGGCTAAGGAATCCATTTGCAAGGCTAAGCAAGAACGAAACCGAAGACATGCAGATAAGCACCGACAGATTTAACGGCAATCCATGGTCACAAGCCAACCCTATCAACACGGGTTTTTACTACGTGAGATCAAACAATAGGACCATCTCATTGTTCCAGACATGGTACGACATGAAGGACAACTCTACAGGAATGAAAGAGCAAGATGTTTTGTCGAATTTGATACACGAGGGCGTGCTTACACAATTAGGCCTCAATGTGAGATTTTTGGACACCCTCTATTTTAGTGGTTTTTGCTCCGATAGTAGGGATGTAGCGGCGGTGACAACCGTTCATGCCAATTGTTGCCGGAGTATAAGCGCCAAGGAGGCGGATCTGGCGGCGGTTCTTCGTGATTGGAAGAAGTTCAGGAGGTTGAACATGGGCAAAGAAGCTGTAGATGGTGGCAATGGGACAGTGAAGTTCCAGTGGTCCAAGCACACTAGTTGCACACTAGTTGTGCCAATTCATGGAGAGCTTCTAATACTAATTTAGGTTAGAAATTACGTGGTTAGCTTTGCTCGTCAATTCTCGGTTATAGAAGACAGATTAATGTGTAAAATTTAGAGTATAATACATAGTTTTTTTTTTTACATTTTAGTGGTTATAGCACGAGGTGTTCTTCTTTCAAGCGAAAAGACTTGGAAACGTCATTACTTCATAATGTCTCAATGCTTACACGTATCTTGATTAATTATCGGGCCTCCAGTTGCCTAATCAAAATTGTAGCTAGCGAAAATCGAACTTGGGACCTAATGCTTCTTGTGGCACTAAATCCCGCTTTTTTCCGACTAAGCCACCTATTCGGGTTATAGCTAGGTATCTTTGTTGCTAATAGAATATTACATGAGCCTCCATTCGATATGTTTCAATTTATAATTATATAATGTATTTTTGCATTATATAATATATTATATAATTATAAATTAGATTATATAAATTAAGATTATTGACAACATTACATAATTATACAACTTCAGATAAGTTCAGACATACAATGTATATCTTTTATATTTTTTGTTTATAATAAACTTACGATTTTTTTTTTCAATTGTTCTATACTTTTTTCACATTTTTTAACACTTATAACATATATGTTAAATATTATTGTAAATAATGTAACAAATGTCATCAAGTATTTAACATATTAATATTGTGTATCAATTTCAGTTTCAGTTGAAACTAAAATTAATGAGGCAGCCTACCTTTAAAAATAATAAAAAAAATTGATGAGGCAGCCACCCATAATCTTTTCAGAATCGTGTAATTCCGATATGCCCGTAATTATTTCTAATTTTATTTGTAACATTAAATGAAATTTATTGTGTTAGTATCATTATAATAAATATTACTAACATACCAATGGTCTTGTTGTCAGATGATATTTTCATTCCTTCGCAAATTTGGAGATGTCTGGGGCCGGGCCCTATAGAACTCATGTGGGGTGTGTGAGTTCTCCTTAACATTCAAATATATATATATATATATTACTAACATTAAAATATGAAAATATATATCTCCCCCCTTCTAATATTTTATATCTTTACCATTATAAAGCGAGTTAAATTGTCCACCCTAATTATAAACAATGTAAACAATTAAATTTTAGGGATAAAAATAGCTACCTTTCCTTGAGAATTTTTAAATTAGGATAACACCACCTGTCGTTTAAATAATTACAATTCTTCCCTCTAAGTAATCGGCGTTCATATCAAGAAATCGAAAATATGAAATTACTCTTATATCCATATAATTTTTGCATAGGAATAAATGTCTTTACACATAAATGAATGTATGATATTCATTTCACCACATTGAAAAACTGTTGAAAGTTAGCAAAAAAGGAGTAGGTAATAATAATTATCAAAACTAAAAAGAATGCAAATGTAGTTTCACAAATTTCGAGGGGAAGTAACCGTAATTATCCCTAGAGTTTAAAAATGATCCTCCAGAATTTAATTCCGTGTAAAGTGCAAGAGTTTCGAGTCGTTGGGCAATGTGGTATTTGGGCCGGGCCGTAGTTTCTCACTTACATTTACCCCAATAAAAGCCCTAATAATATAGAAACCCTAATTTGACTCTCTATAAATTCATAGCACCGCCGAGACTCTTTCACAAGCTGTGCCTCCTCATCTACTATCGTTCTCTGGTATTGTACCAGTTCTTCTTATTCTTTCATTCTAATTTTTGTTCTTTATTTTTTTAGGTTTTTTATTGTTATTGTTGCTACATATAATATATATCGATATATGGAAAGATCGCTGTGATGACTCACAAAATTCAAGCTCAACAGACCGTATCGCAGACTTCTCTTTCTAGAGATTTATGCATGTCGATTAACCCGCTGAACTGAGCGATTTCTCTATCTATATATATATATATAATATGTGTGTTTATGTATATATATATGTATGTAGTCTATGTGGGTATCATATATGTTGATTGTTTGTTAGTTAGTAAGGGTTGCAATGAGGATAAAAAAGCTCCCTCTTCTTAAATGTCAAGTTGAGGACACTTTGCTGGCAGAATCGAACCTAATTAATTTTTATTGCCAATACTGAGCAACCCCTTTTTCCAATTTTTATTTATTTCATTGTTTGTTTTTGTTTCTTATTGTGATATTTTTGAATTTTTTTATTTGTTTGATTATGTTGTGGTGGTAGTGTTTAGAAAGTGATTGTGACTTGATGAGGATGAAGCAAAATTATATAATCCAACACTTGATCAGAGGAGAGTTTATTTCTAGTGATGTTCAAAACTTTGCTACTGAATCTTGTCACTTTCCTTTTTATTTATTTTTTGGTGATGATGATTTTAGATATTTTTAATTAGTTTTTATGCATGTTATTTAATTTGGTGTAGTATTGTCGAGTTATGTACGAGCTATGTTTGGGTTTTTCTTGGTTCACTTTTTTCATGTTTAGCAAATCTTTGGCCAAGACAAAATGCTTTTGCAATTTTGTTAGCACAAAACATAAGTCGTCAAGAAGACATTTGGACACTTTTTATTGTTTTTGTCCTTAAATCTCACTGTTTGATAGAATCGGGGTGAATAACATCAAAGCATTAAATACCAAAAACAATTTTGTTAGCAATTTTGATAAAAAGATTTTATTAACCTTGTAATGGTTCTTCTCACCCATTTTCTTAAGGAAACTTTTATGTCATGTTTGGTACGGCCATGGTGTGCCGAACCTCCCTGAACCGATTAAGGCAGCCGATACAATTAAAACCAATTATCAACCAAAAAAAATAGAGGCTATAAAATTGATCTACCTTAGAGAAAGAAATACAGGTTAAGAAATAGGTAAAAACAATGAAGCAACCTAGGGTTGAGATTTGAGATGGCACCAATGGTAGCATTTGTGGAAAGCAGGTGGAACAAACAATGGAGAGGAAATAAAAGAAAAGCATGCATTGTCTGTTAAGATGCGATTTAAGGTTCTGAAATCTAACCAGAAAACTAACCAAAAAAGTAAAAATTAAATGAGAAACAATAATGGAGTTTTGGAATTTAAGAAATAAGTTGAGAAGAACAGTTTAGAAATCTTACAAATCAAAGTTTTTGTAACTTGTAAGATCGGGTTTTCAACTATAATAAATTACCGAGTAATTTGCATTGACACTGGCTGTAGCTTGCAGATATATACTAACACTGACACTCATGGTATTCGTCCTTGATTAATTTGATTTTCATATGAAATTTTTATGTTACCAATATATTTAATTACTGCTTTTAATTTTTGCTATCGCTAAAATAATTTAATCAATAATAATACTAAGAAAATTTCATTATTTAATTATTACTTTTAATTTTTACTATATATTATATAAATATTTTTCAAAAAACATTAAATGATTATATATAATAACTATTATAGGTATTTGTAGATACAAAAAATTGCACTCATCAATAATAATACTAAGAAAATTTCATTATTTAATTATTACTTTTAATTTTTACTATATATTATATAAATATTTTTCAAAAAACATTAAATGATTATATATAATAACTATTATAGGTATTTGTAGATACAAAAAATTGCACTCACTCGTGCAACTTAAATGCACACTCGAAGAATAAAAATCTCATCATATTGAGGGTATGAAGATGGGGTTATGGAGATGGGGTGATTGAACCTAGATTTTACCAGTCTACCCACGTATCCTAGTTCCTTGAGCCTTTAGGAATCCGGTCATATCGCAGTTTAGACTATTTTGGAGAATTGTCTCTATTTGGATCCCCCTAGGAATCAAAGGTTCCTCTACTAGGAGATCTAATATCTCTCTCTCGGGTGGTTATGTTTTTCCCTTTATCGTGTATCTGATCTCCTTTCTAGGAAGAAGCCCCCTTGTTCACTATTTATTAAAGTATATATATGATTTTTCTTTGGGCCTAATCGGCCTTTTGAGCCTATGTAACGTCCGGTAATCTCAATTATTTATTTATTTATATAGGTGATTAAAAATTATTTCACGCATTATTGATGGGCTAATATAAGCTTCATGGACTTAAGAGGATTAGTTGTTTTTGGGCCAAATTAACTTAGACATTACGCCCATGGAGCCCATTATCTCTTCTTAACTAATCATTAGGAGGGCACGACTATATATTTATTGAACTAAAAAATATATATATAAGAAAATGAAAATTGAAGGGAGAAAAGTGGATAATGAGGTGGAACCGGACTAGTGGTTTCTCAAGCCCATTAATCTCATTTAATTTGGTCACTTTGCAAGGTTGTTTGTCTCTTTGTGCCATGGCCACATTCAAATAAATTATATTGATCACATGTGAGGCAAAATAAAGGAAATAAGAAAAAGGAAGTAAGGAAATCAGTGAGGGAGAGAACTAGTCGAGAGTTCTCGGCAAAAGGGGGAGGAGGGAGAGCCTTTGGCTCGGTCAGGCTGTTTTGACCTAGTTTCTTCGCGCAATCGACTACCCCACTGCGGTAACTAGCTAACCCGACCATCCCCTCGCGTTGTAGGCTTCGTTTGGTGGAGTTTTGAGGTGAGTTTTCAACTCGGTGGTCTCATTTCTCTCTTCTAGTTTCACCTATTTTGGCTTTGATTCATGTAAACTAACTTCACGAAAGTTGTCTAGGAGGTCGAGGTGAGTATTTTAATCGGTCCAGAATTTCCAATTCGGTGAGTTTTCCGGTGGTCCGATTCCGGCGGGTTCCGCTTTTGTGAAATTGTTCGAGGTCTTTTGGAGCACGTGGCGTGGGATTTGCGCTAGTGTGTTTGTTGTGGTCATAGGCGAGACGGTTTACCCTAGGCACGTTTCAAGAGGTAGGGAAGATTAACTTTCTTCGATTGTCGGTTTCGTGAGCGTGAAATATTAAATTATTGATAATGATAATTAATTAATGCAATTAAAATAACAAAATCAAGAAACTGAGCATGGGTGTTCGAAACTGGTATAAAAGAAGCCTACTTTAATTTGGGGATTTTGTATATGCGGTGTATAATGGCGTAGCTATTAAATTCCATGCTCGGTATTTCTAACAATAACGTTATTAAACGCAGTATTGGGGAATTATTAAAGTTAATATTTAAAATTATTAACTTGGTTGAATGAGATTTGAGCTTAATTGGACGGGGATTGAAGATAGGCGACTCGAATGAGTTAAAAACGTTCTTACTTTATTTTTATAAAAACTCATGCTCGGTGATTAAATTCTTAATTGTCTATTTAAATGTCCTACATGTTTTTTTTTGTGTGAGATTATCATGCCTAATTGTGAAATTCCGTGATTTATTATAATTTTATTAAATACGTGAAAAACATGTAATTTTTTTAAATTATTAGTTGGCATGTTTGTACTGCTAGACTAGGCATGATAGCGTTTCATGTACATGTGCATGTGCATGGATTCAGATTTGAGGTTACCCGGGATTTGGGTGGTGCACTTGGCCAAACGTCAGGTTCATGAGCCGACAGAGTAGTGACCCATGAACGATGAGCTATCGATGGATTGGGGTCCATCGGGGTTAAGGTGCAGGCTATAACCATTGTATCCTGGTTCAGGATGTGGTGGTACGGCCATTCCTGGTTGTTCAGTTGCCTATATGCTTGGTTGTGGTGATGCATAACTGGTGGGATTTTGAGGCAATGAGCAGTGTGGCTTACATTGCACGCACGACATTTCGTAGCATTTCATGGTATGTAAATTGAGGTGGCTATGTGTATCGGACTTATGCGTTATGTGACTATGGGCATAGTGGGTTGCCTGGGTACTACGGGGTCTCGGAATGGCGTGAGGGCCATGGTGAGACATGGATTGACCTAGGTTAGAAGCATGTACCATTAGGAGGGCACGTCTTGTACGACCGGGGATTGAGGCGGTGACGTTTCCCTACTAAGTACGCTTTTGCTCACCCCTTCTTTTAACATTTTTCAGGACCCAATTGATCTAGACTGTCCCATACTCACTCTATTTGGACTTGTAGCCTATTCTTTTGATATTGTGTATATTCTTTTAGCACCGAGAGTGCAGTATTGTATCCATATGTTATTAACTTCCTTTTTTTTTTACTCTGAGGATGTTGGAGGGTTGTGTAGAGGTAGCGGGGGCTCCATTTCTACTACTTTGGCCCTGATATCATTTTAGAATGTTGATATATTCTTCCTTTATTCTCATCTATTAACAGGATGTTATTTTTATCGCGGCTGTGACCACCGGAGGTTCCATTTACAAACAGAACTCTGCCGAATTTTTGTTAGATTTCGCAAGATTAGTGACATCCTAATTCTTCCGAGCTTCGGTTTGGAAGTCTTTGGGAATTTGGGTCGTTACAAATGGTATCAGAGCAAGTTTCCTTACCTAGGGACGATAGGTTAGGGTCGATTACGTGTTTCATGTTAAATTTCTCTCACTTCACGTATTAAGTGTCAAGACTTTTTCGTGGGTCGACATGATTTCTTGTTTTCGTGTTGAACTATCTTGCTGCATGTTGTTCTAATTCCTCTTCCATTGTCTATTATAATATCATGCCACTTAGACGCGGATGACTCAGGAGGGTGGATCGTAGGCCAGTACCTTCGTGCATGGGGGATCACGTGCCGGTATACCCTGGTGTTGAAGAGCCTATGGTAGCACCTTCGGATGTTGAGGAGCGTGCGCCGACAACTCTAGTTGTGGACAATGATCAGTTGGTTAGGGCCTTGGTTGATGCCATAACACAAGTTGTGCAGGGGTGGATGATGAGGGCACGATGGTTAAGAAGTCTTACCTAGAGTTTGTTAAACTGGGGATTCCGAAGTTTACTGGGGGGACAGACCCTCTCATGGCTGACAGCTGGTTTGAGCAGGTGGTTCAGGGATTTGACGTATTTCATATCTTTGACGATGACATACGGGTCTTTGTTGCTTCTTATCAGTTTGTGGAGAAAGTTGCGGTATGGTGGAAGACTATCTCCAACACTCAGGATGTCCGTACTTTGACTTGGGAGGCCTTCAGAGGACTGTTTATGGAACGTTACTTTTCAATTTTCGAGTAGTACAAATAAAGGGATCGTTTTTCCTCCTTGGTGCAGGGGGGATGTTAGTAGCAGAGTACGAGAATGAGTTCTCGAGCCTTTCTTGTTTTGCTCCTGAGTTGATTAGTAAGGAGGAACTGAAGGTGCACAAGTTTGTGAGGGGCCTGAGGGACGGTCTCAGAGACCGATTATCTTTGTTTGATTTTCCTACCTATTGTGAGGCAGTCATGAAGGCGTTGATAGCAGAGGAGGATGCTAGGGAGAGACAGAGGCTACGAGAGGTTGGTGGTAGAGTATTTGTTGGTTCTTTTTCTGCCAGTGGCAGTAAGAAGAGACATAGGGAGGACACTGTAGCTCCGGTAGCACAACGTCAGACTGCCTCAGCACCTTCTACTCAGACACCGACATATTCAAAATGGAGAGTAGTAATGTGTTATCAGTGTTAGTAGCCTGGACATATCAGACCTCAATGTCCATTGCTTTGACCGGATCAAAGCAGTGACACAGAGTTTACCAGAGATTGTTACAAGTACGGCAATCAGGGCCATATTTGCAAGGATTTCCCTCAGAAGGGTGGTGGTAGTGATCGGAGTGGAGCTGGTACACAGTAGAGAGCAGTATAGTCTACCATAGCTCAGTCGAGTTTCAGGGCTCCATAGCCACCTAGACCTGCACTATCAGCTCAGGCTTCCCATGTAGTGACATCTGCAACCACAGTTCATCAGCCAGCTCGACAGGGGCTTGTTCAGCTGGGTCAGACTTCACAGGGCCGTGCTTATACGGTTACGCCAGCACAAAGTACAACAGGAGCAGGAGTGGTCAGAGATATATTCCTTGTGTTTAGTTCTTAGGCCCGAGTATTGATTGATTCTGGTGTTTCGCATTCCTTATTTCTTCGTCCTTTGCATTGGCACTGGGGTTAGAGGTTACGCTCTTGGATGAGCCTCTTTTTATCGATACGCCGGTTAGTGGTGGCATTGTTTTGTCACGGGTGTGTCGCTTATGTGAGATGGAGATAGCATGATGGTGTTTGGTATTTGATTTTATTTTGATCACTATGTCCAACTTTGACATTATTTTAGGTATGGATTGGCTTTCTACTTTTTGAGCTACTATCGACTGCTACCGAGGCCGAGTGCGTGTGTACGCCGGAGGGCAATTGCTTCTGTATTGTGGGTGAGCGAAGGGATACCGAATTTTCTTCTTATGGTTTATGGGTTCGGGATGGACCTGAATTTCTATTGGCTAGTCTATTGGCCGATGAGGAAGTAGGTGACTTGGCGGATGTGCCAAAGGTTCTTTGTGATTACCTAGATGTATTTTCGAAGGAGTTGACAGAGTTACCCCCGCGGCGAGAGGTAGAGTTTGCCATTGAGGTGCTTCCCGGTACTGCACCTATTTCCTTGGCACCATATCGGATGGCTCCTGCAGAGTTAGAGGAGTTGAGGAGGTAGTTATTTGAGTTGAGGGGCAAGGTTTTATCCGTCCCAATGTATCACCTTGGGGTACTCCGGTTCTATTCGCGAAGAAGAAGGACGGGTCGCTACGAATTTGTATCGATTATCGGAAGTTGAACCTGGTTACTGTGAAGAACAAGTATCCATTTCCTAGGATTGATGACTTGTTCGACCAGTTGAGAGGATCCAGGTGGTTCTCAAAGATTGACTTGAGGTCAAGTTACTACCAGTTGCGGGTTAGGGATGAGGATATCCCTAAGTCCGCTTTCTGCACTCGATACGGTCACTACGAGTTCTTTGTCATGCCTTTCGGCTTGACAAATGCACCGACAACATTCATGGACTTGATGCAACGTGTATTCAGTGCTCATTTGGACCAATTTGTGGTGGTGTTTGTTGATGATATACTTGTTTACTCGCCTACCAAGGAGGAACATGAGGTTCATCTCAGGACAGTTCTGCAGCTTCTACGAGAGCATCGACTATTTGCCAAGTATGAGAAGTGTGAGTTTTGGCTTTAGGAGGTAAGATTTCTCGGGCATGTGGTTTCTGGTGGTGGTGTTTCGGTCAACCCTTCGAAAGTCGAGGCGGTACTCAGTTTGAGCCAGCCTAAGAGTGTATTTGAGATACGGAGCTTCTTAGGGTGGGCAGGTTATTACTGACGGTTCGTTCAGGACTTCTCGTATAATACAACGCTTATGACTCGCCTGACATGGAAGGGAGTCAAGTTTGTTTGGGATGATGCCTGTGAGCAGGCCTTTACCGAGTTGAGGACACGAATGACTACGACACTAGTGTTAGTGATTCCTGAGTGGGGTATTGGCTATGTTATCTACTGCGATGCTTATTGGGATGGCTTGGGTTGTGTTCTGTTGCAATTATGATGGGTGGTGGCTTATGGGTCTCGACAGTTGAAGACTCACGAGCAGAACTATTCGACTCACGACTTAGAGTTGGCGGCAGTGATTTTTGCCTTAAAGGGCTAGAGGCATTACTTGTATGGGGAGAAGTTTGAGGTATTCTCTGATCACAAGAGTTTACAACATGTGTTCACACAGTGGGATTTGAATCAGAGGCAGAGGCAGAGGCATTGGATGGAGTACATGGAGGACTACGACTTTGACCTTCAGGATCACCCGGGAAAGGCCAATGTCGTAGTTGATGCGTTAAGTCACAAGTCGTGGGGCATGATTGATAGTATTTCCATTCACAAGTGGAGGATGATGGAGGATATTGCAGTGATGAGACTCCACTTTAGTGATAGTGGTGCACCTGCTACGTTCTTCAGCTTAGTTGCTCATCCTTCACTTATCAGTAGGGTGATTGAGGCACAGGGTTAGGATGATAGTATTGTTTCTATCGTACCTTTGTTCCGCTGGTGAGACCGTGGATGGTTAGGTTTTGCATACTAACAGTGGTCTTTGTTATCGAGGTTCATTATTTGTACCATCCTCTTATCGGGATGAGGTACTGTTAGAGTTTCATTGTTCCAGGTTTGCAGTTCATCATGGGGTATCAAAGATGTATCACAATCTTCGGCGGTAGTATTGGTGGCATGGTATGAAGAATGACGTGGCTCAGTTGGTGTTGAGTTATCTCACCTGTCAGTAGGTGAATGTTGAGCATCGGTGTATTGCGGGTCAATTGCAGCCATTACTGGTTCCCAAGTGGAAGTGGGAACATGTTACGATGGATTTTGTCATTAGATTACCGAGGACACAACGAGGGCATGATGCAGTGTGGGAATTGTTGACAGGTTGATGAAGACGATATATTTTTTGCCTATTCGAAAGGCTAATGGAGCTGAGGCACTCAGTAGACGGTACATTGATGAGATTGTCAGGCTGCATGGGGTTCTAGTATCGATTGTATTAGACAGGGATCCATGATTCCCTTCTTGATTTTGGCAGGCTTTGCAGAAACCTCTTGACACAATGTTTCACTTCAGTACTGCTTTCCATCGACAAACGGATGGTCAGTCCGAGAGGACGATTCAGATTCTTGAGGATATGTTACGGGCTTGTATGCTGGATTTCAGAGGCAACTGGGAGACTCACTTGCCATTGGTCAAGTTCACTTACAACAACAGTTACTAGGCTAGCATTCAGATGGCACCGTTTGAGGCACTCTACAGCAGGCCGTGTCATTCACCAGTTTGCTGGACTGAGGTCGAAGAGGCAGCAGTTTTGGGCCCAGACACGGTACTTGAGTCTACGAAGAGGATTAGGAGGATTCGGCAGTGACTATTGATAACATAGAGTCGGCAGAAAATCTATGCAGATCGTAGGCAACGTCCTGGATTTTGAGGTGGGGGATCACGTTTTCCTCAAGGTCTCTCCGAGGAAGGGCTTGATGCGTTTTGGGAGGAGTGGCAAGTTATCGCGATGGTTAATCAGTCCATTTGAGATTTTGGAGCAAGTTGGGGAGGTGGCCTACTGAATAGCTTTACCTCCGGAGTTAGCTAGCGTTCATAGTGTCTTCCATGTTTCTATGCTTCGGAAGTACCAGCCGAATTCTTTACTTGTCTTGGATTAGGTGGACGTTGATGTAGCTGAGGATGTGTCTTATGAGGAGCGGCTTGTTAGGATTCTGGACACGAGGGAGCAGGTTCTGTGAGGAAAGACCATTCCTCTGGTTAAGGTTCTCTGGCGGCATCATGCGGTTGAGGAGGTGACCTGGGAGAGGGAGCAGGTTGTTCGGGCCTCATACCCAGATTTATTTTCCTATAAATGTACGTCTTGATTTCGAGGACGAAATCTCCTAAAGGAGGAGATGTTGTAACGTCCGGTAATCTCACTTATTTATTTAGGTGATTAAAAATTATTTCACGCATTATTGGCGGGCTAATGTAAGCTTCATGGACTTAGAGGATTAGTTGTTTTAAGGACCAATTAACTTAGACATTAGGCCCATGGAGCCCATTATCTCTTCTTAACTAATCAGCACACTATATATATTGAACTAATAAATATGTATATATAAAAAAATGAAAATTGAAGGGAGAAAAGTGGGTTATGAGGTGGAACCGGACTAGTGGTTTCTCAAGCCCATTAACCTCATTTAATTTTGTCATTTGGCAAGGTTGTTTGTATCATTGTGCCATGGTCACATTCCTTTAAATTCTATTGATCACATGTAAGGCAAAATAAAGGAAATAAGAAAAGGGAAGTAAGGAAATCAGTGAGAGAGAGAACTAGCCAAGAGATCTAGGCAAATGAGGAGGATGGAGATCCTTTAGCTCGGTCAGGCTATTTCAACCCAGTTTCTTCGCGACTACCCCACTGCGGTAACTAGCTAACCCGATCATCCCCTCGTGTTGTAGGTTTCATTTGGTGGAATTTTGAGGTGAGTTTTCAACTTGGTGGTCTCATTTCTCTTTCATTGTTTCACCTGTTTTCACTTTGATTTATGTAAACTGACTTCACAAAAGTTGTCTAGGAGGTTGAGGCGAGTATTTTAATCAGTCTGGAATTTCTGATCCGGCGAGTTTTCGGTGGACAGTGATAGGTGCTCAATATTGGTCATTTTTCGCCTCTATCTTGCGTTTGTTATGTCTTTACATTCCATTACTTGCTATTTTTATCTCATTTGTGTGTGTAAGCATTTTTCAAGAGCTTAATGAAGAAACAAAGCTAATCTCGGTGAATTAATTGAGTTCGTTTTCGTTTCTATCTTGAGAAAGGAATCAAGAGGTGCGCCAGAGCAAAGAAGAGCTACCGGAGGGCAAAATGGTCATTTCACGACATCATTATCTCCTCGGAAGGGCAAAAATGTCATTTTCAGACATTATTACTTCACCGAAAAGCACCGGGAGTCAAAGGCGACTAGTTTAGCTCAAATACAAAAAGATGGGTTTTTACATAAAAAGTGCATAATACCTACGTCACTAGAAAGAAAAATGGGCAAATTGGACCCAACCTACGCTCCTAAGCTACCATATGGTTTTGGACCCTACGCTCTAGACCTATGCCCAAGCGTAGGTCAGGAACGTAGGTCCCATATGATGGTCACGTGATCCCTCAACTTGCTAAAGTTGTTTAAGAGTTGTTTTAGAATTTTCCAGTTTTGTCCCTACTTCAATATTTTAAGTGATCGGTGATTCCAGACCTATACGTACAAGCTTATACACATATTTACATATGATTTTAAGAGAATATTAATGTATTATGAAATTACAGATAATGACAACAATTAGGGTTTCCTTCACTTGTCTATAAATATAAGAGGATTAGGGTTTAGAAAGGGGGCTTGGAGGATTGTTTTTAGTTCTGTTTTGGAGATACACGTTCATTCATAGAGTTCTTTTCCATTGAAGTGAACCACCATTAAAGACCTAGAGATCCGAAGAAGAAGGTCATGGAGAGTGTTTCTACACCAACAATGCAGACTCCCTCAGTTATGATCAACTAATTCGATATCTAGGGTTTTCTTGCAAAACCCTAACCAAGTAATGTAGTTATAATTTTGTTTTCAATTGTAGAAAGGGGAAGCTGTGACTATACTGTGATGATTGTGTTAGATGAGAGACCGTTTTTATTCGTGATACAAGTTTATATATTTGAATTAATTATTGTCTTAGAGTTTTCGAATATATTTATCTTACACAATCACAATTATTCACTATGGGCTGGAACTCGGGTGCTTAATTTGTGATTTTCTACACAATGGTGGTCATAAAACTCGAAACCCTAGGTTGAAACAGGTCATGCCCTGACAAACTGATATAGACATGCCTTGCTTTAATTTACTGCTTTAATTTACTTTTCTGTTAGTAGTCGGCATGCACTAATCAATTTAGTCTTGAGATGGGTTGTCGCGATCCGGTTGAGAGTAATCCATTTTGGGGTCAAGCTATTGGCGTGGTGCGACCTGATTCACAGTCAATGGATTGCTCTTATGCAATTCAAATTAGAATTTGAACTATGTTATGCGTTTAGTGGTGGAATGAGGAAACCTTAGTTTTATCTCCCTCTGAATCACAAACCAATTTACTTTACTGTTTAGATTAATTTAAGTAATATTATATAATTTACAAAAATCAACTCTTTTTGGAAAAACTATAATTTAGTGTTTTTAAATTATTAAAGTGAACAATCCTCGTCTCTGTTTGATCGATATTCCCTTACTCAAGCAAAACTATACACAATTGATATGTGCGTTTGGAGAAGGGTAAAACCTAAAGTGTCGTTAAAGTGCTATTTTTAATCATATATTTTGCACACACTTGACGCCCACCAGTCAGATTCCGGTAGGTTCTACTTTTATGAAATTGTTTGAGGTCTTTTGGAGCACGTGGTGTGGGATTTGCACTAGTGTGTTCGTCGTGGTCATAGGCGAGGTGGTTCACCATAGGAACGCTTCAAGAGGTAGGGAAGATTAACTTTCTTCGATTGTCGGTTTCGTGAGCGTGAAATATTAAATTATTCATAATGATAATTAATTAATGCAATTAAAATAACAAAATCAAGAAACTGAGCATGGGTGTTCAAAATTGGTATAAAAGAAGCCTACTTTAATCTGGGGATTTTGTATACGTGGTGTATAATGGCGTGGCTATTAAATTCCATGCTCGATATTTGTAACAATTACGCTATTAAACATTAAACGCAGTATTGGGGAATTATTAAAGTTAATATTTAAAATTATTAACTTGGTTGAATGAGATTAGAGCCTAATTGGACGGGGATTGAAGATAGGTGACTCGAATGAGGTAAAAACGTTCTTACTTTAATTTTATAAAAACTCATGCTCGATGATTAAATTCTTAATTATCTATTTATGTGAGATTATCATGCCTAACTGTGAAATTCCGTGATTTATTATAATTTTATTAAATACGTGAAAAGCATGTAAATTCTTTAAATTACTAGTTAGCATGTTTGTACTGCTAGACTAGGCATGATAGCTTTTCATGTGCATGTGCATGTGCATGGATTCCGATTTGAGGTTACCTAGGATTTGGGTGCTGCACTTGGCCAAACGGCAGGTTCGTGAGCCGACAGAGTAGTGACCCGTGAATGGCGAGCTATCGGTTGATTGGGGTCCATCGGGGTTCAGGTGCAGGCTATAGGGATTGTATCCTGGTTCAGGATGTGGCGGTACGAACATTCCTGGTTGTTCAGTTGCGTATCTGCCTGGTTGTGGTGATGCGTAACTGGTGGGATTGTGATGTGGTGAGTGGTGTGGTTTACATTGCACGCATGACATTTCATAGGATTTCATGGTATGTATATTGAGGTGGCTATATGTATCGGACCTATATGTTATGTAACTATGGGCATAGTGGGTTGCCTGGGTACTACGGGGTCTCAGAATGGCGTGAGGGCCATGGTGAGACATGTATTGACCTAGGTTAGAAACATGTACTACTAGGAGGGCACGTCTTATACGATCGGGGATTGAGGCGATGACGTTTCCCTACTGAGCACGCTTTTGCTCACCCATTATTTTAACATTTTTCAGGACCCAACGCACACCAGGACATGATGTTGGCAAGGAGTAGCTAGACTTGGCAGGGACTATTTGTTATTTTCTTTTGATCTAGACTGTCCCGTACTCACTCTATTTGGACTTGTAGCCTATTATTTTGACGACTATCCTGTTAGCCGAGTGGTGAAGTTGTGTATATTCTTTTAGCACCGAGAGTGCAGTATTGTATCCATATATGTTAATAACTTCCTTTTTTTTTACTTCGAGGATTTTGGAGGGTTGTGTAGAGGTAGAGGGAGCTCCATTTATGCTACTTCGGCCCTGATATCATTTTGGAATGTTGATATATTCTTCATTTATTCTCATATATTAATAGGATATTATTTTTATCGTGGTTGTGACCACCAGAGGTTCCATTTACAAATGGAACTTTGCTGGATTTTCGTTAGATTCTGCAAGGTTAGTGACGTCCCGATTCTCCCGAGCTTCGGTTTGGAAGTCTTTGGGAATTCTGGTCGTTACAACCTAGGTCGATGAAACTACTTTTTTGGGCTAGTTTTGGGCCTGCAAATACTTATTAAAGGCTTTAGTAACCATTGGTGTAATTTTGCCCATACACTTGCCCCCAATTTCTTCTAATTTTTCTAAGAGGTCATAATTAGATGGAATTTTTCGTATCTGATGCTTTGATTTTAGAGAGAGTGTTTTTGTATTTGATGCTTTAATTTGTGATAATATCATTGTATGTCGATTGCTACTTTGTTATGATAGTCTAGCGGATCAGTTAAATTGTGTCGATAACCACTTTATGAAAAGAATCTGGCGAGTTAGCATAATTGTTGATTGCCACTTTATTACTAGAATTTGGCGAGTTGGCTAAATTATGCCGATTGCCACTTTTTAATGAAAATTTGGCGAACTAGTTCAATTATACCGATCAACACTTTTATAATAAGGGTCTGGCGAATTAACTTAATTATGCCGATAACTATTCTTTTTAATAAAAATCTGGCAGATTGACTTAATTATGCCAATAGCCATTTTTTAATAAAAATTTGGCAAATTGGTTTAATTATGCTAATTGACACTTTTTTATTCATATCAGGCAAGTTAGCTTTAAGTACGCTAAATGCCTATTTTTAACAAAAAAATGGCTAAAAAGCTTAGTAATGCCGATTGGCAATTCTTCGTAAGAATTTGGCGAGTCGGCATAATTTGTGTCTCCCACTTTATTATTAGAATCTGCCAATTTTTAATAAGAATTTGGCAAGTCAGCATATTTCTGACTGCCACGTTATTATTAGAATATGGCGAGTTGGCTTAATTTTTCCGATTGCCACCTTTTTAATTAGAATATAGTGGCGTATTTGCTTAATTATGCCGACCACTATTTTATAATAAAATTTGGCACGTTGGCTTAATTATGCCGTTGCCACTTTTTATTCACTTAAGGCGAGTTAGCTTTTAAGTATGCTAATTGCCTCTTATTAATAAAAGTTTTGTGAAATGGGCGGATTGGCTTAATTACGTTGATTGCCACTTTTTTTGTTCATGTTTGGATAGTTAGCTTTAATTATGCTAATTGCCATTTTTTAATGAAAAAATGGCAAAATGGCTTAATTATGCCAATTGCTACTTTAATAATAAGTATCTGGCAAGTCAGCTTAATTATGTTGATTGCCACTTTTTGTAATAAGAGTCTGGTGAATCAACTTAATAATGTCGATGGCCATTTTTTATTTATATCTGGTGAGTTAGCTTTAATTATGCTAATTCCCACTTTTTAATAAAAAAAATTGGCGAAATGGTATGCCGATTGCCACTTTTAATAATATGAGTTTGGCGGATCCATTTAATAATGTCGATGACCACTTTTTTTATTCCTATCTAACGTGTTAGCTTTAATTATGCTAATTGCCACCTTTTAAGGAAAAATTGGCAAAAGGCTTAATTATGCCGATTGCCACTTTTAATTATAAGAGTCTGGTGGTCAGCTTAATAATGCCGATGGTCACTTTTTTATTCACATCTGGCGGGTTAGCTTTAATTATGCTAATTGCCACTTTTTAAGGAAAAAATGGTGAAATGGCTTAATTATGCCGATTGCCACTTTTAATTATAAAAGTCTAGTGGATCGGCTTAATAATACCGATGGCCTCTTTGTTATTCATATCTGGCGAGTTGGCTTTAATTATGCTAATTGCTACTTTTTAATAAAAATTTGGCAAAATGATTTAATTATGCCGATTGCCACTGTTAATAATAAGAGTCTGGCGGACTGGTTTAACAATGCCGATTGCCACTTTTTAATGAAAATTTGGCGAAATGGCATAATTATGCCGATTGCCACTTTCAATAATAAGAGCCTGGTGACTGGCTTAATAATGCCGATTGCCAACTTTTTATTCATATCTGGCTAGTTAGCTTTAATTATGCTAATTGCTACTTTTTAATGAAAATTTGGTGAAATGGCTTAATTATGCCGATTGACACTTTTAATAATAAGAGTTTGGCGGACTGACTTAACAATGTCGATTGCCGCTATTTAATAATATTTGGCGAGCTGACTTAATTATGCCGATTGTCACTTTTAATAATAAGAGTCTGGCGACTGGCTTAATAATGCCGATTGTCACTTTTTTATTCATATCTGGCGAGTTAGCTTTAATTATGCTAATTGCCATTTTTTAATGAAAATTTGGCAAATGGCTTAATTATGCCGATTGCCACTTTTAATAATAAGAGTCTCACGACTGGCTTAATAATGCCGATTGCCACTTTTTTATTCATATCTGGCGAGTTAGCTTTAATAATGCTAATTGCCACTTTTTAATGAAAATTTGGCGAAATGGCTTAATTATGCCGATTGCCACTTTTAATAATAAGAGTCTGGTGGACTGGCTTAACAATGTGGATTGCCACTATTTAATAATATTTCGCGAGTCGACTTAATTATGCTGATTGCCACTTTTAATAATAAGAGTCTGACAACTGGCTTAATAATGCCGATTGCCACTTTTTAATGAGAAGCTCGCAATTTGACGGCTGAGTTATGCCCATTGTCACTTAAAACATGTAATATGTATTATGTATACTGTCATTCCCCAAAATTTTACGAACCCAAGAGAAAGTTTAGGAAATCAAGGAAAGTAACGTAATGCGGAAAACAAAATGAAACGATGGGAAGGAAAGAAAGTATAAGGAAATAAAATAGACTTAAATATATCTTAAATAATCCAATAAGACATCTCAAGAGAGTTTTTAAGCCATTTCGGAAGGATCCCCAAAGAATCCCCTAAAGCGGACAAGTCAACTAAAGGATTGAAAAACACCATCACTTTCAAACGACCATTTCTCACTCCAAAATAACTTAAATGAGGTGATTCAAAAGCCTAAAATCAAGATCTCGAAGTCATATTTCCAAAAAGCTAAAGAAAGCCTCCATCGAAGTTCCGTACCTCCAGATATGACCGAAAGAGGGAAGCAGTGTCGAAACGGAACTACACTGGGACACCCTGGGGAAATCAGTCGACTGACATGGACCATCATTCGAATGATGGCCCCCATAAGTCGACTGATTGTACCAGAAAGTTTATGGCCATTTTCCAATCGACTGACGCAATTCCGTCAGTTGACTTACGGACCCGAAAAATGCTCCAAATAGTCCAAACAATCGCCGAAACAACCCCGCAAGCATCCCCATATGTGCATATACCCATAATTAGATCTATACTCCAAATTAGTTTCATCAAACGTAGGTTTTAAACCAAAAATATTACTTTAGGGTTTCATAAAAGCTCCGTCTTGCCCCCAGTCTCCGTTTTAGTATACCACCGACTTTTAAAATGTCAAACCTTTTAAAAAAAAAACTCAATCTTCATTTCAAAACCCAAGTTTTAGTCGGGGTCACGGGGGTGAGCGAAAACGGATTTTTCTTTCAAAATAAGAAGGCTTGCTTAAAAACCTAGAAAAATACTATTTTCGGCCAAACCACATCAATAACGAAAGTCCACTATACAACACTAAACAAAAGGATTCATAGAATAACATTAAAATTGCCCTAAGGCGAAACAGGTCATAGTTTTACATTTCTGGCACCGGAGTGCTCCAAAATAATAAAGTCCCCGCGCATAGCGCTCCAAGGGGTGTACATCAATACAAGCTACCCCGACTAACATACTAGCCAACAAAAGAATAAGTTTAACTTAATTGAAGCACTAAACAAAATAAGCGCATGTATACAACGTTTATCAATGCTCTACAAAAGTACTTCGCCTCCATATGCGCAAAAGGTCGAAACCAACACCGAGTCTCTACCGGGAGACTACGGGCCTCCCGTGTGGGAATCATCACCTGAAAAAAATATATATGTCGTGGGGTGAGCTCACTAGCCCAGTAGAGGAAGCGTCATCGCCTTAATCTCGGTAATCCGAGTGGTACCACCCACCCAAGGTATATGCAAGTAATGCTAGGTCGGTCTCTTGTTCCGCATGGCTCTCACGCCAATCTGTAACCCCATCAAACCCAACAAGTAAGTTCCCCAACATGCTCACAACATAATTATTCACAATTATAGCATGCTTTCATCATCAAAACCACAATCACATATGTATAATAGTTAAGATGCAATGCGACCGACACACCCATGGTACACACACAAAAACACACCCTACTCAAAGGGTCAACGGATCATTCTCTAACACTTCACTTTATTCTCATAAGGGAAGGTAGATTTATCGTATCGTTCTTCCCAAGTGCTTTTGACACTTACACTTTTAACAAGGAAGACATCCTCCACGACGCGGTCGTGCACATAGGATTTGGACAAGTCCTCCCCCTATCGTTTTCATTTCTCGAAAGATTAGTTCCGTAGGAGCAAGAAGCACCCCCTGGCCAGTTGTTACGACGATCCAAACACAAAACAACTCTTCGTAATTTACGCAAACCGTAGAAACCAATACCCATGTTTTGACATTACATGGTACACTAAAAATGCATCAAAGTTCACAAACGCAACCATATGCCATCACAATACATGCTTGTTTCTTTATGCAATATATAGTACTCAATTTTAACATCATGCCCATAATTTCACAATTTTAAGCAATAAATCCACAACAAGTATTAATATCATATAATCATACTTTTCAAGGGGACCTTGTTCATCGTCTAAGTTATCAAGACTCAACTCGCATATATATATACGGCATATATACACATAGACGCACACACCCTTGTACAAAAACTAAAACAACTCGTTTTTCCGTACCTCAATCCAAGCAAAGCTAATGTCAAGTGTTGCAAATGAGGTTCAAGCAAGCCACCAATCTCAAGTGTTCAAAGAGAGCTTCTAAGAGACACTATTGTTGATTCCCAATTCCTCCAAAACTATAAATACACCATTTAATAAAAGCAATATTACAACGGTGTCACCATACTCCAAAATAATCAAAAGTTGCTCCAACCACATAACTTACATTAACTATAATGGTAGCTAAACTAGGGTTTCATGGAAAATAATTCAATTGAGTAAGAATTTGTGAACTCACCAATAAGTTCTTCACAAAACGTAACTTAGAATCACCCCAAGCAAACTCACTTGATGGTTGGAGACAATACATAACCTTCCACAAGAATGAACAATGGGAGAGTAAAAATTCAATACTAGCACATGAAACTCTAGAATTTGGAAGTTAGGATTCTTGCAATAAAACCCTAAAACAAATAGGGAAAACTTACCACTATGAGCTCAAGAAAACCACACAAAGAGACCACCACAAGTGCTCACCACCCACTAAGCATGAAGACTAGGAGAGAGCAAGACTTGAAGCCAAAAATCCAAGGAGTACAATGTGGCCGAAATTTTGTGTGTAGAGAATTTTGTGTGTAAAATAGTGAGTGTTATTGGTGAGAAATGAGAGAAGAAGAAGAAAGGAAAACAATGTAATGTCCGGTATTTTTATGGGTTAATTTAAAAATTTTATTTAAACAATTAAGTGCTTATGTGATTATGTGCTTAATGTGTTTATTTATTTTAGCATGCCTTACATGTTGTACGTGTTATAAAAATTGTACGTAGCATGTTATATTTTCATTTTTAAATTAATGAAAATTATTGAAAATGATTTCGGGAAAGAAATGACCGATGGGTAAATGAGTAATTTCATATTTTGAGCACTTAGTGAAAAATGTAGAGATTTTGGGTAAGAATTAGGGCATGAGTAGCATTTTGGTAATTAGGGAGGATGACAAGGGGTAAAAGGGTAATAAAGAGTCTTGATGGCACTCTTGTAATTAACCCCAACTTTGGAAGAATTTGGTCATTTCCACTTTTCATGTGTTGTCTCATTCCTAGCCCTTGATCTCATTCTCCCATCTTTGTTTTAGACCCTTGGATCATAAGGCCTTGTTTGGTTGGCACTTAAATGGAATAATCCATTATTCTTGGTCTTCCACTTGACAAGACTTTTTCTCAACCATTGGATGGTTTGTTAATTCCCATCTTTATTCTAAGTCCTTGGATGATAAGGCCTTGTTTGGCAAAATAATGAGTTTTGTGATTTGTGTAATAAGTCTTCCACTTGGCAAGACTTATTCCTAGCCCTTGGATTCATTCTTTTTTTTTTCCTAGCTTCATTTTGAACCCTTGGATTTGAGTAGGGTTAGTGGAGAATCTCTACACTTATGAGTTTCTCTCATTTGCAAGACATTCTCTCATTCACCACAAATATCTCTATCTTCTCTCACACGATTCTTTCTAAGCTCTCCCTCACTTCACTCCTTCTTCTTCAAGTTGTCAAATTCTCCCTTCCTTATGATGAGAATTTGAAGAAGGTTTGTGTATGGAAGTTGATGTTGGTGCTCCAAGCTTCCTTTTGAGCCAAAGCTTGGTAAGTGATTTCTCCTCCTTTAGAATTTCTAGTTTCAAACCCTAGCTTCTATTATTGGATTCTTGTCTTCAATTTTTGATTTATGGAGTTGTCTATCTATAAATCTTGCTTAAGACTCCATTGAAGCTTAGCTATCGGTTGAATTTGGCTTATTGTTGGATTTGGAGGAGGTTGGGTTGATTCGATTCACCTTGGAGGCCTTTACTTGTTCTTGATGTTCTTGCTTGGAATTGAGGTATGGGAAAATGATTTGTCTTTGTCTTTGTAAGAGGGTGTGTGCGTCTAAGTGTATATATGTCATATATATATACGAGTTGGTTTTGACAACTTAGACTATTGTTTAGGCCCTTGAGAATATGATTATGTGATATAAACTCATGTTGTTGTTTATTGATCATAAATGTGATATGAATTCATGTTGTGGTGTATTGATCATAAATGAAATATTATGAGCATGCAGGTAATTTTGACATAGTATATTGCCTAAAGAGAAAAAACATATATTATGATGGAGTATGGTTGATGAAAAATCATATGTGCATATTGAGTACGTCATGTAGTGTCAAGTTCATGATGTTGGAATATGCGGGTGGTGTAGTGATGTGTTGGTAGTCGAGTTCGGATCAAAACAACAACTGGCCAGGAGGTATCACGCCTACGGAACTAAAAAGTCGGCAAATGTGAGTTAGGAGTCCAGGTAAAAGCTCATTTTCTTGACTTTCGTAGTCATGGCGTACGGAGTTGCAAGTTGGGCTCTCGTACATCCGTCTTCCTTGTTGAAGTGATAAAGAGAAAAATCACTTGGGAAGAGTCGGTGCGGTACTCTACATTACTTGATGAGCTTGTATCCTCAAAAGTAATTGGACATAGTATGCATCTGTTAACCTGAGTTGGGCGCCTTATGTCTTGTGGGGTGTATTGAGTCATGGTGCATTTAAACTATCATACATATATGATTATGATGTTATTATGGAAGCATGCTATAATTGTAGAAAATTATGTTGTGAGCATGTTGGGGAAACTTATTTCTGGGGTTCGAAGGGGTTTCGGATTGGCGTGAAAGCCTTATGGAATAAAAGACTGACCTAGGAGTAGTTGCATGTACCATGGGTGGGTTGTACCACTCGGACTACCGAGATTGAGGCGATGACGCTTCCTCTACTAGGCTAGTGAGCTCACCCCACGCCTTATATATTTTTCAGGTGATGATCCCGTTGGGAGAGTTCCATAGTCTCTCCGAGGACGTGTGGTTGTATGTTCTCCCTTTTGTGCATGAGACGAACCATACTTATATTTTGTTGGGCATTAGGTTGATAAATATGTATCAATATGTTCTTTTTGCCCATGTAAAACCAACTTGTAAAACTACTTAATTTTAGTCCGGCTAGCATGTTAGCTGAGGTTTTATTATCGATGTATATCCCTTGGAGTGCTATGCGCGGGGATTATATTATTTTGGTGCACTTCGGTGCCGGAAATGTAAGACTAGTTCGTATTATGAAAACTATGTCCTATTTTGCCTTGGTTTATTTTATCTTGAGTGTGATGTGAATAATAGTTATTGAATGTGGTTATTAGGTGTCCGGCCAAAAACGGCGTTTTTCTAGGCTTTCAAACAAACCCTTTCGTTTTGAACGGAAAAACCCGTTTTCGCCTACCCCCGTAACCCCGGTAAAATTTCCTTGTTTTTTAAAAAATGAATTTAATTAACTTCATTATCTTAGAGATTTCAAACTTTAGAAACCGACAGTAGTTAAAAACGGAGACCGGGGGCAAGATGGAAGATTTTATGAAAACTTACAAAAAAAATCATTTTTTGCTAATTTTATGTCTCGTTTCCCGAGGTCTCGGAAACTATTTTTGGGTTCTGCCAAGGAAAAACTCACTTTTTCAATATTTATGATTTTTCGGGACCGACGACGCGAAAAACAAAGCCATATCGCAAAATCTCGCGTTTTTGCATTTTAAAACTTTAAGCAAATGCTGATTTGGGAAGTGGCTAAGCTATTCCATACTTTGAAATTTTTTCAGATTTTCAACTTTGCCAAAAATCTCATCATTTTTGGCTTTGGGCATGCCAGCCTGCAGCAAGCCGCGCATGGCTGCTGTGCGCGCGCGGTGCGCTGTAGCGCGCAGGGCTGCACGCGGCATGGCATGCCATGGCCTGCTGCAGCGACACGAAATGTCCGATGTTCGAAAAATCGTATTTTCCTCCTCACATGTCGGAATAGACCCCTGTTTGTTTCTATGGGTTGTCCTATGTCCAAATTATCGAGATAAAATTTGAAATGACCAGTTTAACCCTGAAATGACTGTTTTACCCTTAGTGAAAGAGGGGTACTTCAACTTTAGTTTTTGGGTCGGTGTTGTCTGACATCATTTTTGAAAATTCATATCTCCTTCCTCGTGGCTTCAAATTAGGTTCCGTTTGTTCGTATTGCTTGTGCTAGGTCCAAATTTTGTAGTTGTATCTGGGAATTATTATTTTACCCCTAATTTGACCATTTTATCCTTGGGTGAACATGGTGGGTCGGAATGATTCGATAAGGTACCGAGTGTTTCGGTTTATCTCCTTTTCAATCCCGTGTGATCTCTTTGGACGTCTTTGAGATGTTTTATGTCTATTTTACCCTTGCACGGGTATTTTATGACTCAAATGGATTTTTTTCATTTTTATTTCTTCCGCATTCACTCCCTTAGCTCTTAGGCTTGGATTTTGGAGTCTTAGGAAATTAGGGGCGTGACAAACAATGATAGAGTTAGAGATAGGGTTGGTGTGTAGAGAATCCCATCCAAGGGCTAGGAATGAAGATGGCAAGATAGAGTTGATCCAAGGGTCACAATGTTGACAACACAAAAGGTAGTGGTGAAATGCCCAAGTTACCCATCCCCTTATCACTTAATCACAACCCTTGCCATTATGACCCCAATTTACTAGTTTGCCCAAGTCTTCTACACAACCACAATAGTGCCACTCAACATCTTCCCAACACTTAGTCAATTAATCTATACAAAACCCACTAACTGCATACATGTGAAATTTCTAATTTACCCTTTGGTTGTTTATTTTTTCAAACGTTTCAATATTTTCCATTATTCACGAAATGAAAATATAGCATACAACTTATACTTTTTAATTACGCATAATTCATGTAAGTCATATTAAGCATGTAAACAAATTAGGCACATAATCACATAAACACTTAATTGTTTAATTAATTTTTTTAAAATTAACACATAAAAATAACATAGGCTACATATACACTCAATTTCATAGAATACTTGAGACTTCAATTCACAACTAACCGTCAATACAAATGTCAATACTTATGCGAGATGCGTGCACCAATATATGATTACTTGTAATTATCAAATTTAACTTTTAAGTTAATCACTAACAAATATGGTGCAACAATTGGTAGCACAACAGATAGTTTACAAAAATGTAAAGCTTCTAAAATTTCTAGAACCATACAAAAATAGCTATTTAAAGCTTCTAAATTAATCACGCATAGAATTTCTTGTATCACTATGCATATGGGCACGCTTACAAGTTCTATGTATAGTCTTGTATTTGCAAGTATACTGTCCCATTTATATTTTAATAACATTAAAAGACAATGGGATAATTTTAAATATTCAAATAATAAAATGATAAATCATTAGTTTTCATATACAAATACATGTGGATAGTGATCATAGATCAGCTTGTTAATATTAATTATATTAAATAATATTAACATTTATGTCGCATATAAATGTTATAATCATTGCACACGTAGCCTTACAAGAGACCACATCAACATTTTATTAGTAACATGTTTACAATACTAACATTTATATCGCATATAAATGTTACAATAGGAGGTCACGTAAACGTTTTAAGAGACCACATCAACATTTTATTAGTAACATGTTTACAATACTAACATTTATATCGCATATAAATGTTACAATAGGAAGTCACGTAAACATTTTATTCGGAACATGTTTTACAAGATAATAACATTAGGCTGATAACATTGAACATGTTTATAATACTAATATTTATATCGCATATAAATGTTACAGTAGGAGGGCAGGAACACGTTTTACATGATAATAAGATTATGGCTGATAAACATTGAAATTGCAATCGCCTTCACCTTTCTATGTGAGGTAAAAGAATAATAAAAGATTAATTTAGGATAACTAGCTATTTAAAACTTCTAAATTAATCATGGATAAAATTTTAACAAGAAACTCATTTAATATCACAATGCTGATGGTGTTAACGTTTATATATAGTCTTTCATTTTCCCATTACATTTACCTATATTCTATTATGACCATCTAATAGAATTTTTATGACTTTTTCAAAATTCCCAATTACACATCTGATAGCTTTCCCAACACGGGAGCCAAAAAGTTGTACCTGGCATATCCACAAGAGACACGAACCACCATAGGGTTGTGTTGGCCTATCACAGATCGTAGTTGTGTTCAGGCACGGACTTACGTGTCCGTGAGTGAGGGCGGGCACCCCACTGAGATTTTTGTTTTTAGCTCCCTTAATTTTTGATATTTCATGAATTTGTCCCACTAAAAATCCCTTAAAACTCCCACTGAAATTTCCTTTTCTACCTTTACCTACCCCTAAAGTTTGAATAGTGTAATTACGCCCCCAATTAACTCAGTCTCTGGGTCTGTGCCTGGTTGTGTTGGCATGTCCAAAGTTTGAATATTGGTCACTTAATCATTAAACATATTTTCTTGTAACTTCATCATAGACATGTTATTGAATACTTAATTTTATGGGCATTCATCTTAACCTTCGTAGATTTTAACATCCTACTTGTCATTGTATACATTAATTTATATAATAAAATAAGATTATAATAAAATATTATCTTCATCACTCTTAATTTAATTATTCAATTTTTCAAGTATGGACTCACCAACATTATACTCGCCAACCTTTTATAGCAATATATAACTTGTTATCATATGAAATAAAAATGATCAAATATGGTATTACTAATATGAGGCGATAACAGCTTGCTACTCCTTTTATTAGAACTTGGCTCTTTTGTCAGAGTCAATTACTTTTACTTTATTTTGGCAAATCGATAATATCAAATTAACTTTTATCTTTTATCCAAATTTTAATTTTTATTCTAATTTGCAAAACAAGTCTGTTACAATAAGGAGTGAAAGAGACTTATCTGTAAATACGCAGCTTCTGTCAGAGCGGAATCGCATATGCGACCTTACGCCAAGTTTTTAGTTGTTCCGCATGCTACTTACACGATCACAGAAGTTGGACAACAACCTACGCGATCACAGAGATTTATGTGTTGGGATGGTCCCTCCGAGCTTCTTGTTCTCTTTCATTATTTAAAAATTTTCATATCCTCAATCAAGGATCTGTCAACGTATTTATACATTCCCACATATGACGCCAAAGTGTACATGCAAAAAATTGCACATCACTCATGCAACTTAAATGCATCACACTCAAAGAATAAAAATCTCTTCATATTGAGGGTATGAAGATGGGGTTGTGGAGATGGGGTGACCGAACCTAGATTTTACCAGGCTGCCTATGTATCGCGGCTCCTTGAGCCTCTAGGAATTAGGTCATATCGTAGTTCAGACTATTTTGGAGAACCGTCTCTCTTTGGATCCCCCTATGAATCAAAGGTTCCTCTACTGGTGGATCTAATCTCTCTCCCTCAGGTGGTTATGCTTTTCCCTCTATAGTGTATTTGATCTCCTCTCCAGGATGAAGCCCCATTGTTCTCTATTTATTAAAGTATGTATATGATTTTTCTTTGGGCTTGATGGGCCTTTTGAGCCTAGGTCAATCAAACTATTTTTTTGGGCTAGTTTTGGGCCTAAAAATACTTGTTAAAGGCTTTAGTTACCAATGGGGTAATTTTGCCCCTACAGTATTACATGTCTAATAATATATATATAAATTTTTATGTACAAATAGAATTTTTTTTTTTATATTTTTATAATATTGCCAATCAATAATTTTAATGAAATTTGATAATATAATAAAATATCTTAGGCTTTACTCATTGTAGACATTACAAATCTAATATCAAATTTCATAATGGAATAATATTTGCTTTGGTATTTACATATCTAAATAAGATATTCCATTATAGGTATATTAAGAAATTTTACCATTATATTATTAAATTTCATTAAAATTATTGATTGACAATGGTATAATTTTTTTTTTCTATTTGTACGTAAAAATTTATATATAAGTTTATTAGAGGTTGCCCCCTTTAGAGGTTAAGGTGAAACAAGAGACATAGACTTTGCATGTCTTCCTCCAACATTTGTGATCCATTGTAGGAATTAATGAATAATGAATTTTAATATAGAATTTCTTAGTGTGCCATTTAATATCTGACTAGCGTAGAATTTAGATATGTAATACCAAACTAATTTAAATATTTATTTATTTATTTTTATTCAAAATTATTTAATATTAAATATTTATTTAATTATTATTAATTATTAATTTTTTATTCATTTCATGTTTGTTTATTAGTTACTTTGTTTTGTTTTATTTTATTTTATTAAAATTATTTATTACTCTTTTTTTATTTAATTATTGTTATTAATTATTTATTCAATTTATTAATTAATTATTATTTATTACAAATCATGAGATATGTTTGTGATTCCAAATTGTGGTCTTGGTCTTGCATTGAATATTGTACAAACCATATGAGACCAACCTTTTTGTTGGTCTCATTTTTGCCCAAAATGAGACCAAATGGTTTGGTCTTACTAAGGTGGCCAAGCAAGCGATTTGGTTATACAAAAAAAAAAACCCCGCCCTATTGTATCGATATAGTGCATATAACCCCCTTGTTGTCTCTAGGACCCAATATTTCAAAAAATGTTCGTACTGTACCTATTTTTCATTTTCTAATCACAAAAAAAAATCACTCTACTTCTTCATCCCCTTCCCATTCTTGAAAACCTTAACCCTAATTTTCTCCCTCTAATTAAACACAAACGCACAAATACGTACACTAAAAACACACATGTCTTAAACCCACTACTACAATTGTTTTCGAAATCTCCTTCCTCTGATGACGACTTCCTTTTCAATCCACATGTCTCAAGATGCAATAGTGGGTATTGAGAGAGAGAGAAAGATGTCAAGAGAGAGTTGCTTATGAAATAAGATAGGAGAGAGAAATGAGTCTTTTAACCAAATGTGACAAAGGGCATTTTGTCATGAGAAAAGGGTATTATGTGCAATTCAGAATTTACACAGCTAGATATGGCAGGGCGATGAACGGTAGGGGACAAAGTGCAATATTTTTAGAAACTCATAGATTTGTATACACAAAATTAAACTTTTGGGGTCTTTATTGAACAAAATAACAAACAAGGGGGGATTTTTCGCAGATATTCTCATATATTTAAAAAATAAATAAGATTATATAGAGGGTATTTTAGAGATTTTATATATTCGGTCCCCGAAAAAGGCCAAATAAGTGCAATACACACACTATTTAAAATATTGAAATCCTAGAGAATCATGGTGTGGGGGTCGCTCGCGACCCTTAAAACAATTATTATCAAAGTTGGATGAGCAACATTGCTTCCTATGAATCGTACACAATAAAACTAATGACAATTACACAAACTCGCTCACCCAAAAAAATTATGCGTTGTGCTAATATCACTAATAATCACTATCCATAACCCATTCAAATAGTGTAACTTAATTGTGTGTTTGGATTGTCATGATGGTGAGATATTAATGAAATAAGTAGAAATTACTGCATGTGTGTAATGCCATAAAATTTTAAATTTAAAGATGAATAGGCTATTCAAGATAATTAATTACATAATAAGTTATCTGAATAAAAAAAATGGGTGAGAAATATCCCCATTCATCGTCACACATCCATAAGAATTTCAAAAATATTTTTTTTTAGTTAGGACATCAAACAGACTTTTTTTTTAATCTTTTATTTTGTAAATTGTTGGGCCAAAAAACGTGTTGAACTTTTTCTAAAACATTTTGAGGTGGGCAAATTATATACTCCGTCCGTCCTACATTAGTTGTCCACTTTCTCAAAAATACTTGTTAAGTTTCAAATCTCAATACAATAAAATATTATACTTTCCCAAATTATCCCTCTTCATTAATTTTAAAAAGCAATGAGTCCAACTAAAAACACTACAACTATACTATATTATCAAAGGGCAAAATTATAAACACAAAATTACCAAAACAAATGTTGAAAAATCATACTTGCATAACTAATTTGGGACATATGGAGTATATTATTTTAATTAGATTTAAACATATTTATTGAAAATAAATTATTATTTTTAATTCTTGGGGAGCTATTGGCCTGCCTAGAGAAAGAACTTCTTTGATAATTTGAGTATCATATAGTTTTTTTTATTGTGCTAATTGAATCTTGATTTTGTTATTCGGTCTCATAATTTATTCATTTATTGTTTTCTATTCAAAAATATTATATATGTTGGAGTGGGGGGTGCAATAAAGTTTTTTCTCGATAGTTTTCTGGAGGTCAACATGAATCTCATTTTACCCATATTTTAATTTGAGAAAAGGAAAATTTGTAATATTATAAAAAAGCAATACATATATATATATACTACTTATAAATGTACGAAAGACATTTTTTATTTCTAACATTTTAAAATTTTAAAATTTATTATTAAATATATGTGGCTTTTCCTTTTTATTACACATTTCTTTGTTTTGGAACTTGTTTAAGAGACACGACCTTTATTTGTTCGTTGTTTTATTTCAATCGCTCGCTGCGAATAGTTTCTTCTTTGACGATCACAAAAATAAATATAAAAATTGTGCACCAATTGTTTCTCATCATCTTCTTTATTCTCATCAATATTTTATTATCTTCTTCTTTATCTTGAAATATTTATGAATGAAAAAATATTTTCTCATATATTTAATTATCGTTACAACATGATATTTATAATAATTTCCTATGAACTATTTTAAATATACAGAATCCATTCAAAATTACAACATATAAGGAAATAAAATAAAATAAAATAGATTACGGAGAGAATCATGATGAAGAGGAGATTGCGGAGAAGATCAGGGTGAAGCTGTGATATAGTAAATCATGGAGAGAATCAGGCTGAAGATTATATTGAGTGAATCATGGACTGTGATGTAGTAAATCATGGAGATAATCTCTTATCACACCCCCGCAAGCTGATGGGACAAGTACGGACCATGAGCTTGGACTTCAAAATTTGAAAACGAGCAGGAGAAAGTCCTTTAGTGAATATATCAGTAACTTGATCAATTGTAGTAATGTATCGAACAACAAGTTCCTTGTTAACCACCTTTTCTCTAACATAATGATAATCAACTTCGAGATGTTTTGTTCGACCATAGTAGACAGGATTTGAGGCTAACGATATTGAACTAATATTATCACACCATATCAAAGGAGATGAAGCAAGGTACAGATGAATATCCTTCAATAATTGACGTATCCAAGAAATTTTAGCCGCCGTGTGGGCTAATTAACGATATTCAGATTCGGTACTAGAATGAGAAACGGTAACTATTTCTTAGAGCTCCACGAAATAATATTTTTTCCTATATAAACACAATATCCTCCGATGGAACATCTATCAGCTGGACTACCCGCATAGTTGGCATCTGAAAAGACTTCAATCTATAAATTTCCTTGCTGAAATAGTAGGCCATCATCTATTGTTCCTTTCACATAAAGCAAAATTATTTTTACAGCAACCCAATGTGTTGTGGTAGGTTGATGCAAATGTTGACATACTGCAAAAGTTATGTCTGGTCTGGTCAAAGTCAAATATTGTATCGCTCTAATAATGCTACGATATTTCATAGGATCCTCAAGTAAATCTCCACCACTAGGTGTCATTTTTTGACCAGTAGTTGCCGTGTGGCCAAAGGCTTGGCATCTTGCTTCTGAACTCTTTTTGGGTGAGATACATACCTTTAGAAGTAAATAAGACTTCCAATCCCAGAAAGTAATAAAGATTGCCCAAATCCTTCATTGCAAAAATTTTGCCAAGAATTGTTATAAGCTCATTAATATGAAAATTGTTATTTCTAGTTAGCAAGATATCATCAACATATATCAATAAAATAAGATGGACACCATTTTCATGATATATAAAGAGATAATAATCAGATTTGGATTCGACAAACCCCAACTCTTCAAGGTAATCTAAAAAGTATTGAACTAAGCTTGTGGCGGTTGTTTCAAACCATAAATTGATTTGCGAAGCCGACAAACATGATGGGGGTAGTTTGGATTCTCATACCCTTTTGGTTGGCGCATGTAAACTTCTTCATCAAGTTCACCATGTAAAAAAACATTATGCACATCCAATTGTCGCATGGGCCATCCTTGATGAACGGCTAATGCTATAACAGTCCGAATAGTAGTATGTTTTACTACTGAGCTAAATGTTTCAATGAAGTCAACGCCTTCCTGTTGGTAGAAACCATTTGCAACAAGTCGAGCCTTATAGTGTTCCACCGAACCATCAGTCTTTTTCTTTAATTTGAAAACCCATTCAGTAAGGAAGTATATGCATATTTGATATTGTTGGGACTAGAGACCATGTGCCAGTTTTTTGAAGTGCATCAAACTCAGTACACATTGCATTTCGCCATTCTGGATGTTTTATAGCTTGAGTATAACATGATGAGTCATCAATATCTTTCATTGTCATATTTGAATGAGCATATTTAGGATTAGGTTTCTGAATACCTGCTCGTTCATTTGTGATCACTGGATGACTAGGGGTAGGTTGGTCAGTGTTTTGGACAGGTGGAGAAACTTATACTAGTGGTAAGGGTAAAGGTGGAGCAACAATGGGAGTAAATGATGGCTGATCGTGGGTGGTAGAAGTTTCAATAATTGATGGATGTGAAAGAATCAAGACAACAAGTGAAGATGCTTCCTTTGGCTCAAGGGAGTATGAATTATCCTTTTGTAGCTTAAAAGGAAAACTTGATTCATTGAAAAGAAAATGTCTAGACAAATAAACACGGCCTTTCTCAATGTCAAGACACCTATAACCTTGATAATGAAGTGAATATCCTAAAAACACACAATGTTTTGAACGTAGGTCGAGATTGTTTTTGTTATAAGGAAGAAGATATGGAAAACAGGAACAGCAAAAAACTCGAAGATAAGAATAATCAGGTTTCCTTGTTAACAATTTTTCATATGGGGAAAGATATTTAAGTTGTTCACTTGGAAAACGATTAATTAAATAAACTGAAGTATTGAATGACTCGACTCAAAATTTAGAGAACATGCCCACTTCAGCCATTAAAGTGAGTTCCATGTCCACAATGTGTCGATGTTTTCTTTCAGCCGCACCATTTTGTTCAGGTGTATAGGGACATGAAATTTGTTGAGATATGCCATGTTCTGATAAGAAAATCTTTAAAATCATTACTGACATACTCTCCATCAGTTTGAAGACATTTTATTTTAGTCGATAAAATATTTTCCACACGAGATTTAAATTTGATAAAATAATTTAAAGCTTCATGCTTAAAGCGCATAGGAAAAAGCCAAGTGTACTTTGAAAAATCATCGACAAACAAAATGTAATACTTAGAACCTTTTATTGAATAATGAGGTGATGTCCAAATATCAGTGTGAACTAATTGCAAAGGAAATAAGGAGACTGAATTAGATAAATGAAAAGGCAGTCTAGTACTTTTTCCTAACGGACATGAATTACAAAAATCATTATTTTGAAAATGACCTTGAATTAGGAGAGAATGACTAGCAAACAAGTGCTTGAGAACATAAGTTGCCCGATGTCCAAATATTTGATGCCAAACTGGTGAGGTGACTTGTTCGTCAATAAAAGCCAAAGACCTTATATTGGTTAAAGGACGAGAAAGCCAAAAGGATAAAGTCCATTCTCACTCTTGCCGTGGAAAAGCGTCTTCCCTGTCTTGGTGTCATTCACATAGAAATCATTAGGATAAAACACAAAGAAACAATTATAATCACGAGAAAATTGATAAATAGAAAGTAGATTTGTTGAAATGGAAGGACAATGCCAAATATTTTTAAGGCAAAATTTTTGGGTGTCATGATGAAAATTAGATGATCCAATGTGTTGAATTTGAAAACCTGTACCATTTCCGGCCACTGCTTGATCTGTACCATGATAATCCTTTTCCAGAGAGAGATTATTGAAGTATGAGGTGATGTGATTGGATGCGCCACTATCAGTAAACCATGTTTCATCATTGGAACTTGTGGCAACCATGGAAGCAAGCTTCTTTGCATGAACACGGCCTTCATATGAATGATCCATTTTGTGATAAAAATTAATTGTCGAGTGTCCCAAACGTCCACTAATTTGACATTTGGGTCTTGATAGAGGTGTACTTGTTTGTGATGAGTTGAACTGGGATGAGTTGGACCAAATTGTTCCTTGCTGATTTTTAATTGTTGCTTGATCTTTTGATTAACTAGATTGGTTAGAATAACCAACATTTTTTCTTCCTTGAGGTCCTCTATTTCTAGGAGTGAAAAATATTATTGTTGTTTGATCTATTGGAATTGTATTATACTCCTCAAGACGTATTTCTGTGCTTAAGAGTAACCCAACAACGTCATCAATTAATAAAGGGGCATCTCTTACTTGTATGGAATTCACAGTGCCCTTATAAACATGGCCAACACCATTCAAAATCAGCTCTATAAAATCATCATCATATACTGGTTTACCAGCAAGAGCAAGACTATCAACAATTTTAATCAATTTATTAATATAATCATTGATAGACAAATTACCTCATTTGGTAGTCTGCAGTTGATTATTTAACCGCATGATACGAGTATGGGATTGTGACATTTTTCAATAGATTTCCATGCATCTCTTGATGTAGAAACTCGTGTAACGGTGGAAAGAATGCTAGGAGTGAGAGTAGCATTGATCCAACTTAAAAACAATTGATCTTACTGTTGCCATGCAAAAAAATTGGGATTCACCATTCTGTCGGGGTTCTCGTTTGTACATTCGAGATATTGAGGTGGGCAAGGTTTTGTTCCATCGACAAAACCTATCAAATTGTTGCCTTTCAAAACAGGAAGAAAATGAGCCAACCATAACATGTAATTAGTTCGATCAAAACCAAATGAGAGATGTTGGAAATTGATGAAGGAGAAGGATTCCTAATTTTTTTTAGGAAAGAAAAAAAAAAAACTTTGTCGTTAGACAAGAGGCTTTGATACCATGAAAGATTTATCAATGAACAAATATTTTTTCATATATTCAACTATCGTTACAACATGATATTTATAATGATTTTCAATAAACAATTTTAATTATACATAATCCATTCAAAATTACAACATATAAGGAAATAAAATAAAATAAATTTGATTATGGAGAGAATCATGATGAGGAGGAGATTGCGGAGAAGATCATGGTGAAGCTATGATGTAGTAAATTATGGAGAGAATCAGGCTGAAGATTATGTTGAGCGAATCCTGGACTATGATGTAATAAATCATGGAGATAATCTCTTATCACATTTTCATTAATATTCATTTTTCTCATCATCTTCTTCGTCCTCATCACTTTCCATTCTTTCCTATTTAGAGAGGCCTTGATTTACAAATTTTGAGAAGTTATACATTCCTCAAAACCTCACAGAGGCAAAGTAAAAGTGGTGGACATCCCTTTAATAATTGGTATGTACTTACAAAGAGTATGTATAATCTAATTTCAATCAAATATCAAAGAGTATTTCGTATTTGTGTGTTGGCCTTAGGATGCAATTCTAATAAAATGAAGATATTCTCAAAGTGACATACTTTTAATAGACAAACTTAAAATTGAGTTTTAGTGTTGGAATTAACGTGCAATACAATCTAATATAATTAATGATTAACATTGGGATTTAGTGATAGAGTATAAAACTAAGATTATGTTTTAGAGACATAATTAATTAGGTTTTAAAGTCTTTGATGATTACAATTGTGTTCTATGGATAGACGCAATTCTAATAAAATTAAAATATTCTCAAAGTGAAGTACTCTTAATAGACAAAATAAAATTGAATTTTAGTGTTGGAGTTCACGTGCAATACAATCTAATATAATTAAAGATTAATATTGGGATTTAGTGAGAGTTTAAAACTAAGATTATGTTGTAGAGACATAATTAATTAGGTTTTAAAGTCTTTGATGATTATTGTAAATGCTAATTTTTGCTCAAACACTCGAATGTCTTTATTGAGTCTATAAGTCCATTGGCCTGTTTAGATCATGATTAAATCCCATAATTTCAGGGATTTGATTTATATTTCATATTGGACTCAGTAATCCCATATTTACTTGAGATTTGGACTTGTTGGCTAAGTTAATCTAGGATTCTCTTCACGATGGACCGGGCCCATTCTATTCATTCTCTTCTAAATCAAATTGGGCTTTTCAATTTGCTGGGCCTTTATTTCTGGCCCTTACACTAGCCCCTTTTGGTTAAATCCAATGGCTCATGGGTCTGACCCAAATACTTGACCCGGTGTCTCTTTGGCTTCAACATGCACATATATACATTTATATACATTTAAATACCTATATATATATATGCACAAGTGGGTTGACGTCAGCTAATCATTTTCTTCATTACGTGCGAATTTTAAACTGAACTTGACGGCTTGATTCCCTTAATTGACACGTCGGTCTGTCTCTAAAAGCTGCAATGCCTCAGCCTCATTTAATGCAACCTTTGGATGCACCTTCTCATCCCCTATATATATATCCTGTTTCACCTAACACTTAGGATCTCCACATTCACAGAAAACTCTATTTGCTCTACTTGTTATCCTTATTCTTTGAATATTGTTCTCCTCTTTGCAGTTGCTTTGAGTCCTTTGCATTTCTTGTGCTTCGTAGTCTTCTTCGGAAAACTCTCTTTATTTTAGTAAATATTTCAATACTCTTTCTATTTCTTCACCATGTCTAAATCACATGTCAGTTCTGCCAGTGAAAAACTAGCCCTACTCTCCCGTGAGGAATCTGTTGAGAGTCATACTGAGAAAATTCCAATCCTTCCCCAGGAAGATGAGAGGGCTGATGATATCGAGGAGTCCCCTCCTTACAACCCTAATAAGATCCCCGTCAATCAAAGGAAAACCCCAATTATTAATTCTCTTAGGAAACTGGTGAGGCCACCAGAGGGGGTGGAATTTGTGGCCTATGACCATGAGCTTGATTTTACCCAGGGGGAGGGCGTAGACCCCCATAACCTCCTCGTTTCCTATAATCAGGTTAAACTGGTTAGGTTCCCCCTTTATCCCCTCTTTCACTTCATCTTCTTCATTCTGGGATTAGCCCCTTTTCAGGTTAACCCCAATTTCTTTCGCATCGTCTCTATGCTCATTCTGGCAAATCGTGATTATGGTCTGCATCTGGGTTTTGATGACCTTCTGATGTGCTACCAGACATTGGAGATCACAAACAATACTGGGAGGTTCATGCTCTACCTTTTCACAGACAGGGGCATTTTCTCTGGTACTGATAGGTTTGAGGAGGGCTGGAAGGAGAGAATGGTTTTGATCAATGAACCATGGTTCTATCCTCAGGCTTCTTGCTTCCCAATCCCCAACGTTTTTAGCCCTAGCAACTTTGAGACCTACAACTTCCTTATTAATCATTCAATAATTTTTTTGTGCCACAACTGTGACCTTCATAAGGCTGAATATATTTATGAGTGTTTTGGTGTTGCCTCTAAGGAAACATACCAGAGTAGGGTTTATAAAAGGGTCAAATTATTGAGGAGGAAGCTTTGGTCTTAGTTCCCATCATGTATTGACCTTCTAACTCCTCTAAATTTATAAGAATATCCCGACTAAGAGCCTCGGTAGATATGCTTCGCCTGAGCCATCCCATACTCTTGGATGATGATATGGAGATTATCCCAAACCCATCCACTTAGAAAACCTCTTTTGGAGCCACAACTACACCTATATTAACCAATGCAACATCTAGGTCTATTGTAGGTGATGTTGCCACCCCCACCCTTCCCCAGCCTCTCGCCCCGCATCCTTACCCCTCTGTTTCAGAGATGTCTTGAAAGAGGCAGAAGCTAAAAGGGAAAGTTTCTAAGGTGGAGATGGCTCCCGAGGTAGATAAGACCTCTAGGGGGAAGTACCCTAATTCGACAGGGGCTATGGCCATCAGGGCCAAGTCCTTTTGGTCTAGAGAGGATCTGAACACTTTCAAGTCTTTGGACAACCCTGACATTCTTGATAAGGTCATGGGCATGATGATGAGGGTAAGTCTTCCTTCTTTTCTCATTGCCTTACTTCTTTATTTTATCATTTGATGCCTCTGATCATTTTTGCCTTTCTTTTTTTGTAGGCCTTCTACTGTGTTGGGGCTCTGTGCCTCAATAGTGAGTTCCATACAAAGGAGGTGGCTTATCAAACTGACGAGGTGGTCCGTCTCAAGGTTGCTCTATCCCTAGCGGAGGTGAGGGAGAATCTGCTGGCCAAGGAGAATGCAGTTCTGGTAGAGGAGAATGTTGGCCTGAAGGAGAGCAGGACAAAGGCAAATGCTGAGATTGAAGATCTACAGTATCACCTGACATTTACTCACTCTGAGCTAGAGATATGCATGAAAGGGGGTGGATAAGCACTCAGGATACGAACTCCTCAATAATAGTGTTGCAGGGGTGTTCTGGCGAAGTGGCTTCGTCAATGGCCTAAAGGAGCCTGATTAGAGGATGACAAAGGACCCTGATGCCATAGATGCCCATCTAGACGTTCAGCCTCCCTACAAGGTTCCTGACTCTAGTCAGGTTGAATAACTCTTCTTAAAGTTCCTTGCTGGGGAGTCTGCTGCTGGCCCTTATAATTCAAAGGCTCTTCCCCTTCCTCCAACATAAATTGTGAGTACCTTTGGACCTGAGTTTAGTGCTAGGTCCAAAACCTAGGGCCCCCTTTGGCATTTATGAGGGATATTGATTGATCCACGATACGGATCTTGTTTTTGCTTTGAGTTCTCTTCCGTGGCACTATCACTTCCGCAACAGGACCACCTTGACCCTCTTTTTATTTTGGTGTTTTATTTTTGTTTTGCCTTTGAGCATTTGTAGCCCCTTGGACAAATTTTTGAAATACATGTTTTATTTTAATGAAAAACTTTTTTTTTGTTCATGAATTGTCTCATGTTTCATAATTTGAATATGCCAAAGCTTGTATGTCTTATCTGATACTCATTTTACCAGTATATATGTGTTATGCCTCTGGCATACAAGCTCTTAGTTTGATAGCAAATTTGATTTTAAGGTAAACTTAGGAATAAATTCCTCTTTTCCTTATGGCTCAAGCATATGCTTCTGCCATTTTTTAACTTTTTTGGAATAAATACCTCTTTTTTATGGCTCAGGCATATGCCTCTGTCATTTTTCAGTTTAGGAATAAATTCCTCTTTCTATAGCTCGGGCATATGCCTCTGTCATTCTTTAGCTTAGGAATAAATTCGTCTTTCTATGACTCAGGCATATTCTTCTGTCATTTTTTAGTTTAAGAATAAATTCCTATTCTTTATGGCTTAGACATATGCCTCTGCCATTTTTTAACTTAGGAATAAATTCCTCTTTCTATGGCTCAGACATATATGCCTTTACCATTTTTAGTTTAGGAATAAATTCCTCACTCTTTTTCTGTTGAAGGTTAATATGTATTGGCAGTCAATTACTTAAACACAAAATTAGGCTTTAGCCTCTTTTATTGATCATGGAGAAAATTTAATTTGAACATAAACAACCTCCGTCGGGCTTGGAAAATGAAAATTTAACTAAGGATAATACCTTTTCAGTATGGGGGCATTTTGGGAATGGGGCTCCATATGCCCATTTGATTTCCTTAAGTGGTAAGCCCCTTTGCCAATGACTTCAGTCACTGTGTAGGGTCCTTCCCAATTCTCTCGGAGTTTGCCAATGATGCCAATCTTTTTTCTGAGGACCATGTCCCCAACCTAAAATTCACGCCTCATTACCCTCTGGTTATAGCTTCTTCTGATTCTTTGGTAATACTCAGCTAGTCTGGTAGCTGTTTTGTCACGTTTTTCTACCAGAGTATCAAGGGTATGTATTAAGTTCTGATTATTTTGATCTTCCTGATAGTTTTCAGTTCTGATGATTGGGACTATGTTTTCTGTTGGGATCACGGCTTTTGCCCCATATATCATGGAGAATGGCGTTTCTCTAGTGGGAAGCCTTGGAGTTGTTCTATACGCCCATAGGACCTCTGGTAATTTGTCATGCCCCGAATTTCCTTACTCCGAAACGAAGCCTAAGAAACCCAAGGGTGACGTAAACCGTACACTAAACACGAAAGATATATGCGGAAGACGAAATGTGGATCTAAACCAATCTTTCAGTGTAACAAATCTCATCCCCCTAGACCCTTAATCAATGTCACAAGCATAGTAGGAGAAGTAGTGAAACACAGGGGAGAGAACGGAGACAAATTAAAAAGGTGTGCACAAATCAGACTTCACCAAGTTGTACACCGAGTAATGGATAAACCCTCCACCAAGTTGTGATGAACCAAACTCTCTGGAATTTTCTAAAATATGGAAGTTTCAAATATGGAAAAAGTGAGATTTTGGAATTCGGCTCCATTTTTCGCGCCGTCATTCCTGAAAATTCACAAATATTGGAAAAGTGAGTTTTTCATTGGCGGAACTTAAAAATAGTCACAGAGACCTCAGGAAACGCATAAAACGTAAACTTTGTATAAAAGTGATTTTTTTAAGTTTCATAAAATCTTCCGTCTTGCCCCCAGTCTCCATTTTATCTACCGCCGGTTTCTAAAATTTGAAATCTTTAAGAAAATGAGTTTAAAATCATTTCTAAAACAAGAAAAAATTGTCGGAGCTACGAGAGTGGGCGAAAATGGGTTTTTTCATTCAAAACAAAAGGGTTTACTTGAAAACCTAGAAAAATGCCGTTTTCGGCTGGACACCTAATAACCACATTGAATATTGAAAATCCACTACACAACACTAAACGGAAGCATTCATAGATTAATATTCAAATGCCCTAAGGCGATATATGTCATAGTTTTCAAAAAATTGAAATAGTTTACATTTCCGGCAATGAAGTGCACCAAAAGAATAAAGTCCCCGCGTATAACGCTCCAAGGGACATACATCCATATAACTACTATGCTAACATGGTAACCGTCAAAAGAAGAAGGTTAGGATTTGCAACACTTAGAAAAATAAGCATATGTGTAAATCATCAACTAAGCTCTACAAAAAAAATACTCCGCCTTCATATGCACAAAAGGCGAAATCAACACCGTATCTCTACCGAGAGACTATGGACCTCCCGAAAAGGGATCACCACCTGAAAAATATATAAGTTGTGGGATGAGATCACTAGCCCAGTAGAGGAAGCATCCTCGCCTCAATCTCGGTAGTTCGAGTGGTACAATCTACCCAAGGTTCATGCTACTAATCCTAAGTCGGTCTTTTGTCCCATATGGCTCTCATGCCAATCTGGAACCCCATCGAACCCAACAAGCAATTTTCCCTAACATGCTCACATTATAGTCATTCAAACATAACATGCTTCAACATCGAAATCATAATCACATATATGATAATTTAAATGTAATATAACTCAACATACCTCATGTTATACCCTATTCTCCCAACACAGGTTAACGAATACATACTCTGGTCATTTACTTTTGAGGATACAAGCTCATCAAGTAATGTAGAGTACCACATCGTTTCTTCCTTAGTGCTTATGACACTTCACACTTTCAATAAGTAAGAGCGGTTGCATGAGAGCCCAGCTTGCAACTTTGTGCCCCAAGACCACAAAGGTCAAGAATATGAGCCCCTCTTACGACTCCCAAACCATTATCACGTTTTCGAACTTACTAGTTTCATAGGGGTGAAACACCTCCTGGACAGTTGTTGCGACGATCCGACACAAGATTACTCACACATGATTACACGAACCACATATACCAACACCATGATTTTTACACTACAACATGTACTCAATATGCATTAAGGTTTTCAATAACAATCATGTTCCATCACAATATATATTTTTCTCATTTGCAATATATTGTAATAAATAAAACCATCATGCTTACAATTTCACACTTATAACCAATGATTCACAACATGCTCCATCACAATACATGTTATTCTCATTATGCAATATATTGTACTACATTTATCACAATGCTTACAATTTCACATTTATAAGCAATAAACCACCACAAGCATTTATATCACACAATCATGCTTTCAAGGGCCTAATTCATCGTCTAAGTTATCAAGACTCAACTCTCATATATATATATATATACGACATATATACACATAGACGCACACACCCTTGTACAAAAACTAAAACAATTCATTTTTCCCCTACCTCAATCCAAGCAAGCCTACACAATAATGCCCAAAAGAGGTCCAATCAAGGTCACCATTCCAAGTGCTCAATAGGATAACTTCCAAATAGCAACACACCATTCATGAACAACAAGATTTACTATGGTGTCACAATAAACCAAAAATATTCAAAAGTGGCTCCAACCACAAAAATCAACTCAAACCCTAAGGATAGCTAAACTAGGGTTCCATGAATGGAATACTCAAAAGGAAAGAGATAGATATGACACTTACCACAATCTCCAACCCAAAAGTGATCTCAAAACACAAGATGAACTCCAAGCTTTCAATAACCAAAAATCGGTGACAATGTTCAACTTATGGTCCTTAACAAGATTCAAGAGAAAAGGAAACCAAAAATCAATAGTTGAACATAATACTTCAAGAATGGAAAAATCTAGGATTTGAAGTTCAAAACCTCAAAAAAGCTAAAAACTTACCCCAATACTTAGAGCAAATTGAAGAGGAGAGCAATCCAAGCAATTCCCATGTCGAACACTTCTTCAAACTAAGTGGAAGGAGATGAAATCAATTTACAAGGGGAGAAGTGGAAGAGGGAAAATAAAAGTGTTGAAAGAAATGAGTTTGTAGAGAAATGGAAAAGTCTTGCAATGAAAGACTTATGAAGTTATATATATTTCCCACTATCTCTCACACTCATCCAATGTCCTATAATAAATGTGAAATAAAAGGGAGGAGATCCAAGGGCCACAAAGTGGTCTTGCAAGAAGGCTAAAACTCAAAACCCATAAAGCTAACTCAATGCCAAACAAGGCCTTAGCATCTAAGGATTGAGAATAAAGCAAGGAAAATGAATAAATGATCCAAAGGTTAAAATGAATTATTGCATTTGTGTGCCAACCAAACAAGACCCTATGATCCAAGAGTTGAGATTAAAGATGGGGGAAGAAGATCAATGGTTGGAATTGAGACAACACATAAAAGTGGGAATGACTAAATTTTTCCTAACTTAGGGTTAATTACAAGAGTGTCATCAAGACTCTCAATTACCCCTTTACCTTTTGCCATCCTCTCTATTTACCACCATGCCACCCATACATAAACACTTAGCCAAATTTCTATAATTTTCACTAAGTTCTCTTAATATGAAAATACCAATTTACCATTCGGTCATTTATTTCCCAAAATCATTCTCAACAATTTTCATTATTCTCAAAATGAAAATATAACATGCAACTTACAAATTTAATCTCATATAAAATATATAAGTCATGCTAATCACATAAACATATTAAACACAAAATAACATTAAACACATAATCACGTATGCATTTAATCATTAATAAAAAATTTAATTAGCACATAAAAATACCGGACAATACATAATTTGTCTGGCTAGACCCCTTTGGCATCTTCCAATTTCTTCTTGAGATTATTTAGGATAGTTCTGTTTGATCTTTCAGCTTGTCCATTGCCTTGTGGGTAGCCAGTTGAGGATGTTTTGAGCTGGATGCCATGTTGTTCGCAAAACTCTCTAGTCCACTTGTTGTCCAGGTTCAACCCATTATCCATCATTATCACCATTAGCGCTCTAAAGCGGCATATAATACTTGTCCATATGGACTTGATCACATGCCTGTGTGTGACTGTTGCATAGGAATCTGCCTCTACCCATTTGGTGAAGTAGTTGGTAGCTATAAGCACCAGCTTGACTTCTCTTAGGGCTTTTGGAAGTGGTCCCACTATATCAATTCCTCATTTTGCGAAAGGGTGTGGATTGAGTGTAGGGTTAAGGAGTTCAGGTGGGGGATGGATGTTGTTGCCATGGATCTGGCATTTTTGGCATCTTCTAACATAGGATTATGTGTCTTGAGAAAGGTACGACCAGAAATAGCCCTGATTGAGCACTTTGTGAGCAAGGGGCCTCCCTCCTGAGTGATTTCCGCAAGTTCCTTCATGTATCTCCTTTATGATGGCTCTGGCTTCTGAGGGAGTAAGGCATCTAAGGAATGGTCCTTCAAATGATCTTCTGTACAGCCTTCCATTAATCAAAGAGTATTTAGCAGATTTCATACAAATTTTTTATGCCTCAGGCTTATTCTCGGTTAGAGTTCCATCCCTGAGCTAGGACGCAATTGGGTCCATCTAGCTTGGTTCCCATGGAATTATGCAGACGTTTGCTGGTTGCTGGATACTTAGGAACTCTAGGTAATCTATTGGAGCCACCCTGGTCAGGTCCTGAGTGTTGGATGACGTCGTGTTGGCCAATCTATTTGCACTCTCATTTTATTATCTTGGTATTTTCTCAGGGGTAAATCGATCGAAGTTGCTGAGTTCTACCTGAGTCAGTGTTCTATAAGGCTCCATTTTTTTCCCTGCTTCGTATTCCCCATTAACTTGTCTGACCACAAGCTGGGAGTCATTGTATATTTTAAGGCATCTAATCTGAAGACTCTGAAATAACCTGATGCCTGCTAGTAGTGCCTCATACTCTGTTTCGTTATTGGAGGCTGGAAATTCTAGACGTACTAATTGTTGAATTTTGGTGCCATCAAATGTTACGATTTCCAGGCCTATTCCAGCTCCTGACACTCCAATTCTTGATATCAACAAACAGACTCCATTATGGTTCCTCCAATTCTTGATGCTTAAGTTTTGGTTCTGCTTCCAAAAGGAAGTCTGCTAGGGCTTGCCCCTTAATGGCGGTCCTGGGTACATAGGTGATATCGAAGGCCCCCAACTCAATTTCCCATCTGGTGATACTCCCTGTCAAGTCTGGCTTTGACATAATTTCTCTAATGGGAAAAGATGTTGGGACAATGATTGGGTATGTCTCAAAATAGTGTGTGAGCCTTCTTTTGGCATTGACTAATGACAAGACCACTCGTTCTATGGTAGTGTACCTTGTCTTAGGGTCTGTTAGGGACTTATTGGTGTAGAAAACTAGGATCTGGCAAGTCTTTTCCTCTTTGACCAACGCTGTACTTGTGGAGGAGATTGATACTGTTAGGTAAGGATGCAACGTTTCTCCTAACATTGGGGCCAGAGGACTTATAAGGTACTCTTTCAACTTTTGGAGTGCTTGGGACTGGTCTGGTCCCCAGACACTGCCTTTTCCTACTTTAATGGCTTGAAAGAAGGATCGACATTTATCTGTGAGTTTGGAGACGAATCTGCTAAGTACGACTACTCTCCCTATGAGAGTCTGGATTTCTTTCAGGGTTCTGGGCTTCTTTGTGTGTATTAAAGTTTTAACCTGAGTTAGACTGGCTTCTATTCCCATCAAGTTCACTATGTGGCCCAAGAACTGTCCGGAAGAAACTGCAAATGAGCACTTGGAAGGGTTGAGCCTCATCCTATAGAGCCTGACTGCTTAAAATACCTCCTTCAAGTGCTGGAGGTGGTATTCTTTTTCCTTGCTTTTAACCACAGTATCGTCAATGTACACCTCTACCGTGTGGCCCATCAGATGACTAAAGACATTTTTTACCAACCTTTGGTGGGTAGCACATGCATTTTTCAGTCCAAAAGGCATCACTTTATAGCAAAACGTACCTTCTTCTATGATAAAGGATGTTTTTTCATCGTCTGCAGAATTCATGGGGATCTGGTTGCAACTAGAATAAGCATCTAGGAATGAGAGTCGCACATATCGTGCTGTAGTATCTACCATCTAGTCAATTTTTGGCAGAGGGAAGCAGTCTTTTGGGCAGGCCTTATTTAGATTGGTGAAGTCGATACAGACCTTCAACTTCCCATTCTTTTTCTTGACGTCAACCATATTAGAGAGCCAGGTGGGGTACCTGACTTCTCTAATGAACCCAACTTCTAGTAACTTCCTGTCTTCCTCAGTTATAATTTGGTTCCTCTCCACCCCAAACCACCTCTGCTTCTTCTTTACTAGTCTGTCTTCAGGATTGACGTTGAGGTTTTGTTTTGCGACTAAGGGATCTATGCCTGGCATATCTAAATGTGACTAAGCGAATATCTCCATGTTTTCCCGCAGTAGACTGATCAGGTCTACTTTTTATATGGTTGAAAGAGTAGACCCAATGAATGTGGTTCTGCAGTCTTCTGTGGGATTGATATCTACCTCTTGAAATGGCTCTATCGTAATTTGACTATCCTGACCCTCTTCAAAAGGGTCAATCTATAATTGTTATTTCTCTCCCTACTTGGAACTTTCCTGACCCTCTTCTTCTGGCTTGGTCCATGTATTCAAGTTTTTCATGGTTACCGCAAAGCATTCCTTTGTTGCCACTTGATCCCCTGGAATATCTATTATTTCTATCCCGTTGGGGTCAACACATCTCATGGCTTGATGAAGGGTTAAAGGAACCGCTTGCATTATGTGGATCCAGCCTCTGCCAATGAAGAGATTGTATGATGGCTTAACATCTACTACCACAAAGTTCTCCTTTAATGTGTTTCTAGCGGCTGATACGAATAGCTAAATGACCCCAATTGGATCTACCCATCACCCATCAAATCCCATGAGGGGGACTCTGACAGGATGCATTTAATCAATGTTGATGCTAAGTTTGTCAAATGCCCACTTGGTCATGATATTGGTGTTGCTGCCAGGATCTACCATGACTATTTTGACCAAGCAGTTAGCCACTAGAAGCGAAATGAGCAGTGGGTCCTCATGGGGTACTTGAACATTCCTTAGGTCAGTCTTATAGAAACTAATCTAGGACTCCTTTTTTATGTTGGAAGTCTAGCATATCTCTCCTACCTTCCTGAATTTGTGTCTGACGCATCTGGGACTTCCTGACTTCCTCCGTTTCTCCTTCCACGTGTTTGCCCTGTACCATATGGATTACCCGGACCGGGGCCTCATTCTGAGGTGCGTTCCCTTAACGTTCTATTCGAATATGGTCTTTTACCACATACTCGGACTGTTCGCCTTTTACAATAATTGCCTCCACCTGTCTTCGCAAATTTTTGTAGTCATTAGTGTGATGACCGTACTCACTATGGAAAGCGCAGTGCTTGGTCATATCCCTTTGTTCCATTGGTTGTCTCATAGGCAGAGGGGGTTTGAAAATTTCCTTACTCTTATTTTCTTGATAGAGTTTGCTTAGAGTTGTTTTGAGTGGAGTCAACTTGTCTTCCACCTTATATTTTTTATCGGTTGGCTTATTTGAAGAAGAGGTTGGTGTCGGGAGGGCTGGTTTTTGGTCTTTTATGCGATCTTTTATGTGGGCTTTAACGGTCACCATAGCCGCCCTCTTACATCTGACCGCATCTTCTTCCTCAATTATGAGGTATCCTTGGGCTCTAGAGTTTAACTCCCTAATATTACATGGGGGCTTTTTACCAGAGAGGCGTGAAACTTGGTGCTAGGGATTAGGGTCATCCTATATGCCTTTACTGCCGAAAGCTGATCGTACTGATCGATGGATGACATCTCTCTTATGAACCCGGACAAGAAACTCTGGAGACTTTCATCCTTTTCTTGAGTCATGGTGAACAGACTGTAAATTGTTTTCTTCTGTTTATGGTTACCATAATATTGTGCTATAAAAATTTCACACAGTTTACTCCAACTCCCAATTGATCCAGGAGGTTGCTTCATGAACCACATGAGTGATGCCTCTGTTAGGCTGGTGGGAAACACGTTACACATCAGGGTCTCATCTTTCTTCCAGGCAGTTATCTTGGTCCGGTAATGGTAGATGTGGTCCGTCGGGTCTTTTGTTCCATCATAAAGGGTGAAAGTTGGAAACCTGAACTATTTTGAATACTCAGCCTGATCTATTTCATTTATGAAAGGTGATCTGATCATGTTAACTGTTGCGTTGGCTGCCAAATCTTTAATGGAGGGGGCCTGAGCCCTCATGCCATCAAGTATCTGCCTCTGAATCCTTTCAGACATATCTTCTAGATCCTTCATTGTTAGTGGTTGCTGAGGCAAATGAACTTGGGCTCAAAGGGTGGAGTTCTCTTCCTGTTGGCCATTGAATGCTATACTGCCCGTTCCTTCCTGATTGTTGTTGTTCTTATCTCCTTCATTCCTAGGTGGATCGCGGTTAACCGCCCCGTTGTTTGTGGCCTTATTCGGATCTACTGGATTGGCTGGATTCAGAGCCTGAGCCTGCCTCTGGCGAAGTTCAGCGTTCTGTTATTCCAGTTCTTTATTTCTCCTTTCCACCGCCACTAACCTCTATATGATTACTTGAATCTGGGCAGCTTGGGCGTTGCTTGCTTCGGCCAACGCGGAGGTTCTTCTGTCCACCATGGCTATTGTTTAAAGAGTTATGGTGAGGGAAGGAAGGAAGACAAGGAATAGAGGATGGCAAGAATCGCAGGAGAGAAAGAAGATAAAAAAACATTCGCTTCCCATAGACGACGCCAAAGTGTAAGTGCTAATTTTTGCTCAAACACTCGAATGTATTTATTGAGGTTATAGTGCCATATTTATACAAGAGATTGATGTGCTCCTTGGCCTGTTTAGATTATGATCAAATCCCTTAATTTCAGGGATTTAATTTATATTCCATATTGGACTCAATAATCCCATATTTACTTGAGATTTGGACTTGTTGGCTAAGTTAATCTAGGATTCTCTTCATGATGGACCTGGCCCATTCTATTCATTCTCTTCTAAATCAAATTGGGCTTTTCAATTTGTCGGGGCTTTATTTCTGGCCCTTACAATTACAATTGTGTTTTATGAATAAATGGTTAAGACAACTTTTATCAGTAACCAAACAGAACATTTAGCAATTTTTATTTATTATAGTTTTTTTTTGGTTGTGTATTATTATTGTTATGATTTTACTAAACCTAGGTTTGTCCTGTATTGCAGATTACTACTTGATTGTGTAGAATCATGCATATTCGTGATGGTAAAAATCATTTTCTTATCCTTTTCTTCTGAACCAATTACTTTATAATTTGATAGCTAATTTTATTGGGTTGCTTATTGAGGATTTTTATATGAATCAAATGGTTCACAAAGTTAAATCATTATATATATTATTAGAACATAATTTTCCTATTATCTGGTTATAGGTAATTCGTGTTACTTTGAATGTCTTGATTCTTTAGTTGGATTATGTGATTTATAGTGTTTGATCTAGGCGAGGGTACTACTAACTCCAAAGTTGATAATCTCTTGTTATATTGAAGATTAATTGATTCTATACTTTAGAGTAATTCTAATGTCCATCTATGTTATCTGGGAAAGAACACTGGTGTCGAGTACTAGCTGTGAAAAATGATAATGAGATTGTGTAGGAGTTTATGTTTTTTTATTTTTTAAATTACTTTTCTTGAAAATTGAATTCATCTTTCGGTGAAAAACACCATTTATTGGTATACATTCACAAAATTATTTCTCTGTTACGTGCCAATGAAATTTCAATTACAACGATGATGTATTTGCCTTACTGTCAATAACCTATTTTTTTGGTATCGATTACGCTTTCTGGGTTTTTTTTGTTCTTATTTTTTTATGTTTAAAAGTTTGATATATAATATCCAATAATAATGCTTGAGGTGTGAAAGTCTTGCCACACAAAAATTAATTTAATGTGCTTAAAGTGATGTACTTTTAATAGAAAAAATTAAAATTGAGTTTTAGTGTTGGAGTTCACGTGAAATACAATCTAATATAACTAAGTATTAACATTGGGATATAGGAATAGAGTTTAAAACTTGTAGAGACCGAATTAATTAGGTTTGAAGTCTTTGATTATTACGATTGTGTTCTCATGGATAGGCGGTTAAGACAACTTTTATAGCTTTTTGGTTTCATCTACAACTACCTTGCAAGAAATCACATTAAACAGGTAGAAGTGTCATCGATTCTGTTCTCGAATTTCTTCTGCTAAATATCAACTTCAAATGCCTCTCAACTAAAAGGGATATATTCGTTTACTGGTAACTAAATAATATTTGTTTATCCAAATGTCATATAGAATTTTATTCATTTTTGTTCATAGTCTATGCATATAAAGTGTTAATATCTTTTTATATTTAGTTTAAATTACAAATTTATGAAATTTATTAACTAATAAAAGAACCTAAAACATTTATAATTAAATATTAAATTAAAGAGTTATAAACTATAATCATCATCATTAACAGTTCATCTAAAATTGAACAAGATACATATCATATAAATTAATGAATTATAAGTTATAGTATCTGTAACACCCCGTATTATTTTTCCTTCTTCCTAAAATTCTTTTCGATTTATTTTCTGTTGTGACGTCACTTGATCATGACACCATAATTATTCTTGTTATTTCGCACGTGTAAATTTTTCGCGTTTTATGTTTTGGACTTGGCGGGACGACGCTTACGCGAGTTCTTGTTGCTGACTATGCGGTTTCGTTTTGACGTTTAACGTTTAGTGCGTCGACTAGATGGCGATACATTTGGTTTGTTTGACATTTAAGGTTCGAATGATTGGGTTTCACACCAGGACTATTTATATTGGGTTATATTCTTTATTTGGCATCTCGTGGATGTTCGGGTTTGCATGACTACGTTTGGGTGTTCCCGATATATTTTTTGGGATTTATTGTTTATATATATTATTAATTAGGAAAATATATATATGGGTATTAAATGGGTATTTATAAATATTTAATTTATTAAATATATATAAAAAAATTATATAGATATTTACATATATGTATATCGTGTATGTGTGGCTGTGATATAGACACAACGACTTCTTTCTTCTCCTCCTTCGCACAAGCCGACCATCTTCCTCCTTCTTCTCCACAGTCGGCGGCCTTCTTCTTCATCTCCACCAGTTCTTGCTACCGACAAGAAAGAGAGATAGGGGGGCAGATCGAGCTGGGAGACGAGTCGAGCTGACACGCGACCTACGATGGGTTGCGGTTGGAACAGGCGACGACAAGGTTCGACGCGGCGAAAACGCAGGTGTAGTGGTGGTGGTTCGCACTGGAGAGGTCGCGGCTGCTCAGCCGTGTGGCTATGATGGATAGTCCCGACTCCGTTCAGACTGTTTGTGATTGGTTCGAAAGCGATTTGGACTCTGTTTGGGCTGATTTTCGAATGGTAGCTTCGTTTTGGTGTCATGTATGACATACTCGAATTTTAGAATTTTTGATTGAGCGGTTCACCGAAAAATCACGATTATAGGTATGAATTTTTTATTAGGTTATTTTAGATTTGTCCAAATTTATTAACCTATTGGTAATGGGCTTCGTATAGGACGTGGAGGCGAATGTTTCCATATATTTGAAATTTTATTCGAACGAATTTGGTCGGTGGGCCCTATTTTGGGCACCGACACTATTCACGGTGGGTCCCATTTTGGCAAATAATGATTTTGGGGCATAATTGAGCACGCAGCTTTGACGACGTATCAGTGTATCCGGTTTGATTGCGGACGTGATGATTTAACGCGTGGTGCGCGTTTTAAGGAGGAAAAAATATTCTCACTACTGTATCATTTGCTATGGTTTGGGTGTGCGAACCCATCCTAGCTTTTATTTTATTTTAGATATTTATATTTATGAATATAAAATGTCTATAGAAGGGATAAAAGTGAAACAGGAGATAGAAATTAATTTGAGAAATTAAATAAATATTTTTCCTGCAAAATTAATACCTATTTGAACTGAATGAGAATAGGTAGCCTAGTAACCCCTTGAGATTTAAAGCGGGTTAGTAAAATTTGTAAAGTTTGGACTTGAACTTAGGACGTGATATTAGTTTCCCTTGTTGCTTGTGTTTTACGGAGTTTAAAACATGTTAAGGGATATGTGAAAGTGAGGGAAGTGAAAACTTAGACGTTATTGTAGTTTCCCCTTATGATTTGTGGATTATTGATTTAATTGAATTAAAAAGCATTGTTGGCTTTGAAATTTACTTTCGGCAAACAATTCCAAAATTGATGATAACAAATCATTGAAGAGTGTTTGATACTAATGAATTATCGAGTTTATATTTTCAGCAAAAGACAGGTGAACGACTCAGAAATCAAACTCGAAAAGGAAACTACTCGAAAAACAAGCTCGGAAAGAAAGCTTGATTTAAAGCGAAAAGCTGTGAAATAAATTGAAGCGAAAAAGGAAAATCAATTAATTCAACGGCAAAAGCGAAAGTCGAAGACTCGAGACTCGGGGTAGATAGGTTGGGGAGCGATCATTGTAACAAGGTAATTTTATGTGTCGATTTTATCGTATAAGCTCAAGTATAAAATGAACCGAACTCAAATGAAATGAAAAACGCTTTACCAAACTTAAATGGAAAGAAAAATATTTTTATTAAATGTTTTTCTTGTTATAGTCGACTAGAATCACCCTGTGTATTTTCTAGTAGTCGACTATTTCAACCAGTAGCTATTGGTTTTTCATCCACATCAAAAGAGTCGACTGAAACAAGCTTGAGTCGACTAGACTACTCATTGTAGTCGACTAGATGGTCCAAAGTAGTCGACTAGAACTCAATCTAGTCGACTAGATGGTCCATTATAGTCGACTACAATAGAGAAGTAGTCGACTAGAAGTTGCTTAAAATCTGCAGATTTTCAGAAAACAATTCCCATGTTTTGTGGATCGTGTTTAATGGTGTTCAAACGGCTCTTGTCTTTCAAATACTATAATCACTCTTCAAAACCCTAATGCAATGCTATATATAGAATGAGATGTGTATATTGAATATTAAGAGATTAAAAAACAAAAGAGAAAGAAAGCTATCAAAAATTCTGCAGAAATTTTCTCTTCAAAAGCCATTGAAACCAAGCTTTGAAAATCTGATTTTCTCCAAGTTTCTTTGAAAATCAAAACCTCTAGAATCTCTTCTTATTCTCCAAGTATCATTCACTGATTATATCCTTTGAGAATACATTTCTAGAGCTATTGTAAAATCACCAAAAACACTTGAGCTTATATTGATTTATCTTCCATAAAAACCTTTGGGTTTTGAGTGTTTTTGTTCTTGAGTGATTTTATTGATTACATACGAATTTGTAATCTCGGACAAGTGAAGTCCACCGATTGTTCAAGAGAGGGTTGTTCTCTTGATTGAGAGACAAGCTCGAGAGGCTTGTGTTGTAAAGGTTTGCCATTCCACCTGTGAAGGAAGGGCCATAGTGAAAGGATCGGGAAAAGTCTCAAGAAGGGGTTCTTGAGCCGAGGAGTAGGAGTTACCGAACCTCGAAAAAATCACGGTGTCAATCTCTCTATCTCTTTATCTTTACTTGAGTATTTTGCATACTATAATTGCTTGAATATCTTGTATGCTAATTTGTCTTGAAATTAATTATTATAAAAGTTTAAATTGAATCATCCACTTGCTTATTGAGAAATTGATTTTTGATTATAGTGTGTTCCATTTTCGAAAAGAGTTAGACTTATTTTTGAACACCCTATTCACCCCCCCCCCCCCCTCTAGGGTTAATTAGTGACTAACAAGCATGTTTAAAAGAATGAAATTACATCATTGTGATTTAAATGCTTTAATTGAGATAAAAGCATGTTGAATGAATGAAAATGTTATTCTTGTGAAATTTAAGGACAACTTGATGATTTGAAATATGAAATGGTGCATGAGAAAACATCCTTGTTGATTACTGTTTTAATGAGATTTAAAAGCATGTTGAATAGTTAATGACATTCGTGTTGACATTTTGGGAATATTTTCATAAATATGATGTATTACATATTTATGTCGAGGCATGATTTTTATTAAGGCCCTGTATGCATATTAAGTACACTGTGTCATGTTGAATACATGTGTGTTGGTCTATGCGGGTCGTGTAACCATGGGTTAGTTTGACTTGTGTCGGATAGTCAAATGTTTTAATAAATATGATGAGATACATATTAGTGTTGTTGCATTGGTCTTTTGAGACATAGTGCATATGGTGTTCACCTTTTGTATTGAGAATTCAATTGGTGTTGGTCTACGTCCATTTGTGTAATTATGCGTGACTAGACTTGGGTCGGATTGTCGCAAGAACTGGCCAGGAGGTGTCTCCAACCTACGGAACTAGTAAGCCGAAAAATGGGGATATAGGGTTGGTTGTTGCCCCATCGTGGTGGTATGTGCCACTCTTAAAGTCTTGGTTTGTCCATGCATTTGATCTTCGGATCCTAAGTCGCGGGCTCGTCTTGTGCAACCGCTCTTCCTTGTTGAAAGTGAAAGAGAAAAAAATTATTTGGGAAGAATCAATGCGGTACTCTTTCTAAGCGTGAATGGTTAGAGTATGTATCAGTTAACTAGTATTGGGCAAAATGTGTAACTTGTGTTGTGTTAAGATTCTATCCTTGTCACGAGTCATCTCGTGAATAGTTAGAGTGTGTATCCGTTGACCTTAATGAACAGGGTGTGTACCATGAGGAGTATGAGTCACATTGCATTGAGTTTCCATTATGTGATTTCATTTTTACATATAGATTATTATATTATTATATATGATTTAGGAGCATGTTTAATGTGGATTTTGAGATTTAATTCATATGTTATTAAAATGCTTAGTTGAAATTGGATAATGTGAAAAATATGATTTATATGTCTTGTTTTAAAGTATAATGTGAGATGAATGTTTATACTTGTTGATATGTACTTATATGCCCTTATGTGGTGATATTGGTTAGTTTAAATGGCTTTCTTTTGAGGAGTTAAAGTCGGTAGAGGACTATAAAGTTTATTGAGAGTTGAGGCCAGTTGTGGATTTTAGTATCAACTGTGATTTGAGGCCTTAGAGAAGGCAAGTGATAACATTGTAAACCTAGTTGATTATGTAGTATCAACGGTGAGTTGAGGCCTTTGAAAAGGCGGGTAATAGTCTGGTGGTCTTGCTTGGTTGCGTAGTACTAACCAAATAGATGTTTCTTTCACACTTGGAGGAATGTATCATTTATCGTACTTTTGAAGTTATGAGTTGGTTAGACGAGGTTATGATTGAACCTGTCTGATTGCGTGGCAATAGTCTCTTGATTCTGTTAGTTATCTAAAGAGTTGGTATCAAATGTGAATTTAAGGTTTGAATAAATTGAAAAAGGTATTGATTGAAACTAGTTAGTTCCTTAGTAGCGGTCACTAGTGTCATCTTTTCATGATCGTAAGGGATCGATTTTGCTAAGTACTTGAGGTACTACAGCTTTGGACTTTGTTTCTTGTGCTTAGCTCATTCTCTTAAGCATTTCTTTTACTATCCTTTGTATACTAGTATATCTTTTTGACTTATATGTCACTCATTGAGATGTTGGTTATGGTGTGGTGTCGAATATTTTCCTTGTGTTGTTAATTGATTTCATGGGGTTGGAAACATATGGTTGTGTTCTGTGGATCCAATGCGTTGCTCTTCCTTTATTGTCCTCTTGGATATTATAGGAATCCTTGAGTTGTTGCTTTGGTTGGTTTGAGAGTGCGTTCTCTCGGTATAATTGTTTCATACGTCTTTTCATTTTAAGTCTCGGGTATGAGGCTTGTTGTTTAGTGCACACACGTAGTGTTGTTAGTACATAAGGATGTAAAGATAATAAACTAAGTTACAAGAGAAAAACAAGTTACATACCTCCATGACCATTGTGGAGCTCTTCTTCAGAAGCTCAGTCCTGGAGATTTTCGACTGAGCAGCCCTATCGGCCGGAGTCCAAATCCCTTTCTCCATAACCTGAAGAGCTTCTGGCTAGGTGATGGTGAGCTGATTCACGCAGACCGGAGTCCCATCGGGTAGAAGGAACTTTTGCTCCCCGGGAATAGAAGTACGGGGGGCATCTTGAGCCTGAGGAGTTTCGCTCATTGAGGCATCAGTAGCTTGGGTCATGGGTCTCTTATTGGCCACTCCACCGCCTATACCAGATCGGGTCCTTGAGATTGGAGGATTTACCGAAGAAGGCTGAGGTGGAGCTACCGGACTTTGTGCTAGCGGAGGCACTGGAGGCGTCGGAGGTGCTGTCGAGAGCGGTAAAGAGTATACCAGATTGACCCGTTCAAGAACTTGAGTGTGTCTGGCAAAAAGGGGTTTGACGAGCAAGTCCATCCTGTCAACAACATCGCCCAAGTTAGAAATAATCTCCAGATTTGCCAGAGTCAGAAAGGTAGTGGCAGATCAGACATTGCTCTAGATCTTGGCCTTCAGAAGGGTTATCTGTTCTTTTATGAGAGACAGGGGAATTTCTCTATCCTTATAACCTAGAAACCTGTATGCGTATTCCCCCCGATGTAAGTCATAGTACTCACAAAGACAATAAGCCTTATGAAGGGGACGGTAGATAGGTAAACGAATGGCACCAAAGGTGTGTGGGATCGGGAATGTAAGAGAGAACGGGTAAAACCAATTACCGCTAACAACTACCATTCTCTCTTTCCACCCTTTATCAGACTTTTCTGTACCATAACATATACCCCGACCATGGAAGGGAAAGAGGTTGTATCTACCCTTACTTTCTCTGGAATTTTGGAAAAAATAACAAATAAGTAAGTCGGCTAAACCTAGGTTGTTTGGGTTGAGTTGAAGGGGGTGTAAACCTAACATGAAAAACACGTAATGGAAGAAAGGGTGAAGGGGAAATCTTAAAACCTTAAGGTGAACTGCCGATAGCAGAATGCTACCGGGTTGGAGTCCCTCACTCTTAGAGAAATCTAAGTAACTTGGGTAAGGGTCAATATCGACATCCCCAGGTACGTGGGTCTCATCCCGAAGATGTTTTACATCTACCTTAGGCCGGGTTTTCTTAAGAGGGACAACTATGAAGGGTTCAGAAGGCCTGGGGGCCACAGACTCCTCATTTTCATGAGAACCCCCCTTGAAGCAGGTGTTCCCGGATTCGCTAACGAACCCGAAAGGTTGCCATTTTGGGGAGATGTTTTTAGGATAGGGGCCTCTTGACGGGTAGAAGGAGGGTTATCACTACTGGTTGGTCGGCGTCAGTTGTAGAGGACATAATGACCTCCTCTACTGACCTGGTATCGTCGTTGTCGGACATAGTTCCAAGAAAGGTAGAAGAGACAGATAAGGGGCAGAGATGAAAATTGAAAAGAGATGAGTACTATCCGACTTACTTAGATAGTGAAGAGGCAGGAAGAGCTTCGGGTCGAAGCAGATGTCTGTTCTGATTGAAGTTCTTAGGACCGACAGAAAGGATTGCAGGAATAAGATAGATATGAGTTCCAGAGACAAAAGTTGAGAGAGAGAAGCATGAGCAAAAAAGTTGTGAAAGAGAATAATGAATAAATGAAGTGGCTTGGCGTGGGTTTTATAGAAGGAAAAAAACATGTCAAAGGACTGCACGAAGCCCAAAGGTCACACAACCCACGAGGAGCCGTCATGGTGCGAAGATTGAGGAAGTAATGGCCTCTTATTTTGAAATGTCATTAAATTCCCAATAATGACATGACAACTCACTACCATCATTTCCCATAAAAGATATTAAAATATATATAAGTATATGCAATTTTCGCTCATGGGCTATGATGAGAATCATAAGCCCATAACCTCAGGGGCCTTTGTAATAGTCAAAATAGTAAATGGCTCAACAAGGATGGGCCACAGGATTGATGGGTCGAAGATGGATGGGCCGAAGAAATAAATGGGCCCATAGAATTCTCTAGAAGATGAGTGATCCATAAGTCAGGGAGTTGTCGTACTTATCGAAAAGAGAGTCTAAAAAAGAAAAGAGTTTATCAAATCCCCTGATTTAAGGGATTGATAAACTTGGGTAAATGGGCTTGACCCATTTACCAAATCATGTATAAATACATGGCCAAAGATTGAATAAAGGATCCAATTTTTTACCCAATTATTATTGTGTATTTTTCTACATCTACACTAGGCCACTTATTCTCATTCAGTTCCAATAGGTTTTAATTTAGCAGGAAAAATATTTATTAAATTTTCTCAATTTAATTTTTATCTCCTGCTTCGCTTTTAACTCATATATAGACATTTTATATTCATAAATAAATATATCTAAAATAAAATAATAGCTTAGACTGGGTTCGCACTCCAAAACAACAACAAACGATACAGAAGTGAGAATATTTGTTTTCACCTCAAAACGCACGTCACGCGTTAAACCATCACGTTCGCAACCGAACCGGATACACTGACACGTTACCAAAGTCGCGTGCTCAATTCTACCCCAAAACACTTTTTGTCGAAATGGGCCCACCGTGATTAATGCAGGCGCCCGAAAATGGGGCCTGCCGACCAAAGTTCTCGGATTTTTTTTGACATATACCAAAACGTCCGTCTTGACGACCTATATGATATAGATGAAGCCCATTAGCAATAGATAAACGAAATTGAACAAATCGTGGAAAAACCGAAACGAAATCTATACCTATAATCGCGATTTCCCGTAAACCGCTCAACGAATCGAGCCCAATTTTCAGTATGACATCGTACACAATGAGAGGATTGAATCCCCAAAATTTTAGAGCAAACCGTCGCTCGAAGGCTGCCGAACCGGTTGCCTTAAAATCTCCAGCCACGTCTCGCCCATAGGCTGCCCAGCGCTGCCTCTTGGCGCGCGCGACCACCACCATTCGTCGACGGTTCCGATGCGACACTGTGCCGCTAGCTTGAAGCGCCGGCGACCTCCAAGTCGCTCTTCCACCAATCTCAATCACGTCTCTCTCTCTCTCTGCAACTTCCAGCTCTTTCTCCCTCTTTTTTTCATTCTCAATGGTGATGGTGAAGAAGAGGGTGGTCGACGTTGCGGAAGGAGGAGGAGAAGGTTTTCGATCGGCCATGGAGAAGGAAGAAGTTTAGTCGGTTGAGGTGGAAGAGAATAATGAGGATTCGTCATCTATACACCACACATATACATATATTTACCTATATATTTATCATATATATATTTCTATATATATTTAAATAAATATATAAATATATACCCCAAAAATAAATATCTACACATATATACTCTCAATTAATAATATATATGTATAATAAATCCCGAACAATATATCAGGAACACCCAAACATCGTCACACGAACCCGAACATCCACGGGACGCCAAATAAAGAAGATAACCCAATATAAATAGTCCGGGGTACGAAATCCAATTATCGGAACCTTAAACATCGAACAAACCAAACGTGTCGCCACCCAGTCGACACACTAAACGCAATCGTTGAAACGAACCCGCGTAATCGGTAACAATAAAGTCTACGAAATCTTCAAGGAGAAATCGTAAAGTCGTTCAGTCAACTTGAAACGTAAAAACGAAAAATTTATACGTACGAGATAACAAGAATAACTACGACATCATGAACAAGTGACGTCATAACCGAAAATAAATCGGAAACTAATTTCCGGAAAAAGAAAATAACACGAGGTGTTACACTATAGGTAAACGTTATGAATGAAAAGTGACGTTTGTTTGATCCTATTAAACGCATCATTTTCTCATTTCTCCCGCACCGTTTCACTCTCTTTATATTCTCCATGCCTCCCTTCTTCACTCTCACCCTCACTGGAACAGGTTCATATATATCTCTCTTCTCTGTTCATCCCCATATATATAAATTTCTAAAGATACATATTTTGTATATATAAATATCTATAGTACTTAAGATACCTATGTCATAATCCTAGCAAACTCTTTTACATTTATAACTCTTGAATTGAAATTCAATTGTAACTCTTTAAATGTATTTCTTTCATATGGATGATTATTTATCTTTTACAATACTTATGTCATAATCCTACTATGTTCAAAAATTCTTATAATTACAATACCTATCTTATAATACTTTAGGTTTAAAACTCTTTCTTATATTATAATTACAATATTTTTTTGACATTTTCTTTGTAATCTGTTTAATATTTTGGATTTTATAATCGTTTTCATCATTTTAGATTTTTTTTTCACTTTCTATTTTTTCATATTTTATTTTTACTATATTAGCCAACTCAAAATCTTTGAGACTGTTCATCTTGTTGCATTTATTCATGTATTTGTTCTATCTACTTGGTCTGAAGAATACTCTAATGGTAAAGGTTTCATAGGCATTTATTAATGTATTTTTTTTTATTCCTACCAAAAGAAAAATATTCCTTTTTTATTTTTATTTTTCTTACGCCGTTGTTTAAATTACAATGCATTGAAATATAAACCTCTATGCATTGTTTAAATATAAGCTATTTAGTTCTTAATGATATATACTAAACATTTGGACTCTTTTTTTTTTTTAAAAAAATGAATGTCTATATAATAATTGTCATTTATTTATACAAATTAGTAGTATTTAACTTTTTTCAATTAGCAAAGATTTATCTTATTAGTTGTGATAGATAAATATAATATTTTAATATATTTTAACAAAATTCATGAGAAAATTTATGGACGAAGAACTTTCAAGTCACATGATGTGCTCTATACTAGTATATATATATATATATATATATTGATAGCAAGGGTCCTTTAGCTTGTGTGTGGCTCCTTGCCTGATCATGCCCAATTGCCCATCAAATAATCCAGACAGCTAGCATCTCATTCTGAGTAAGTCAACTCTACATGATGACCCAAATGTACTGTTGAGATGGATGCACATGCATGGGTCAGACCACCATAAACTCAAAGGTGCTCCTTGATGTCATGAAATTCGGTCCAGTTTGGTTAAGGGCTTAGATAATGGGTACATGTGCATGCAAGCAGTAGGGTACCCTGCGTTTTGTTGAGGTCCAAGTTAAGCAGTTCTTTGGCCAGATAAGACTAGACACATGAACAATAATATTTAAGATGTGTTATTGAGAATCTAAGATTTGATCACCAATAAAAAATACATGTTAATAGGGAAACTGGAGGACACGTGGATTGGGCCATGAAAATCTCAAGTTGTATGTTGAATTTGTGGAGTTGGGTCCTGAAAGAATCGGCCGATTAAACTTCACCAATCAAAAATACATGTTAATACGGGAAGTGGAGGACGCATGGATTGGGCCATGAAAATCTCAAGCTGTATGTTGAATTTGTGGATCGGGTTGGTCCTGAAAGAATCGGCCGATTAAACTTCATTGCTGGATATATATATAATGGGTGCATGTGAGGTCTTACCATGCCATCTACCTTTTGCCTAGAAGGGGTGAAGTGAGACACACTGGTAAATGAGTTCAGATTATATAATGGTTGACATGAACATAACACAAAAATATTATTATTATTTTTAGGTCAAACTCGAGTAACACGAACAATTCGTTTAACCCGATTATATTTATATTTTTTCTCTTCTCTAATTGATTATAAGTTAAAATATATTAAACAATTGTAATTGGATCGTGTTAAACTCAATTTAATCAATTTAATATTATTGATGAACAAATTAAACAATTGTTTTGGTGTTGGGTGGTGTAAATGATATCATTCCCTCCAATCAAAATCCTCCGCATAAAAATTAATGACTCAAAAGTATAATAAGGATAAAAGATAAACTTGAGCATGAATTTTTATTCAATTGGACAAGTATTAAAATATTTTTGTTGAAGTATAGGAATGAAATGAAACTATTTAACCCTTTTATTATATTCTTAAAATAATAGTGATAACCAATAACTCATTACAGTAAAAAATACACAACTCTGTATATTTTTCAGGAATTGAATCATTGATTCAACACAGCATGTGACCATCACAAAGAATAAATAGGGTAAAGTGCAAAAAAAAAAAAACCTCTCAAGTATTGCAACCAACCCCTGAACTACAATAGACTCCTCTCAACTATTGATTTGTTGTAATTTGTCTCAATTTTACTACAAATGACTATTCTACCCTTCTTATTATATGTGTTATTTTAAAAAATTATGTCAATAATCTTTCACTTATTATTGTAGTTAAAAAAATTTATAGCAAAATATATTTTTTTTCATAAAAATATATTCACAAATAACTTACTAATTACTTAAAAAATAAACGCTCTATAATTTTCTCATGTTATATATAGAAATTATTTTGGATAATTACTTAAGTATGTTAATTTTTTTTTACTTAATTTTTATTTAAATAATTTAAAAATATGATTTAAACAATTGATTTTATAAATTATGTATAAATTTATAAAAATTTGAATGGAGAATATGGTATCAATTTAGTATCAATTGTTTTCTATTCTATGTTAATAAGAAAATTTGATTAAGTACAATTCAAAAAAGAAAGGGTAGTTTGGTCATTTATAAAAAAATATATAAGAGAATGAGGCAATTTGTAACAAAATGTGATAATTCAGGGGATTTGTTGCACAATTTATAGTTCAAGGGAGTTAGTTGCAAATTTAACTATAGTTTAAGAGGGGTTTATTACATTTTATCCGAATAAATATTTTGATTCCAGAAAAATAAGAACACATGGGAGGTATCCTTATAGATTTTTGGGTTATTTGCACTGACACCTTCCTGAGGTTATGGTCAATTGCATATAATAGCTGGTCAAGGAAAGTGGTGTCCCAACAACCCCTAAACTTTAAAATTCGTTGCAACGACACCCCGAAATGAATTTTTGGACAATGAAATTACTCTTGTGCCCTTTCTTCATTTTAAAAGTAAGTTTTCTTGTATATATATACTTTAGAGACCAAACTGCCCTTGGCAGTTGACGGAAATGGTGCTAGTGTACAGTGAATTGGTACAGTATTTTTGAACAGTGAATTGGTATAATGTTTATGAACAGTTAATTATGAAATGTTTATTGTGAGTTAGCCAGTGCACCTGTAGAAGGTAAACCCTCCTCAATTCATCATTTTGATTCAATATTTTTACAAATATATATTAGACTGCATATCCAAGATATCACCATAATAACATTGTTTGGCTCAATCAAGTGTGTGTGCCTATGTGTGACATACAAAAAAAAATAAAAAAACTGTCACCGTCCAATATTGCAAAATAAATGCAACTTAGTAAAATACAGAAAAATGCAAAAACGTTAAGGATGGGGTTGGTTACCACTGTGCCCAACTGGACCCACCTTGCCCAGAACATGCCTACAAAAAAAACAAGTAAAAAAACATTATAAAACTGAAATTAGAATTAATTAGAAAAATAAGTAGTACTTATAAAACAGTGACAATTTTAGAATTTATACATTGGACACATTGGGTTGTGCAGGGTGGTGTATGTGTTAATGGTTTTTGTTGTGAACTACCACCACCACCAACCTGCATTATTACATATGGAGTTGTTGGTTAAGTGTTGAGACAAGAATATTGCATATTATGGGCGTTAATTAACCCATTGTTAGTCTTTTTATTTTATTATTTTGGTATTTTTACCCGAGTTGTATGTTTAAGCATGTTATATGGGCTTTAACAAGAATATGAGTTAATTCCAAGAATTTAGCAAAAGTTCAGATTCAGAACAGTATTTAGAAGCATGGAGTTACTCAATTCAGACCAAGGTACAAGTCAGCTGTGAGCAAAGTACAAGTCAGCAAAACACAAATTTGCAAAACAATAAAAAATCCAAAATCAGGAATTACCGATCGATCGGCAGTTCCTGGCGATTAATCGATGGACGTCGAATTTACATTGGAAAATGTGCGAAAATAGCTCCAATTTTTGTCTCCTTGTGCAAGTAAAGTCAAACGACAATTTGGATAATTCAGCTGATCCTTGGTCCCCACTCAAAGTCAACTTGGAGAACAAGTAAGTACATTCCATTATTACACCAACTTTTTTCTATAAATATGTGAAGCCTACGTGAGAAGAAGACATCTCTTGAAGAATTCACAATTCAGAATTATCTCAAAACTTCTCTCTAAAATGCAAGAACCCAATAACAGATTAACCCAGTCATGGAGATGATTTCTACATCAGTGATGTAGTCTTCTCCTACCATGAGAGACTAAATCGGTATCTAGGGTTTCCTAAAAAACTCTAGCCGAGTAATGTAGAACTTTAATTATTTTTATTGCAAAGAGGGGAAGCTAAAGAGCAATTATGTGATGATTATGTAGTGGGACAATGAACTTGATTAATTAAATAAGATTCTTTATTGATTTTCTTCTTATCTTAGATTGAATTAATAATTAATCTTAATCAACCATATTTTATTACTAGGAGCTAGAACTCTGAAGGTTTAATGGTTTCTACATAATGGTCTTCATGGGCATGATAAAGTCTTGTATTTACACAATTCATGCTAAGAGAAGATGATATAGACATGCTTTTAATTTATATTAGTAAGAGTAGTTTAGAATAGATGCATGCATTAATCAGACTTTAATCGAAGATGAGTTGTAGCAAATCGGACCGATTGCATCTCTTTGGGGATTAGGCAACTACTTGTAGCGTTATTAATCTGATTCACATAAACTATATCTCCCCCTTGCAATTTAATGATCAAAGGACTGTATTATGAAACTAGTGGTGGAGTTAGAAATACCATAGACTTGTTTATCTTGAATTTAACAAATATTTAATTCTTGCTTTGTTCTTTAATTTTATTAGTGATAGAAACAAACTAAATCAAACCAATTTTATAATATAATTCAATTTGTTAAATTATGAGAATTTGGAATACGACTTTGATCTCAGTGGTTCGATAACCCTCTCAACCCAATTATACTATATACTACTTGCGTACTTGCGATTGAGAGGTAAAACTAGATCGTGATAATTCATCATATTTAACACTTTTATTTTCACACGATTTGGACCGATCATTAAGTATATAAAAAAATGGGTTATTTATAATAAACTTAAAAACACTATAAAAACATTACAGTAGACAAGGATCTTTGTGAAGATTCTCCTCCTCCTCCTCATCCACCTATTGTTGTTGCTCATCTTCCTCTTTTAGTTCTTGGTCCTTTGTCCTTCCTTGTCACTTTAGCCTTCTTTTTAGGAGCTACTGCTGTTGTTGTTGTTGATGAACTTCCTGGAGATTTGTCTGGCTGTCTGGTTTACCCCTGATTGTCCTTTAGAAACCTTTTACAACCCCTCTTATTGTGGCCAACAACTTTGAACATATGACAAGTGATGATTGAGGACCTTTTACTTGCTTGTGGTTCATTTTCTTCTCTTCTTCTAGCCACCCTAGGTCTATCAGCTGGCCTCCTCAGTAGTGGGGGATCTAAAGGCAACTTATCAACCTCCTTCCATAAAGTCTCATGATGCATGGGATGAATCAGGTGCCTATAAGCCTTGCTATACACATACTTGGTGAAAGACTAATCAGAATGCTCCTCTACATTTTCCCCTCTCCAAGTAATGCATGCACATGCATGCCTATAAGGAACACCAGTTAATTGAAACTCCCCACAACAGCATGTATGATTTTTAAGATCGATGATGTATTTCATGTCCAGCTCCTCTATCACCTCATACATGTCCCCCCAGGCCATATCAATAGACAAGAACCAGATTTACTGAGGTTGATCTTCAATTTGTTTATGATTTTTTGAACCACATGGTGATCCCAATCAACTGATTTGGTGAACCTTTTAGAGTTTAGGGTAATTTAGGGATTAGGGTTTAGGGTATTTTAGGGATTAGAGTTTAGGGTATTTTAGGGATTAGGGATTAGGGGTTTTTAGTTGTTATGGTAGTTTAGGGGTTAGTGTAATTTAGGGTGTTAATTGATATTTTTAAATTGGGGATTTATTGAGTGAACACATGGAATGTTAAATTTCAACCTTTTTTTGATAAATTCCCAATTTGTTTCACACTTAAAGTTAAATATCAACCCATATTTCATAAATTCCCAATTTGTTTCACACATTAAGTTGAAATTCAAACCATATTTCATAAATCCCCAAAACTAAACACATCATTTTTAACAAATCCCCAAAATTTCACATTTTCAGTTCAATTTCAAACATTATTTCACAAATCAATAATTTCATAAATACGCATGCAAGCACAGATATCCCAAAATTTCGCCCACAAAAAACACATGCAACCTTAAATTACCTAGACGATCAATGAAAATACCCTAGAGGGGGGTGAATAGGTTTTTTGTGGATTTATTGACAAATTAATAATAATTACGGAAAATTTAATTTTAATCCAATTCTCTATCAAGATAAATCATGTAAAGATAAATATAAGTGCATAAAATAAACCAATAGAGACATACGATATTTTTACGTGAAAAACCTTGGAAAGACTCCAAGTAAAAACCATGGACACGCTAGGGTATCGATGCACTATGAATCAAAGATTACACAGACTCTATAAAGCTTTAGACTTACAAATCCCTCCAGATCTGCATTTCTCCACTCAACGTCTGACGAACTTAAATCACTTGCGCTCCACGAAGATTCTCGCTCTGGTCTGTACTCTGACGGCTTCACTTCTCAACGGATCAAATCACCACGAAGCCTTCCGCACCGATCTCCGTACTTGGACGACTTTGTTTCACAAACAGATCTAGGCAACCACGTTGCACAAGGTGGTGTGTTGATTTTTTAGCAACTAGGTCATTCAATTGTACATAGAGATCTTCAATGTAGAAGCATAATTGAACAAACCCTAATTAAGAGAGAATAAGAATATTTTCACTAAATGGTTTTCTTTCTCTATCTCTATCTCTGTAGAAGAATATCAACGATATAAAAACTGCAGAGATCTCTCAAAAACAACCCTTCAATTCTGTAGATGTTTCTCCAATTTATAGAATAGTGAACCCTAGTTTTGAGATAACTTGTTCCCCACTTTGATTAGGATTCCTTCTTTGTGTCAAACCCTTCCAATTAGGAGTGAAACTGACTTATATTGATATATAAACATGTATATAGGTCAATAAGCTATAGCCATATTATCAAACTTCAAGTCGAGGTAAAATCTGACAATTCATGAAATCTGCAAAAAACCCCTCGCTAGGCACCTACGCCTTAGGCGTATCCCTTGAGCGTAGATGCAGCAGAACACTGAGCGTACCCTTGAGCATAGTTTTTCACTTTCTATCCACTTTTAGGTTCTGTAGGCATAGGCTTAAGCGTAGATACTTTATGAAATCACTTTTCTCTACAACTGTGCCAAAATGACCGTATTGATTCCACGAGACTTTTTGCTTTAGGTGACGGCTTTAGAACATATCGTTTTTGCCATTCGGGAGACATTTTTACTCAATACGCTCACTTTTTGCACTTCACTTGTATTCTTCACTACTTCAATGCTTTATTTTGCCTTTGTCGATACTTGTAGATGTCGTTGAAACCAAAATGACATATCTAACACTCAACATGATGATTGTCTAGAACATGCCATAAATAAACAATACTCAAAAGTGTTCTTACAATCTCCCCCTCGACATTTCTGAGACAAAACCATGTTTTACAATATAATCTCACAAATAACAACATAACATCTATACCTATGAACACACATCGACAAAAATAGAAATAAACTGTCACATTGCTTTCATGACGATCTACCAATCCTGTAACCACAACACTGAACAAATCATTAAACGCAAGTGTGAAAAACAGATATAAAATGATCATAAGAAAAACACAATATCCATGTAAACATAATGATCATAAAACACACACTCCTTCTCACTTACTCAATACTTCTCCCCCTAAAACCATTACTTCCCCTTACTCAATACTTCTCCCCCTAAAACCATTACTCCCTTACTCAATATTTGTCCCCCTTTTTGTCATTGAAATGACAAGAAACAATAAAAATAAACAAAGCACATGAGAGAAACAAGGGAAAAACTCAAGATGAAAACATAGGGAAAGGATCACAGATATATTCTATAAGATTATATGCAGATTCTCAAGTAACAAAAAATCTCTCTAATGCATGAACTTAATACTAAAGCATGAATGCAAAATGCAAAACAAAAAATATTTTTGTTCTTAGAAATATGTGACCAGGGCAGTAGAGACAATGAGCTAATAATTAACACATCATATTCGCATATTTGACTTGACTATTATACACATGATGATGAAGAAAATCAGCACACACACCTTATAAATATAAGTAGTCACAAGGTAAGCTTTACATAGCATTTGCATATATGAAAAATATTCAGGTGCAAACAAACAACTAAGATGAAAGCAATACATACTAATTCTGATAATCTCCTCACTAATTATGATGACACTTCAGTCCAAAACCTAAGCTAGAAGTCAAATCTTTAACTCGGACCTTATTGCTAATTAAAGGAACACAATTTAATCTTTTCAACCTTTTCACCATAACCCTTTTTATCTTTCTAAGCTCTGTATTTTTCAGCGAAGATTTTTAGTCCCGACCACTGGGCCTGAGCTTCTTCCATAGGATTTATGCTCATTAGTCTTCTCCCTTTTTTACGCTAACACTCATGTTTACTGAGGCAAGAGGCCTGGTTACTCAGATTGAAGAACTACCTTTTGCATTTCTATAATTTAATCATCTCATCATTTTTTAATATTTTAACATTCATAAGCATGCAAAAGGTATTAAAAAACATAGATCAATCTAGCATAGCTCATGAACCTACATATCACTTCAGATTAGATGATAAAGACTAAAAGTTTCAACAAGTATTACAGTCATCTCCGAAGTAAAACAAGCACCCAAAGTTGATGAGTTCCAAAAATAATACTTAAACATGTCAAGTGAATAACTCATAATCTCAGGTCAGACTAACAACTCTAGTTCCCATAAGCATAACAAGAAAAGTAAATATAAGAATAAAGTGAAATATGACAACCATTTGTATCCTTAGCCAAGCTCAACATGCATGCATGCATGAATAATCCTAATAGTAGCAAAAACATAATGCATGCATAATAATAAAAATAATAAAAAATAAACATGCAAATAAAATAAAAAATGCATGATAATGTATCAATTCTAGGATAAAAGATAATGCAAGATATTCCTAGAATAATACATATGAAGACATCTATCCTAATGATAACATGTCACTAGATTTTCTAAGATGTACATGCTTTTGAAAATCTAATGATTTTGTAGATATGTCTGTTGACTGAGAATCTGTAGATATATACTCAAGACCTTTTTCAGAATTAGAGTCACGTGCTAGACATGTAGTATGAGTGACCAAACAATGTAATTCATCGTTTCTAACCCACGCTTGTTTAATTCTCGGTGCTCTATTTGCTAGCCTAGACAATCTCTTTACCTCTTCACTCAACACCCGAATTTGATTTTCAACATTTGGTCTTTTCTAAGTCCTATGCTTCCGCTCTGATTTCAAAGTTTTTCCTCTTAATTTTTAACACACGGGTCGAATGTGACCTTCCACTCCACAGTGATGACATATCGGGATAAACCTTCGATAACAATGATTCGAACCCTTATTGACTCTAAAGATAAAAGGAGGCTCACTCTCAACAAGTTTTCTAACATAAGATTGAGCATTAAGATTCCTATCACACTTACCCTGAGAAGAACTAGATGCTTCTTGGGAACCCTTTAGAAAGGTTGTTTTAGAAATGATGTTTGAATCACTCAATGTTCCTTTGAACCCCAACCCTTTTGTATTTCCTGCAGATTTTCCAGCACTCAACATATGATTCAGCTTAAGTGTTCCACTATACCATTTATGGATAGTTGAGTTAGCATCCTTCAATTCCTTCTCCAATCCCCCAATCCTTGTAGATTTCTCACTCAATTCCAATCTTAGAATCCTTAATTCTTCATTGAGACCATCTACTATCTTCAAAGCCTGAGTCCTTTCTTGTTCAAACTTGATCAACTCTTCTCTTAAGGATTGTCCCTCCTTATCAACATTTTTGAACTGAGCTATATATTTTGAGAAGTTTTGCTCATATAAACAGACTTTTCATAGAGTTTATTGTGAGCATCTTCATATGAGTCCCCACGATCTTCATTATCCTCAGAATCTTCACCTTCAAACATGATGCGACGTCAGGTGTGTAAAAATATGTGGTTAAAAAAAACACCTTAACGACTCTAGGTTTTACCCTACGCAAGCGCACGTATCAATTATAGAATATCAAATGGCTTGAGTAAGGGATATCGATCCCACAGAGACTGAGATTGTTCACTTTAATAGTTCAAAAATACTGAATTATATTTTCTGAAAAATGGTTTGTTTGGGTGGTCAAAGACTAATTTATCTATTTTAACTAACAATTATCTAGAAGCAAATTAAATTGGTTGTGATTCAGATGAGAGAGAAAACTAGGGTTTTCATCACTCCACCACTAACCACATAATACAGTTCCTCACTCTATCAATTATACGAGGGCGATCCACAACTGTGAATCAGGTCGTACCGCAAATAGCTAAATACGACCCTAAAAAGGAATACCATCAACCGAATTGCGATAACCCATCTCATGACTGACCTAACAAGTACATACCAATTATACTACTCTAATGTACTCCTACTGCATGAAAATAAACTAAAGCATGTCTATATTAAATCGCCAAGGCACGACCTGCGTCAACGTAGGGTTTTAAGTTTCATTACCACCATTGTGTAGAAAACCATAATTAAGCCTCCGAGTTCCTGCTCATATTGAATAATCATAGTTGTGCAAAATAATATATTCATTCCATATAGGACAAGAATTTAGAACAAACATATAATTTTATATTGCAAAATAGTACGGTCTCTTAACTACTACAATCATCACAGTATGGTCAACAGTTTCCCATCTTTACAATTGAAAATAATAAAAGAACTATATTACTTTGCTATGGTTTTCCTAGAAAACACTAGATACCAAGTTAGTTAGCCATGGAAGAAGGTGACTGTATCGTTGATGTAGAAACGCTCTCCATGGTTTTCCTCTCCGGATCTCTAGGTTTGAATATGGCTCTCAACAGCAACAAGTCTGAATGAATGAATGTCTCACCAAAACCAACCCCAACGTGTACCAGGATCAGAACTAGAACTCGAACCCCCTCTCTCTGATATATGATCGTGTATATATAGGCAATGGTATAGAAATGCGCTTTTTAGTCTTTTCACTCTCCACTTCATGCAAACCCTAACTTCTCATATATATAAGTGTATATACATGTATATAGAGGTCTGGAGTCACAAACACATCTTCCAATCAAACCAGGGATGACATAAGCAAAATCTATCGAGAAACCTCAAAAAGTTGCCGCATTTACGCTTCAAGTGTAGCTGGCCTACGCTTCAAGCGTAGGTCCCAATCGTACCTCCTAGTGTAAAAATGTGATTTCCAGCCACTTTTTAAAACTAAAAGCGTAGGTATTTTATGGAATACCACTTTTCTCCGTGAATGAACTAAAACAACCGTCTTGAACCCATGATACTTTTTGCTGAAGATGACGGCTTCTGGAAATGTTATTTTTGCCCTCCGGGAACCATTTTTGTCCCGGACTGCCTCTTTGACTCTTCTCTTGGATAGAAATAACACACTCTTCAGTTAATTCACCAAAGTTAGCTACATTTCTTCATTAAGCTCCTGAAACATGTTTTAACACACAAATGCCATAAAAATACCAAATAATGAAATAAAATGATATAACAATAATGATTCAAGGAGTTAAAATGTCTAATATTTGACACATATCACATCCCCAAACTTATATTTTGCTAGTCCCATAGCAATAAACTCAGGGAACTTTATTGTGATGATCTTTTTAGTCTAACTAATCTAACCTAATCCCTTACTTTTGTGAGGGTTGACGATTACACTTAGCACGTGTAACAAGCCTTTTAAACCCCTAGGTTACTCCTAGTGGATGAGTGAAGTCTCGTGAAGGTTTCCAGTGATGGTACCTACAAACATATCATTTCTCTGTAGTCACGCAATCATGAATTCACACATAAATTCAATTAAGTTATGATATAATGCAAAAGACAGCATGAATGCAAATACTCCCACTCACTACCGAATAACAATTATTTCGAGCTTCGTGTTATGAATGGTTCCCACTAAAGTGAATGATTTTGCTACTTTCTACTCTCAATCAAGACAACCTTTCATGTTTTTGTGAACACTCGACTACAATATTTCAGTTTCTTTTCGCCTACTTCATTGATCAAACTCTACCATTTTAATAAAAACATACTATTCCCATCTTTCCACTTTTCATCCATTTTTGTCTTTCTAAGTCTCTGGACTTTTCAGTGAGGATTTTTAGTCCCGACCAACTGGGCCCGAGCTTCTTCCATGAGATTTATGCTCATTAGTTTTCTCCCATTTAAACGTGAACAATTATATTGGTGATACCAAGGCCCGGTTACTCAGATCGAATAACTACTTTTTGCATTTTATTTTCTCAAAATAATTTCTTTTCAATTTTCTCCATTTTAATCATAACATCTCCCCATCTCCCTTTTTATTGTGGCAAAATTATTTTTCAACTACTTAGTCAAAAATCAACCTATTTCTCATATTAAATGTGTGTTTGTGCTTATAGGTCAAAGTCGTCTTTCTTAATTTCAATTTCACTCATTCACTCACCCATGTAAAACCACATCACTTCACTAACTCAATCTAATCATTACTCTCATGAATGGGAATATCCCATTACATACTACTCATGCATCATATACACAAACTCAATCGAATTGTAATGCAAAACATTCATGCATGAAAATAAAGAACTGCTCCACAAATTTTAAAATTTGAAATTTTTCCAAACATTTTCATTCCTTGTAATACTATACCCTCAACCCCAAACTTAAATCAGACCATGTCCTCATGGTAAAAAATAATATAGGAGAACAGATACAGTTACCCTTGAAGCTTAATTCTGAATTCCAAAGCAAAGCGTGAATCCCCTCCCTCAAACTTGATTTGGATCACCTGTAGATATCATCAACAAAGCACAAATACCCAATCATAGCAAGGGAAAAGAAATTTCATCATAAATATCCAGAAATCAACACATGTTTTCAAGGAATCGGAGATTCTCTTTTTTTATTAGTATTTTATTTTTTTTCAAAAATAATAATAATAAAATAAAAAAATAAAATATATATATATGATTTGGCCTTAAGGGCCTACGATCCTAAAATAAAATAAAATAAACAAAGACATGGCAAGGGTCTATCGTCCCTAAAAATAAAATAAAACACAAACAAAAATCCTAAACCTAAATCTAAACCCTAATCTTCCTCCTCTTCTTCATCTCTTGACATGGCGTTTTTCAACCATATCCGGCAGTCTGCAGTCTCTTTCAACTTTTCCAAATCTTTCTTCGGATATATCTTCATAATGGTCCACCGCATGTCATGTATCTCCTTCATCCTATCCCCTAATTGCTCGGCAATGATCTTCGATAACAGAATCGGGTATGGAAGATAATGTTCAAATTTATTAGCACCCGCCCATTCTTTACTCACAATTGCTCTGGCAATCGACATCTCAGCCATAATCAATGTTGGAACACACACTTCATACCCATGAGTTAGGGCATAAAAAGTTCTAAGCATAGTGCGATCCGTTCCACTAGTCCGATTATTGGGTCGAAGTTTAGCCGAAATGGCACAATCCAAATAGAGCAGATCTGACTTCAACCACCAATTATCACACGTCCTATCTCTTGGATCTGATATTGCACACAATTCTTGAACCATCTCATCATCCGTATGTGGCCATACTTGAGGATGTTCTTTCAATATTCCTTGTAAGTTTGTCGGAGTACTGATTGGTATATTCCACGCATCGGCAATACTTTTCCTTCCTATTACTATAGGAGCACTCTACTGAGTCACTTTAGCCTTCATAAATTCAAATCCTATCAGTCCCGAAATCGTTATATTTTCATAGAATTTTCGAACCAAGCTCGGATACACATTTTATCCCGCCAGTTTTTCTAAACTTTTCAATCCTCGTTCCTTAAGGATTTTACTTTCGGGTGCAATTAATACTCGGTTCATCCTCTCCCGATGAAATATCTCTTCAAATTGCAATCTTCACTGCATAAATGATTTCGGTGTGGTTCGGCTTCCATTCTGACTCGTAGCTCCTTCATTCAAGCTCTTCATATCCACATATGGTTCTATACCTTCTATGAATTCCTCTGAGTCAAAATAATCTTCAATAGCATTATCCATACGAACACTCTCAAGATAAAAAAAAATATAAGAAAAATAGAAGAAGAATATCGAACTTTAATGCTCAACTCTTGAGAATTGTGAATTGTGAATTGTGTCTACTCTATGGATGTATTTATAGATGGATGATGTAGAATCAGAGAAGAAAAAGGATTTAAAACCCTTGGATGACTAGGAAAGTGGAAACAATGACTAATCAAACTCCAACTTGTATTTGCATTCCTTTTCCTTGTCAGATTAGGATTACTCTAAAAAGTCTACAAAAAAATTCAAAAAATAACTTAAACAAATCCTAATACAAGTATAGATACCAACTAGGCCAAAACACCCTGCAAATGGGTCAAATTTTCAAAATTCAAAATATTACCTCGTGATAGCTTACGCTTCAAGCGTAGGCTTGGCCTGAATTTTTATTTTGTTAAATATACTCTTTTGATCAATCCAACACATATACACCCCCAAACTTAAACGCACAAATGTCTGCATAGTACGATATAACATTTTGAAAGAATTCAAACTATTCGCACATGTAAAATAAGCGTAAAAATCCGGGGATATGTTCAATCTCAATACGATTGATCATAAACCTTTTATTTTATAAACTAAGAAAATAACAAAAATATTTAGAAAATAATCATCCAAGCGGTCACATAAAGCCCTATACAAAACTATCCGCTCGACAATTTATCTCCAATGTATATAAAAAAATGAAATAAAAATAAAACAAAAACCTAACTAAAACTAAACTAAGCCTCATTATCAGAGGTCGGTGGTGTAGGTGGAATCTTCACACCCATATGCTGACTCATACGATCAATCCTATGAAATAACCGCCTCTGATCACACTGACTACACACTGTCTCACATTGCCGAGCCTATCTCTCCTCAGCCAATGTCTATTCTAACCCTTGCATCCATGCAATAAGAGCATCAAACTGTCCCTGAGGCAGAGTACCAGTAACACCCGCAGGTGCCTCTGGCAACACAACATCCTCCTCATCAACCGGCATCTGTGGCATCTTATCATCATCAGCAGTCTCAGCATCCTGAGCCATACGTGCATCAGCCTGACCAATGTCACCAGCCTGCTCCTGGGCCTGTGCATCTGGGGTTGGTAATATGCCGAAACCTAGTCTCTGCCTCATAATAACATCTCCATGCAACCGGGTCCAGACACCAGTCCACATCCTTCTGACATACGGGGTACCCTCTCTGAATCTATTCCGCTCATTTGCAACCATCTCAATCCCGGCATCCATTATAAGCTTCATCACCAAATATGAGAATCGAATGAGAAATAGACACTGACCAACCTTGGTCTCCTTACGCAAATGGATATATTGTGTATATAGGCCCTCCCACAAAATACGTGGGATAGAAATCCACCGCCCGAACTCAAAAGCATAGTGGAGGGCCAGAAATGGCGCATAACACATAGTAGTATGGCTGTGCGACAGAATCTGGGATCAGACTATCACATCCCAAAACCAAAGCATCGGGTGATAGTTCGCCTTCTTCGTGTAGTTCCGATGTGTATCAGCCCACTGCCCTGCAGTCTGAAGTACAATAATCTCAAAAATAGATGGGAGTATCTCAGGCATAGGTGGGAATGCAACAGCTAGCTCGGGTGGACACTCGTCCGGAATACCCCACGCCTCAGCAATAGTCTGGAGAGTAATCTCAATCTCAATACCTCGAACCACTGTCCGTAGTCTCATCCCTCTACTGAAATGACGCATGTGTAGCCAGAACTCCCGGATCATATCCTCGCAAATATATGAAGTAACCGGAGCAAGAATAGATAATAAATATCGGGCCTTCAATCTGCCGATTGTCCAGGCGGGGATAGGCTGTAATCCCTCAAATATCTGCAATAAGTATATACGCTCTTATTGATACCCCTTCCGGATTGCCCAGTCTAGTAAATCCTCAACCAATGTTGTACGGTGCACAGGTAAAAATATAGTCAAAACTCCAGGATCACCCTCCACATGTGGCTCCGGTACCCCCTTATCCGCTCGATCATCGCCCGGATTGGCATCATCCTCCTGCTCAGCATCATCCCCCTGCATCACACTATCACTCTCGGTATCCTCATTTATCTCCTCAAGCTGCGGCTCAGGTACAAGTGGCGGTGATTGTGCCCGAGGAACAAGTGGGTCAACAACAAGGCAACTATGGGTCAAAATGATGTCGCGTCCCTGTGTAGAGCTCTTTGGCACCTCTGCCTCAAAAGATGAAGATGCTGAGTTGAGATATTGTGGTCTCTTGGCGCATGTACTCTGGCAGCGAATAGGGGACGGTGCAGGAGATGATGATCTCGACCTCTGTTGCACCAGTGGATCAGTCGTAACTCCAGCCTATGCCACTCGTCTCGCCGATAACTTGGTCCGTGCAATGCTTATAATAGGGAATTTCCGAAATGTAAGTGATAAGAAACCAGACACCGAATCAAACTCAATCTATTTCTAAATATACCCAATATGATGATTAAACAAGCCGTCGTCCCAAAAATTCAATATTTAATAAGTTTTCGAAGTCGAAAAACTCAACATTTAGAAAACGGATCAAAACACGATTTTGATCGGACTCGTTCATCAATACTAGTTTAGAATAGTTAAATAAGTCATATAAAATCAAAATAATGGAACAAAACTCACCGAATTGAGATAAATGATGATTTTCCAAGAATTGAGTTTCGAAGACTTTTCGAGTTCTTCACGCGAATCCGGACGAATCACCAACTCATCTGACAATCTGGTAGCAAGGAATGATGAGGAATTCGATGAATAAATGGTAGAAATAAACCTTGTAAGGATTTGTGGAGAATTAAGGGAGAGAGAGAAGTTTGAATGAAATTGGGGGGAAACTGCTTGACGGGTCTGTTTTATAACAGGCCCGTAGCTGAAGTGTAGCTGGACTTATGCTTGAAGCGTAGGTCCCCATGGCCCAAAAATATTTTCTTCTTCAAATTTCGTCTTCATCCCCATCCACTTTTAATGCTTCCTAGGCTCAATTTATACTTCTTACTCAAATGATGATGGCCTCGTGACTTATTTTTACAAACTCAATCTTAAATACCGAAATGACTAAATTACCGTCTACAAGTACAACATAGGCTTAAAATCTACTCTTCTTCACCTAGTACCAATGTTTAACGTTATTGGTACGACATTGTTGCTTCTCAATACTCTGGATAAAGCTTATCCAGCTCGGGTGGTGGTTTAGTTAGATCGATCGTTTCTACCACACACTCAGCTGGTTGCACCTCTATATAATGCTTCAATCTTTGTCCATTTACGACAAACTTATTTCTAATGTTAGGATCATCGAGCTCCACGGCTCCATGGAGGAAACAACTTGAGTCTCGAATTAAACAGCCAAACCTTTTGGCCGGGCTCAAAAACTTTGTTTCTAATATGTTTATCATGAAACACTTTTGTTCGGGCCTTGTAAATCCAAGAGTTTTCATACGCATTATTTCTCAACTCTTCAAGCTCTTGAAGTTGGAGTTTATGCTGCGCACCGACTTTCTTTATATCAAAATTCAGTCTTCGAATAACCCAATATGCTTAGTGTTCCAGCTCTACAAGGAGATGACACGTTTTACCATACACAAGACGGTATGGATACATACCAATCGATGTCTTAAGCGCAGTCATTTACGCCCAAAGTACATCATTTAGCCTTGAGGCCAATCCTTCAAATCCGGATGCATAGTCTTTTCCAAAATAGTTTTAATCTCCCTATTAGAAACCTCCACTTGTCCTTGTGATTGGGGGTAATATGGCATACCAATTCTATGAGTGACACCGTACTTCTTACACAGAGCAGGAGGAAACTAGTTGTCAAAATGGCTTCCTCCATCACTGATCAAAATTCTTGGCATACCAAATAGTGAAAAAATGGTCGACTTTATAAATTCTTCCACCACGTCATGGTCAGCACGTTTGGTGGCTATAGCTTCTACCCATTTCGAAACATAATCAACCCCCACAAGTATATACTCCTTCTTATCTGCTTTCGGAAATGGTCCCATAAAATTAATACCCCACACATCAAATAATTCTACAATTAGAATCGGGGTTAAAGGCATCATGTCTCGTCAAGATATGGATCCAAGCTTTTGACATCGCACACATGCCTTACAAAACTCGAAAGCATCTTTAAATATGGAAGGCCAGTAAAATCCACTCTACAACACCTTATGGGCTATCTTCTGAGCTCCGAAATGCCCTGCACACTCCAACGTGTGATAAAATGTTAGTATGCTTTGCACCTCACTCTTGGGGACGTATTTTCTGATAATCTTATCAGAGCAATACTTGTACAAATGCAGATTATCCCAGATATAAAATTTGACTTGGCTAAAGAATCGGTATTTCTCATATTTAGACCATGTTTTTGGGATTCGACCTGTGGCTTTATAATTGACAATATCAGCATACCACGATATTTGTTCAACCACAGCCATGTTGAACAGATGTTCATTCAGGAAAGAATCCTTAAGAGGAGTAATTTCCTTTGTGGATTCGACAATGATTCTTGACAAATAATCCTCAACAATATTCTCTGAACCCTTTTTATCTTTGATTTCCAGGTCAAATTCTTGTAGCAACAGAATCCACCGAATCAGTCAGGGCTTAGAGTTTTTCTTCGTCTGCAAATGCCTCAGAGTGGCATGATCCGAGTAAACAACAACCTTTGTGCCCAATAAATATGATCAGAATTTATCCAAGGCAAAGAAAACTACCAGCAATTCCTTCTCGGTAATTATATAGTTCATCTGAGCTTCATTTAGAGTCCTACTAGCATAGTAAATGGCATACAACAACTTATCTTTTCTCTGACCCAACACATCTCTTATGGCATAGTCAAAAGCGTCACACATAAGCTCAAATGGTCGAGACTAATCTGGCAGACGAATAATCGAAGCTAATGAAAGTTGAGTACGCAGCTCCTCAAAGGTATGAAGGCACTCTTCGTCAAAGACAAAAGTTGCGTCCTTAGCCAATAAGTTGCATAATGGCCGGGCAATTTTGTTGAAATCTGCTTAACAAATGTGGGAGGAGACAATTTTGAAATTAATTCAACTTTTGCTTTATCTACCTCTATCCCTCGCTTAGATACAATATGGCCTAATATTATCCTCTATTGAACCATAAAATGGCTCTTTTCCCAACTTAGGATCAGATTTGTCTCCTTGCATCTCTTAAGTATCAATTCTAGATGTTTTAAACAGTCTTCAAAGGTTTCCCCAAAAACTGAGAAGTCGTCCATGAACACTTCAAGAAATTTCTCTACCATGTCAGAGAAGATAGACATCATACACTATTGGAATGTTGGTCGCGCATTACACAAACCAAACGACATCCGTCTGTAAGCAAACGTGTCATATGAACAAGTAAAGTGGTTTTCTCCTGATCAACAAGATCAATCACCACCTGATTGCAGCCGGAATACCCATCTAGAAAGCAGTAATAGCTCTGCCCGGCTAACCTCTCCAAGATTTGATCAATAAATGGTAACAAAAAATGATCCTTCCTGATGCTCAGATTGAGCTTTCTGTAATCAATACACACACGTCACCCTGTGGTCATGCATTATGGAATTAGCTCACCTTTCGAGTTTGGCACCACTATAATGCCCGACTTCTTCGGCACCACCTGAGTTGGACTTACCCATGTGCTATCAGAAATGGGGTAGATGATACCCGCATCTAGAAATTTTACCACTTCTTTCATCACCACCTCTTTCTTATTTGGATTCAGCCTTCGTTGCGTTTCTCTTAATGGTTTTGCATCCTCCTCAAGATGTATGCAATGTATACAAACCGAGGGGTCTATGCCTTTCAAATCAGCAACGCTCCATCCTATTACCTCTTTATTCTCACTCAGAATCGCGACTAGACTTGATTCCTGTTTTTCTATTAATTTTGAAGATATAATCACAAAAAGAGTCTCACCAGGTCCTAAGAAAACATATTTCAATTTTTCAGGCAATTCCTTGATTTCCAAGGTAGGAGGTGTAGTTAAGGAGGGAATTAGTGGAATATTTAAAACTATCGGGAGCGGTTTAACCGGCTCCCGCCATGGTTGAGTATATAAAGCAATCTCCATCACATCCGACTCTTCATTTTATAGCTTCCAGTATGTCTCCCAATCAGCAACCTTCTCATCTGGCCATTCTCTATTCATAAATGACTCTAGCTCATCTTTCTCCAGGATTTGAGTTGAAAAATATGCTATGATATAATCCAGTTCATCGCATTCATTAATCTAGAAACATTCCCCAGATTCAGGACATTTGTGCCTTTTTTCGAGCACATTCATCCTGACCTTCATATTTCAAAAGGTCATATCCATGGCTCCGGTTCTGTAATTGATGCATGCATTTGCCGTAGCTAAGAATGGTCTTCCTAGTATTACTGGAATGTGCTTCTTTGAGTCAAGGACGGATTCTGTATCCAGGACTACAAAATTAACCCGAAAATAAAACTTGCCCACTTGAACAATGACATATTCAAGCCCTCCTCTTGCCTGTTTGACTGATCGATCGGCGAATTGCAGTACAACCTCAGTGGGGCTGAGCTCACCCAACCCTAGTTGTTGGTAGACTGAATAAGGAAACAAGTTAATACTCGCACCTAGATCAAGAAGAGCTTTACCAATTTCCTGGTCACCGATGACACATGGAATAGTAGGAGCACTGGGATCATTCCTCTTAGGTGGAGTATCACTAAAAAGCAATAAACTCACTTGATCAGTCAAGAGTATTTTTATTGGATTCTTCGCTCTGCTCTTTCGCTTCTGAGTGCAATGATCCTTGAAAAACTTAGCTTAAGGCGGTATTTGGGCGATTACATCTAAGAGAGGTAAATTGATCTTGATTTATCGGAATGTTTCCAACATATCAGATTCTTTCAACTTTTCGTACTTTGCCGGCTCTCTAATACGCTGAGGAAATGGTGTTACCTCCTCGTAAATTGCCATGTCTGGCTCTTCAAGTAATGTCTAATCGACATTGTCTTTTACTGATGGTTGGTCTTTTTGCACTCTTTCAATCGCTTCCCTTGTAGCCTCTTTCCTCTGTTCTTGTTCTACCTCTTTTCTTCTTTACAACCTCTTTCATGCTCCGCCTTAACTCGACTTTCCACTTCCTTTCCACTTCTCAAAGTCGTGATTGCTTGAACTGTTTCATTAGGTTCATTGAAAAATGACCCGAGATCCAGTGCTTGTTGTAGCCTTGGGTTAGCGACCGGCTGACTAGGTAATCTCCCTGGCTCTCTTACATTTCTTTCATTAGCCATTTAGCCCATTTGCATATGTAGTTGTGCCAATGATTGGGTATGAAGACCTACCTTATTATGGATGTCCAGTATAACTTGTTCTAACCTATTAGTCTGGAAATCGGGTGGAGGAGTTTGATTTCTTGGAGGCTGGGTTTGGTAATTATATGGCTGCACAACTTGATTGTTATTGAATGGCTGAAGATTTTGGGAATTATTAAATGATTGGAGAGCTTGGGAATTATTATATGTTCTAGGTTGGTAGTTGGACTGAGAATTTCTAGCCATGATTGTTGGTTGTGAGTATAATGATTGTTGACTCTGTCGGAACCTTGGTTATTGGTTATATGATTGTTGTCTCTCAGTGAACCTTGGTTGTGGGTTATATGAATGATGTTTGTCTGTGAATCTTGGTTGTTTATTGGATGATTGCCATTGTTGGAACTTTGGTGGTGGATTATCTACATTGGTAGATTTGTAAGACATGAGTGGATGATTTCTGGCATTGAAGGTGTATGAATTGGTGAAAGGAACATTATTGGAATAGTTCCACGACACGTTGGCATCAACAGCCATTATCTCCTGCCACTCATGTTGGGAATACTCAGCTCAGCTTCGACTTCAAACGTCTCTCTAGGAGGGGAATGACTTCGTTGCATAAACTTTTCAATTTTCTCTAATTTCTCTCCAAACAATGCCATGGTATCTCTCACATCATCATGTTCCACAACATAAGGTTTCTCAGATCTCCTATCCTATTGTCCACCTCTAAACCTCAACTCATATTGATATTGAATTATGTTTTCACTGATATTATCAAATATCTCCAAAAGTTTTTTAGCTGGCTTCAAGATAAACTGACATTGTATTGCCGTATCTATCAAAGTCTTATGCGCTTCTCCAAGTCCCATGTAGAAATTTTTAGCAATATCTTGTTCAGAAAACCTATGATGGGGACATTTATATAAAATTTCATTATATCTTTCCCATGCATAATGAAAATGTTCACTAGATAACTGCCTAAAGCTTTTGATTGCATCTTGTGGTTCTGAGGTTTTTGCTATGGGGTAATGCTTTTCTATGAATTCTCTCTTAAGGGCTTCCCAATCAATTTTAATTTCTTTTGCTAATTTGATGTACCATCTTATAGCTCTCTCTTTCAATGACCAAGGGAATAATCTCACTAGCAAGTCATTTTTGGGCAAATTGTCATACCTAACAATAGAGGCTACCTCTAGGAAATCATTGATGTGCTGGTATGGGTCCTCTATTCTAAGGCCTGAAAATTTTGGAAGCATATTAATCATGTTTGTCTTAATCTTGAAGTGCTTTCCTCCTTCTTCCTTCGGAAAATCAGCATAGGAGTCGTACGCATCGGGCGCGTAATATCTTTTTAGTGATGTCTCTGGTGCCCTTTGTTGGTAGGCCCTTTGGTCAGCCATCACTTCTTCTTGCAGACAATGATGCCCTTCAATAGATCGACAGAGAGTCTTTTCGATCTCAGGATCGTACTCGACTAATGCAGTGCTTAAATGAGAATGGGTCAGTCTATCGGTCATATGCTACACAAATAGCTATAATTTTTTTTTCTTTTTCAAAATTTTTTGTGAAATAAAAATTAACTAAATTAACTACTTTTAAATTACAGAAAATAAAGCAAGAATTAATATGCAAAAATCTAGGTCACTAAAACTCACAAAAGTTCTAGACACAACTTTAGAAGCTCCATTTTTTTTCCTCTTTTGCTTTTCAGAGTACCTGTCAATCACACATAAATTTAACTTTAGCTACAACTACAAAAACGCAATGCAAATAAACACCTAAAGCTATTGAACAATGCTTAGTCCCCGGCAGTGGCGCCAAAAACTTGATGCGACGTCAGGTGTGTAAAAATATGTGGTTAAAAATGACACCTTAACGACTCTAGGGTTTACCCAATGCAAGCACGCGTATCAATTGTAGAATATCAAATGACTTAGGTAAGGGATATCGATCCACAGAGACTGAGATTGTTCACTTTAATAGTTCAAAAATACTGAATTATATTTTCTGAAAAAGGTTTGTTTGGGTGGTCAAAGACTAATTTATCTATTTTAACTAACAATTATCTAGAAAGCAAATTAAATTGGTTATGATTGATATGAGATAGAAAACTAGGGTTTTCATCACTCCATCACTAACCACATAATATAGTTCCTCACTGTATAAATTGTACAAGGGTTATCCATAACTGTGAATCAGGTCGTACCGCAAATAGCTAAATACGTATCGCATATAGAAAACTAGGGTTTTCATCACACCATCACTAACCACATAATATAGTTCCTCACTGTATCAATTGTACGAGGGCGATCCATAACTGTGAATCAGGTCGTACCGCAAATAGCTTAATATGATCCCAAAAAGAAGTACCATGAACCGGATTACGACAACCTGTCTCATGACTAACCTAACTAGTACACGCCAATTATACTACTCTAATCTACTCATACTACATGAAAATAAACTAAAGCATGTCTATATTAAATCGCCAAGGCATGACCTATATCAACAAGGTTTCAAGTTTCATTACCACCATTGTGTAGAAAACCATAATTAAGCATCTGAGTTCCTGCTCATATTGAATAATAATAGTTGTGCAAAATAATATATTCATTTCATCTAAAACAAGAATTTAGAACAAACATATAATTTTATATTGCAAAATAGTATGGTCTCTTAACTACTACAATTTTCACAGTATGGTCAATAGTTTCCCCTCTTTACAATTGAAAACAATGAAATAACTACATTACTTGGCTAGGGTTTTGCTAGAAAACCTTAGATACCGAGTTATTAGCCATGGAAGAAGGTGACTGCAACGTTGATGTACAAACGATCTTCATGATTTTCTTCTCTGGATCTCTAGGTTTGAATGTGGCTCTCAACAGCAGTAAGTCTGAATGAATGAACCTCTCTGAATGAACGTCTCACCAAAACCAACCCTAACGTGTACCAGGATTAGAACTAGAACTCGAACCCCCTCTTTCTGATATATGATCGTGTATATATAGGCAATGGTATAGAAAGACACTTTTCAATCTTTTCACTCTCCACTTCATGCAAACCCTAACTTCTCATATATATAAGTGTATATACATGTATATAGAAGTCTGGAGTCGCATGCACATCTTCCAATCGAACCAGGGGTGAAATAGGCAAAATCCATCGAAAAACCATAAAAAGTTGTTGCACTTACGCTTCAAGCGTAGGTCCCAAGCGTACCTCCAAGAGTAGAAAAATGATTTCCAGCCACTTTTTGAAACGGAAAGCATAGGGAAAAGTGTAGGTATTTTATGGAAAACCACTTTTCTTCGTGAATGCACTAAAACAACCGTCTTGAACCCACTATACTTTTTGCTGAAGATGACGGCTTCTGGAAATGCTGTTTTTGCCCTCCGGGAAGCATTTTTGTCTCGGACTGCCTCTTTGACTCTCCTCTTGGATAAAAAGAACACATTCCTTAGTTAATTTACCGAAGTTAGCTTTATTTCCTCATTAAGCTCTTAAAACATGTTTTGACACACAAATGCCATAAAAATACCAAATAATGAAACAAAAGGACGTAACAATAATGAGTTAAGGGGTCAAAATGTCTAATATTTGACACCTATCAAGATATTACCCAACTTGCAGCAATTTCCTCAACCTCCTTACTTTGTGCAACAAAACATGGGGAAATTCTCAGACTCATCAACCACGTCAGACTCAGCAAAATCACTAGTTGTTTCATCATCTGATCCATCACTCCAAGTAACAACTAGACCTTTTTTCATTTTCTTCTTATTGGCGCACTCTGCAACAATGTGACCAAACCCTTGACACTCAAAATATTGAGGTTTCTTCTTTTTAGAATCAATCTTGTCATTCCGAAATTGGACCTTTTTATTTTTAAAATCATGAGATTTATCTCCAAATTTTTATCCTATAATCAATTCTTGATAACAAGAAGATTTTAAAAATTTATGAAACTGCTTCATTATCATATCAAACCGACTTGGTCTACTCTCACCCTCTTCATCCGACTCAATAGGATCCTCCTTAGTGGTTCTAAAACTATATTATTCTCTTTTGTACCACTCGACTTCTTAGAGGATTGAGCACACATCTCCATCTCATAAGATTTTAAATTCCCTGCTAACTCTTCAAGTCTAATTTCTTTGAAACTCATGATTTCAGATATGGCAGTAACCTCAGACCAAAAACGTTCCGGTAGAGACCTAAGAATTGTTTTCACTATGGTAGCCTCGGGAATGGGCTCTCCTAGATTGTGACAACTTGTTACTATATTAGTTAATCCAGCCTCAAAGTCACAAAAAACTTCATCCTCCTCCATCGTAAGCTGTTCAAATTGTGAATTTAGATTTTGGAATTTTGATTTCTTTACTTTTGAAGTTCCTTTATGAGTTACTTGGAAAATATCCCAAGCTTCTTTGGTAATTTCACACGTGGCAATTCTCTTAAACTTACTCGCAGTCACAACATTATACAATACATTCAAAGCTTTTGAATTCCAACTAGCACTATTTATCTCAGTTATAGTCCACTCACTTGATGGTTTTACCCTAGATTCATTAATAACAACATCTTTTGGAGGTGAGTATCCTACCTCTATAGTAAGCCAAGCTCTCTTATCTAGAGATTTCAAAAACTCTCTCATTCTCGTTTTCCAACACGTGTAATTAGAGTCATCAAACAACGGGGACCTAGATATGGAACCTCCTTCACGAGGTACATCCATCGTCTAAGTTCAAGATCTAATCCTAGGTAGTTAACCTAAAATGGAGCAACCACGCTCTGATACCAATTGAAATTACCTAGACGATCAATGAAAATAGCCTAGAGGGGGGTGAATAGGCTTTTTGTGGATTTATTGAAAAATTAATAATAATTGCGGAAAAGATAATTTTAATCCAATTTTCTATCAAGATAAATTATGCAAAGATAAATCTAAGTGCAGAAAATAAAGCAATAGAAACACATGATATTTTTACGTGAAAAACCTTGGAAAGACTCCAAGTAAAAACCATGGATACACTCGGGTATCGATGCACTATGAATCAAAGATTACATAGACTCTATGAAGCTTTAGACTTACAAATCCCTCCAGATCTGCCTTTTTCCACTCGACGTCTAACGAACTTGAATCACTCGCGTTCTACGAAGCTTCTTGCTCCGCTTCGTACTCTAACGGCTCCGCTTCTAAATGAATCAAATCATCACGAAGCCTTCCGCTCCGATCACCATACTTAGACGGCTCTGTTTCACAAACATATCTAAGCAACCACATTGCATAAGGTGGTGTGTTGATTTTTCAACAACTAGGTCAATCAATTATACATAGAGATCTTTGATGTAGAAACACAATTGAAGAAACCCTAATTAAGAGAAAATAAGAATATCTTCACTCAATGATTTTCTCTCTCTATCTCTATCTATGTAGAAGAATATCAACGATATAAAACTGTAGAGATCTCTCAAAAACCACCCTTCAATTCTATAGAGGCTTCTCCTATTTATAGAGTAGGAAACCCTAGTTTTAAGATAACTTGTTCCCCACTTTGATTAGGATTCCTTCTTTGTGTCAAACCCTTCCAATTAGGAATGAAACTGACTTATATTGATATATAAACATGCATATAGGTCAATAAGTCGTAGCCACATCATCAAACTTCAAGTCGGGGTCAAATTCGACAATTCATGAAATCTGCAAAAAATCCCTTGCCAGGCACCTACGCCTTAGGCGTAACCCTTGAGCATAGATGCGGCAAAACACTGGCGTACCCTTGAGAGTAGTTTTTTACTTTCTATCCACTTTTAGGTTCTGTAGGCGTAGGCTTGAGCGTAGATACTTTATGAAAACCAATTTTCTCCGCAACTGTGCCAAAATGACTATCTTGATTCCACGAGACTTTTTGCTTTAGGTGACGGCTTTGGAACATGTCATTTTTTCCCTCCGGTAGACATTTTTACCCAATACGCTCACTTTTTGCACTTCACTTGTATTATTCACTATTTCAATGCTTGATTTTGCCTTTGTTGATACTTGTAGATGTCGTTGAAACCAAAATGACATATCTAACACTCAACATGGTTATTGTTTAGAACATGCCATAAATAAAAAATACTCAAAAGTATTCTTACACAACCATTAAAATCGAACACATGCAAGGTGAGATGAGATGAGAAAGTTATATTTCATACCAAATTCGAGAAAACCGAAGACTTAGAAGCAACAAGATAACAAAAATTCCACGAGAAATCGTCAGGTAAATAGCGAATCCAAGGATCTACAACAAAACATAAGAGTTTCATAAGAACCCAAATCGAACTTGTATTAAAGTGTGAAATTTCTTTCCAAAATGAACACCAAACGAGTGAGATTATACTTACAAAGTGAGATCAGAGGCCGCTACATCCAAAGCAGCCAAAACGAACCCAAGTCGGCAATGATCCATCATCACCCATCAAAATCATAAGCCAAATACACAAATTTAGGATCAGAACCGAATGACTTAAGAACAACGAAGATCAAAACCGAATAATATTAGAAGGTAGAAAGTTTCTTGTGTGACGAAAATAAACCAAACCCTAGAAGCCATGGAATTTTTGGACAAAAAAGGGTTATATCTGTATATGAGAAGCATCAAACATCTAAAATAGAGTTAGATCTGGATGAAGTTTAGAGAGAGAGAGACTGAGAGAGATACCGAGAGAGAGATAAGGTGGAGTTTTCTAGAGAGAGAGAGACTGAGAGTGTTGGATTAATAAGGTGAAATGAGTGGACACAAGCTGGTGGCAGGTGAAGTGATGGGTTGGTTGGGCTTCTAGGGTTTTCTTTAGGGACAAAAATGACTTTTCACGTGTACTTTAGTGGACTGATGTAATAAAGGGAAATGCTGAAGGGCATAAAGGTCTAAAAACCAATTTTGGGGTGTCATTGTAACGAATTTCAAAGTTCAGGGGTTGTTGGGACACCACTCTCCTTGACCAGCCACTATATGCAATTGACCATAACCTTAGGAGTGTCGGTGCAAATAATCCTAGATTTTTCTTGCAAGTACTAAAATGTCATTCATATAGAGAATTTGGGTTAAATGCAATAAACCCCCCTGAACTATGGTTCAATTTGCAAATAACCCCCCTGAACTATAAATGGTGCAACAAATTCCCTAAACTATCACATTTGTTGCATAATGCACCATTTTCTTAAAAAAGTTTCTTAAATGACCTAAATGCCCTCTATGTAATAAAATTTTCTAAATTCAATTTTTCTTATTAACTTGAGTTATGAAATAATTAATAGTAATTTGATGGCATATTCTCCTTTTAAACTTTCATTAAATTACCCATGATTTTAAAGTTTTATTGTTTGAATAATTCTTTTAGGTTGTTTAAATAAAAAATAAATAAAATTTTCAACTGTTTTATTAATTCATTAAAACTATTTATAGATAAAATATGAGAAAACCAAAATGTGTTTATTATCTAAATAATTTGTGATTTATTTATGAATATATTTCTATGAAATAAATTTTTATATGGCATAAAAAAACTTTAATGAGGATAATTAGTTTTACTATTTAAATCAAACTAAATTTTAATAACAAGTTAATTAAGTTTAAAATAAAATAATTACAACTTAAAACTTTTTAAAAAAAAACCATTTAAGGGTATATTTATCTAATATATTTAAGGTGAATGGTATAAATAATACTCTAACTAAGAGAAATAATATTAATATAATTTAAAGAATTATCAAATATTATAGTAAGGGTAGGATAGTCTTTTGCAATAAAATTGGGGCAAATTGCAATATATTGATAGTTCAAGAGAGTTTGATTTAGTTGAAGGGGGTTAGTTGCAAAAGTACAATAGTTTAGGGGGCTTTTGTGCACTTTACCCAGAAAATTTTCAGATGTCAAGCTTTCGCGCGGTAATTGTAACAGATTTTGTCCTAGTGCACATAAGGTGGATGCTAAATTTGATCCACCAAAGAGCCCTTTTTCCAACAGCCAACTATCCGCACTTCTACCTTTCGAAAAAAAAAAACTATCCGCAATTATTAATCGGTGTAAAAAGCAGATACACTGTATAAATATGCATAATAATACACATATTGATCGGCCATATCCTTCGATACTCGCTATCATTCATTTTGGATCCTTTTTAGAAGATATTGATATGTTAGATAATATTAATATTTATTTTTAAAATAACTATTAACATAAAAAAAATTCATAATTTCAGATTTTTAACAAATATCTTATGAGGTGCCATATTGCCTCTTCAATTATAAATTTTTTCACATAACACTTTTCCATCCCAAAACGATGTAATGATGTAGTTTCAGGACAAAAAAAAATATTAAAACTATGTCGTTTGGAATTGGAAAGAGGAATCTATGATAGAATTTTAAAGTGAATGGGAGACAATATGACAATTCGGGAGGGAGGGTATGATATATATATATATATATAGCCAAACAGATCATTCTGCTTTGCTAGAGTGCGGTGGAAACATTCCATTCACAATAAAAACTCCATCTCTTCAGGCTTGCAAAACATGTCTGAAATAGGATACTTGTGTGGTGGATGGCTGGTCGGCATGGGCACAGGAGTGTAAAAGAGAAGATATAGCGCGTCATGTGTCCACTAAATGAAAATACTTCATTTATTGAAATTATTCAACTATTAATAAAAATTGTTTTCAATCTCATCAATATTTACTTACATGAGTTAATATCTTATATTGTACCGTATCATTTTGTCCCGTGTTAAAGGACATTCTCACTATTATGTTGATCCTAAATTCCTAATACTTGTTTGGTATATGCATGCTTATAAATATATATGATGATGACACGCGTATAGGGTGCATGGTATGGGTGGCTAAAGCTTCAGTCACGGAAAGATGGGAGGCCCACTCCAATTAATTCTTTATAAGCTTGAGTATTTTGATTTGATTAGAGAAATATTGGAGTCCAGAAGTTCGTCTGGTCAATATAATTTGGATATGCAATTATATTTTTTAAAAAGAAATGGATATAAAATCCACCCAAAAAAAAAAATCCTTTTTAAAAGATTTCAGGCATATTAATATAAAACCCCAATTATTTCAGTTTTTCATCAAATAATCCTCCGATGTACCATATTACATCCTCCACTATGAAAATCTTTCACAGACCCATCTTTCCGACTCCAAACGACATTATTTTAATTTATTTTTTTCTTTTGCATTAAGACCACACCGTTTTGAGATGGAAAGGGGTTGTGAAATATCTTTTTAGGGGAAGGGATAAGTATGGCACATCAAACTTTTAATAATATGGCAGGCGAGTATTTGATAATTTTATGATATGGTCTTAAAAAAGGTGCATTGGGTATTTGTCTGGTGGAAACAAAAAATATTAGCTTTGTGAGAGGGATAAATTGAAATCTTGAAAGGGACTTAAAGGCCATGACCATAACAACCACTCTACCATCAACCTATGTTCAGGACAATAATATTATATTACAGAAACTAATTAGTATCAAAAGGTCAATTGATAAGGATTATAGGTTAGGAATATATTGAGTATGTTCAATCAAATTGTGGGTTTTCAATATTTGATGCAATTATAGTATTGAAACTTTTACTGATCACAAATCAACTAGGCCGATGTGGTGCCGCGAAAAAAAATATCGTGATTAAATTAATTAAACAATAAAAAAGATAATATGTTCGATTGCATCAATTCGTGCTATGAAAATTGAAATTAAAAATCTTTTGCTCAAGCCTCAAATATACTTCATTAAAATTCTGCTTCTAAAATAAAAATATTAATTAATGGATAATGCTTGGGTCCTCAACGGTGAGTACCAACTTGGTCATCACCTCTTATTTGAACCAATAAAATTAAGACACATGTCCAATATCAATTAAAAAATAAGATTAATTTCATTTACATCATTTTGAACCCCAAGATTTGCATAATTACATTTACACTCCTTATTTAAGAAAAAATAACTTACTTATACCCCCTTACCACTTTTGGTATCTTTTCACACCTAACATAATTTTCAATACCTAAACTACCGTTACTATATCCCTATTTTAATATATCAATTTGACCCCTCAGTTTAAAAAAAACTATATTGTTCAAAATTCAGATGGTGTAAATGAAATTAACAAAAACAATTTATTTACATATTTAAGTAACACAAGTATTTACATTTAAAATATTTACATTTATATTTATCAAACTTGTAAACTAACACAAGATTTCATTATTTATATTTACATTTATTTTTTAATTTAAAATATTTATATTTATCAAACTTGTAAACTAACATAAGTTTTTATTATTTATATTTACATTTAATTTTTTTGAAAAATATTTATATTCATATTTATATTTATCAAACTTGTAAACTAACACAAGTTTTCATTGTTTATTTTAATTTTGAAACATATTTCCAATAATATTCGACACACTTCACAAAATAAAATAAAAATATTTTATTTTAAATTAAAATAAAATAAAAAATATATATTTGAATTCACCCAAAAAATATTAAATTACACACATATTTGAATATTGAAAAACATATAATAATATATTATATATTACCCATGTCCAGAAAAGTATTTGTGATATGGTGAGTCTTTCAACCGAGTTATTCTTAAACTTGGCACTAGTAACCACTCTCATCCGCCACTCTCCACCGCCATTTGTATTATTGTATTATCATAAATAATTGCTATTTATGTGTGTAATTTAATATTTTTTTGGGTGAATTCAAATATTTTGTATTTTATTTTATTTTGTGAAGTGTGTCTAATATTATTGGAAATATGTTTCAAAATCAAAATAAACAACGAAAACTTGTGTTAGTTTACAAGTTTGATAAATATAAATATAAATATAAATATTTTTCAAAAACAATAAATGTAAATATAAATAATAAAAACTTATGTTAGTTTACAAGTTTGATAAATATAAATATGAATATAAATATTTTTCAAAAACAATAAATGTAAATATAAATAATAAAAACTTATGTTAGTTTACAAGTTTGATAAATATAAATATAAATATTTTAAAGTAAAAAATAAATGTAAATATAAATAATGAAATCTTGTGTTAGTTTACAAGTTTGATAAATATAAATGTAAATACTTGTGTTAGTTAAATATGTAAATAAGTTTTTTGGTTAATTTCATTTACACCGTCTGAATTTTGAACAATATAGTCTTTTTTAAACTGAGGGGTCAAATTGATATATTAAAATAGGGATATGGCAAGGGTAGTTTAGGTATTCAAAATTATGTTAGGTGTGAAAAGATACCAAAAGTGGTCAGGGTGTAAGTGAGTTATTTTTCCTTAAGTAAGGAGTGTAAATGCAATTATGCAAACCTTGGGGTTCAAAATGATGTAAATGAAATTAATATTATTTTTTAATTGATATTGGACATGTGTCTTAATTTTATTGGCCCAAATAAGGGGTGAGGACCAAGTTAATCCTCACTGGTGAGGACCCAAGTATTGTCCTTAATTAATTGGACAATGCTTGGTCCTCACCAGTGAGGACTAACTTGGTCCTCACCCCTTATTTGGGCCAATAAAATTAAGACACATGTCCAATATTAATTAAAAAATAAGATTAATTTCATTTACATCATTTTGAACCCCAAGGTTTGCATAATTGCATTTACACTCCTTACTTAAGGAAAAATAACTCACTTACACCCTGACCACTTTTGGTATCTTTTCACACCTAACATAATTTTGAATACCTAAACTACCCTTGCCATATCCCTATTTTAATATATCAATTTGACCCCCTAGTTTAAAAAAGACTATATTGTTCAAAATTCAGACGGTGTAAATGAAATTAACCAAAAAAATTATTTACATATTTAACTAACACAAGTATTTACATTTAAAATATTTACATTTATATTTATCAAACTTGTAAACTAACACAAGATTTCATTATTTACATTTATTTTTTATTTTAAAATATTTATATTTATATTTATATTTATCAAACTTGTAAACTAACATAAGTTTTTATTATTTATATTTACATTTATTTTTTTTGAAAAATATTTATATTCATATTTCTATTTATCAAACTTGTAAACTAACATAAGTTTTTATTATTTATATTTACATTTATTGTTTTTGAAAAATATTTATATTCATATTTATATTTATCAAACTTGTAAACTAATACAAGTTTGTTGTTTATTTTAATTTTGAAACATATTTCCAATAATATTAGACACACTTCACAAAATAAAATAAAATACAAAATATTTTAATTCACCCAAAAAAATATTAAATTACACACATAAATAGCAATTCTTTATGATAATACAATAATACAAATGGCGGTGGAGAGTGGCGGATGAGAGTGGTTACTAGTGCCAAGTTTAAGAATAACTCGGTTGAAAGACTCACCATATCACAAATACTTTTCTGGACATGGGTAATATATAATATATTATTATATGTTTTTCAATATTCAAATATGTGTGTAATTTAATATTTTTTTGGGTGAATTCAAATATTTTTTATTTTTATTTTATTTTAATTTAAAATAAAATATTTTTATTTTATTTTGTGAAGTGTGTCTAATATTATTGAAAATATGTTTCAAAATTAAAATAAACAATGAAAACTTGTGTTAGTTTACAAGTTTGATAAATATAAATATGAATATAAATATTTTTCAAAAAAATTAAATGTAAATATAAATAATAAAAACTTATGTTAGTTTACAAGTTTGATAAATATAAATATTTTAAAGTAAAAAATAAATGTAAATATAAATAATGAAATCTTGTGTTAGTTTACAAGTTTGATAAATATAAATGTAAATACTTCTGTTAGTTAAATATGTAAATAAATTGTTTTTGTTAATTTCATTTACACCATCTGAATTTTGAACAATATAGTCTTTTTTAAACTGAGGGGTCAAATTGATATATTAAAATAGGGATATGGTAACGGTAGTTTAGGTATTCAAAATTATGTTAGGTGTGAAAAGATACCAAAAGGGGTCAGGGGGTATAAGTGAGTTATTTTTTCTTAAGTAAGGAGTGTAAATGTAATTATGCAAACCTTGGGGTTCAAAATGATGTAAATGAAATTAATCTTATTTTTTTAATTGATATTGGACATGTGTCTTAATTTTATTGGTTAAAATAAGAGGTGAGGACCCAAGCATTATCCTAATTAATTTGTATGCAACTGTAACGCACATTAATCCTTTTATGTTCTAAATAACTAGTTTTGTTTCCGGTTGGTCAATATCCAAATGAAAAATAACAAAAAATTAAAAATTAAAAAATATGGGTAATTAGTGAGATTATCAAATATTGAATACGCTATGCTCATTTATTGTCTTAATAGGTGACTCGCATGATATCATACCTCACCCTCTTGCTCTCTTTTTTTAGTTGCATGAACTTCACCCTTCTCTTGAAGCCAAATGTCACCTAAAGTAACCGACTCTAGTTCCATAATGCAATGGATAATGCTCTCCACTTTGAATAAAAAGAAAAAAATTAAGACAGTTCATATAGTTGGATATAGGACTTGACCAAAAGTGAAACTCAAAACTATATATATTTTTGGGTAAATTACACCGACTAAATTTTATTTAAATTGAGCGTTTGAAGTTTAAAATATAACAATGGCTAAAATTTAGAGTGAAAAGTTTATTCTAACTTTAATATTATATTATTTAATATTATATATACAATATTCCTATTGCTTTTTTCACATAATTGAAGGGTTTCTTTTGTCATTTTTCAATTTTTGATTAGGGCAGCTGTTGAGCTCAAGTATAAAATTTGAAGAGAGGGAATTGGAATAAAGCTCAAATGCTACATCTATGTAAAACTTGTCCAAACCTAAATAAAGAATAGTGTAATTTACAAAATGTCCATTAAGATGAATTTACATTCCTAGGTATATATATATATATATATAGTTGGGTGCAGGAAGTGGAATCATACGTGGTGATATATATTGTGGGCAAATTCTTTCTCTGTCGATCTCATCCCCACAAGAACACTTAAGTGGTTAGTGTCACGGGTGCTCATGTCAACACCAAACCCCAATAATAAATAGCACTAACCCATGCACTAGCTTCACACATCCTCATTTGCAATACTCAAAACCTACACTACTACTCATACACCCCAAAAAAAACTATCAATACAAGCAAACAAAATGCAGACCAAAATGTATCACTACTCTCTCCTCGTCCTCTTCCTCTTGCTCTCTGCCCATTCTTGGGGTTCCGATGCCGCCGGAAACGGTGCAGGCGGAAGAAAGGAGGACTCGAAAGTGCCTTCGGGTCCTAACCGGCCATCCGATACCCCAACGGGGGGCAGTGGTTCGGGCCATGGTCCGAATTGGGAATACAATTGGGGATGGGGTTCTAGCCCTGGAAGTGGATGGGGATATGGGTCCGGGTCGGGTCGTTCCAAAAATGGTTTTGGGAGGGGTTATGGCTTTGGTTCTGGTTCTGGGTCAGGGTCAGGGTCAGGTTCAGGATCTGGGTCGGGATCTGGGTCTGGTGGCGGTGGAGCTAGTGGTGGCGGGTATGGATCTGGAAGTGGTTCAGGTGGTCCTGGAGGTGGCGGTCGTGGTGGGGGTGGCGTTTCAGGTGGTTCTAACAATCGCTCGCCGGTGGTCCCCAAGGACAGGAACAACCATGGTTGAGGAAAGTGGCTTGGATAAGCTTGTAGCTGCATGTTCTTGTGTTCTAGTTATGTAATTTAAATATATAAATGTTGCATGGTGTGTAAGCTATACATATATATATATATATATATATATATGTATTGTGTTTATCAATATCCTGTATTGCTACTAGTATGGTTATAAAGTGAGTTACTTCACTCTACATAACTGCATGCAACTCTCTATCTCTCTCACACACAATTGATAACTGCTTCCTAAATATTTCATTCATTCCAAGTAAGATTTTTGAAGTCATAGCATGTTTCAATCCTAATAGCCATAATTAAAAAACATTATGACGAGTGGTTTAACATTCTTTATTTAACATGTATCTAAAGAATATATATATATATATATATATATATATATGGCTATTAACAAACAACCCCTATGATTTTAAATTCTTCACAAACACCCCATGAGGTGTCAAATAACCCCCTGCACTTTTCTCACCTTACACACAGCTCCCCCTCCGTTAGTATTCCGTTAACAAACACCCCCCTGCCATTAGAAATTGATATTTTATGCCCAAAATACCCCTAAATTGATATTTTATGCCCAAACTATTCCCAAAATAATTAGGTAACTAAATTAAGATTTTTTAGTAAATTACAAATTATTATTTTTTAACTAAATTAAGATTTTTGAGTAAATTACAAATTATTTTTTTATTTTTTGTTTAAGTTTACTTATTAATTTAAATTCAAATTTGAAAAAATATATTACTCCATCCGTCTCAAATTATAACTGCTTGTTTGGCAACCGGTGTGGTGTTGGTTTTGGTTTTGGTTTGGTTTGGTTGGAGTTGGGTTGGGTTGGGTTTGGTGTGGTTTTATTCTGAACTGAAACCATGTTTGGTGCAAATGGTTTTGGTGTGAGAAAAAGTGAAACTGAAAAACCAAACCATGTTTGGTAGAGTTTGTATGAGCTGAAATTCTGAAACCAATCATATTTGGTAACTTGGAATAGTTTGACATTTTATTTATTTAAAATAACATTTTGTAAATATATATGTTTTAAAAATAAAATATATAAATATTTTATTTTTTCGAAATATTTAATTTTTTTGAAATATTTATAGATAAAATATTTTATATAAGATATTTCAAAAAAATAAAATATTTTGAAAAAATAAAATATTTCAGTAAAAATACATATAATTTGTATATTTTTTAAAAAATAATAAATATATTTATATTTTATTTTATTTTTTCTAGAAATATTTGTTTTCCCGAAATATTTTATTTTTTATGAAATATATTTTTTCATTTGATTTTTTTGAAATATTTGATTTTTTCATAAATGTTTTATTTTTCGAATTTATATATATATAATATTATAAATGAATAGGTTTGGGTTAAACAATGGTACACCAAATTGAATTGGTTTGGATTAAAGAATAGTTTTGGTGTGAGAAAACCAAACCAACTCCATCCAAACCATCTATCTCAATGGTGTGAAAAATGATGAATTTGGTATCAATGGTGCAACACTATTCAATTCCAACTCCTTCTACCAAACACGGGTTGGACCACAAATTTCATCCCAAAATCACAAATTTCACTCCAAAACCTCCTACCAAACAAGCACTAAGTCTCTTTTGGGGAATTCAACTTTTTAAGATGATGACTTTTATTGTAGTGTTAGTGAATAAAATACCAACTTTACTCGTGATCCCACTATAATGATGTGACCATTTATAAAGTATATATTTTATAACTTTAATGCTTGAAGGTTAAACTGGTAAATTGACCAAATTAAGTGATTTGACTTTTCAAAGTGGACACTTATTTTGGGACGACTAAAGAAGAAAAGTTGACACTTATTTTGGTACGGAGAAAGTACAAATTATATGGGCAAAGCCTTTTAAAATTTCTATGCATCTATTCTCTTAAAAATATATATATTATTTAAAGTGTATTATTATCAATAATATATATATATTTTTTATAATTTGTACTCCCTCCGTCCCAAAATAAGTGTCCACTTTGAAAAGTCAAATCATTTTATTTGGTCAATTTACCAGTTTAACCTTCAACCATTAAATTTATAAAACATATATTTTATAAATGATCACATCACTATAGTGGACCATGGGTAAAGTTGGTATATTATTTAATAACACTACAATAAAAAGTCATCCTCTTAAAAAATTGAATTTTTCAAAAGAGACTTATAATTTGAGACGGGGGGAGTAATATATTTTTTTCAGATTTGAATTTAAATAAATAAGTAAACTTAAACAAAAAACAAAAAAATAATTTGTAATTTACTCAAAAATCTTAATTTAGTTAAAAATATAATAATTTGTAATTTACTAAAAAATCTTAATTTAGTTACCAATTTGTTTTAGGGGTATTTTGGGCATAAAATATTAATTTAGGGGTATTTTGGGCATAAAATATCTATTTTTAACGGCATGTTTGTTAACAGAATATTAACGGAGTGGGAGGTTGTATGTATTGTGGAAAAAGTGCGGGGGGTTATTTGACACTTCAGGGGGGTGTTTGTCAAAAATTTGAAATCATAGGGGTTGTTTGTTAATAGCCCATATATATATATAAAGGACCGTTTAGATAGAGTACTGACTATTATGGAATATAATTTGAGGTTCAATTCTAATGTTTCAAACATGAAATTTTCAAACATGATCCGTCGAACCACTGGACTATAATTTGAGGTGCAATTTTAATGTTTCAAACATGGTTAGCGGTCACGGTCAAACATGGTTCATTATCGCCGTATCAGTTTCGGTAATGATATCACAAACTACTCGTATAATTAAATAGGCGAAAATTTTGTTTTTTATGAAACTTATTTTTAACCCGTAGTTATTTCATATTTTAACTCATTAGTTGTTGAGTTTTTCCGTCGTTGTTTATGTTCACAAACTTCAACAAAATTTACGTCTTTGTCTATATTCACAATCTTTAAGCAAAGGGAAGGGTTCCATCATAATGTTTCTCTTTTTCACAAGTGTAATTTATTTCTGTTCACAAACTTCAACGAAATTTACCTCTTTGTCTCTGTTCATATTGTTAGAGTATGACTCATTTTCTTGAGTGAAAAATAAATTTGGGCAGCAAATATCTCTATTTGACTGAAGATTGTTATATTTGGTGACTCCTTTTTTAAGAGGGAATATAACATAGCCACCAAACAATCCTTAATTAGGTATGAGATTAATTCCTAATTGAATTGATTGACTTTTCCCCCACTCCAACCTTTCCTATAAATATAAGTGTAGCCTATTGTATTCTTTGTACCAGGTAGAGAGCCAAAGATTCGTTACGCTTGTTTGTGCCTATTGGCGGATTCTATTGCCCGCCGGTTAGCGAAACTTTTCCGTTAGTACGAATCGCTACGCTTCGCTTGTTTCTATATGATAATATGCACCTTGGTTGTTGCACTCCCTGCGGAATAGGCATGTACTAGAGTGAGAGCCAGAATAGACCGGTACCGGTGTTAGTGAAACACCTAATGCGAGTGAAGCACAGGCGGTGCACAGAGAATACACAAAAGATAGAGAGAGAATAAGAGATACAAAGTGGTATTCTTCTTGGTGTTAGTGAAACACCGGTGAGGGTGAGCGATGCACGTGTGAGTGAAACAATGTGTGCGTTGTTGATCTGTTGATCATTGTAATCCTCTCATTGATAGTGATTATTGGAGTTCTTCGTGGACGTAGGCTGTGTAAGTCACTAAAATACCCTAGATGGAGGGTTAATAGGGTTTTAAAAATAATTTCTAACTCTTTTTAATTCTTACTAGAGCATGCAACAAGGTTCAATAATAATTTACAAGGTAAATATGTAATGAGTAATTCTACTTAATTTCAACAAGCTATTTACCACACTATAAATTAAGCATGCATGAACATAAAGTAAGGAGATAGAGATAAAGAAATTGACACCGTGATTTTTACGAGGTTCGGTAACTCCTACTCCTCGGCTCAAAGAATCCCCTTCCTTGAGACTTTCCCGATCCTCACACTATGACTCTTCTTTCAATAGGTGGAATAGCAAAACCTTTACAAAAGAGCTAACTAGTTCTTCACACAATCAAGAGAACAATCCTCCCTTGATACAATGGGCTTCACTCACCCAAGATCACAAATTTGTGTATGTAATAAATATATCACTCAAGAAACAAAAACACTCAAAACCCTAAGGTTTTTTATGGAAGATAGATCAATATAAGCTCAAGTGTTTTAGGTGATATTTCAAGAACTCAAGATATATATATTCTCACAATATATTTTCAATAAGAGAATAAGCACAAAGCTTGAGTTTAAATCTTCAAAATGATGGGAATGAAAAACGAGATTTTGATCTCTCTTGCTATCAAAAATTTTCCAGAAAGTGCTTGAGAGAAAATAGTAGATGAATAAATTTTCAGAAAAAATTCTCACACAAGAACCTTGGCATTTTTAATCCATATCTCTTTCTTTATATAGTGTAACACTAGGGTTTGGAGAGTGTATCTCACCCTAGACAATATGGAGAGTGGGACCTGAAAATCTGCAAGCAAAATCATTTCTTTTTGGGCAAAAATATTGTTTAGAAATACTTTTCCTTAAAATCCTGAAGCACCTAGTCGACTGCCTCCATGTTTAGATTTAAAATATTCTTCCCAACAGCTAGGGTCAGTCGATTGCCTCAAGAAGGCCAGTCCACTGCCTCATGAGTCAGTCGACTGCCTCAAGCAATCAAAAATGTTCGAAACTCTCTGGTTCAGTCAGTCGGCTGGGTCCTTAACTGCCAGTCGACTGGGCACAGTCAGTCGACTGCCTTGGACAGGCCAGTCGACTGCCTCATGCAGTCAAAATGTTTTATAGCTCACTGGTTCATCCAGTCGGTTGGGTCCTTAACGGCCAGTCGACTGGGTCACAGTCAGTCGGCTGCCATTTCATGGCCAGTCGACTGGGTGACTCAATAATTGTTTTCAAGGTCCGTTTTTGATCCGTTTGACTTCGTTTGATTTATTACTTGAGCTTATAAGACCAATCAACACATAAGATACCTTGTTACAATATTCTCACCCCGACCTATCTAACCCAGGTCTTGAGTCCAGCTTTTGTTCTTTCTTTGATCTTTTTGTCCTTCTTCGAGTTTGCGCTTGAGTTTCCTTATCGCTTGTTGCTTTAGCGATCTTCCCGAATCATTTACATGTACTTGTTGAAACACTTAGCTCAAAGTCATATTAGTAGCAAACACGGTTTTGAATGTTTTGTTAATATCAAAATAAGATTTATTGCTTGAAATAAAATTTCAAAGCCAACAATCTCCCCCTTTTTGATGTTGACAAAACATTTCGTGTTTGCGCATAAATGGTGAAGTATCAAGTGATACTCCCCCTCAATGTGTGCATCATTCAATTTTATTTGCAAGCTCCCCCTTAGGAAATAAATTTTGCAATTTGATATTCATTTACGTAATGCATGGAGAGTTAATAGAAACAACATATTTCAATTCATAATTTGCGAGTTCGGTACATGTTGTTTTACTACTACACATTGCAAAATGATAAAGCATAGAAATGAAACGAAGCATGAACAACAAACATAAAACATTATTACACAAAATAGACCTATGGCCAACACAAACACCCTAATACATTCTCCCCCTTTGACAACATAAAAAAGGCGGAGGGTCACGACGAAAGGCGTCCATGGCAATGGCGATGCGGTCAATCTTGTCCTCAAGACGCTTCATATCCTCGGCCGTCTTCCTCTGGACCTCCTCATTGCGCTTTTGGGCCTCTTCATTGCACTTTACGATTTCCAAGATTTGGGTAAGAGTTTCGGGATTTCCCCCGAACCCAAAATCTGGAATATCGAAATCGCTACCAAGAGACGGAAAAGAAGAAGTCGGAGCATCCGGACGAGGTGCCTCGGGACACGGAACATCATGACGAGGAACAGATGGACCAGCCTGGTCTGCAGGAGGGGCATCCCTGAGTGAGACCAACACTCCATCCGCATTCTTACCGATATGCATCTGCTTGAGATGAGTGCGATCCAGAAAAATTGGATTGTGCTCCGTAGGCTCGTCAGCAAGTGGCACATCGTCCCGACTGAGAAGATAGGATAAATGGGTAGGAAAAATAAGTGCGCCTTTCTTCTTGTGGCACTCGAGGATTTCCGAAATGAAAATAAAGGCAAGATTGACCTTCCGATTGGTCATGACACAGTAGACAAGGAAATCTTCCATAATCGACACAAGACTCCGGCTTCCGGACTTGGGCAAAATGGAATACGTGATAATATTGTGCACAAGTCTAGCCTCGGGAGTAAGCGAAGAAGAGGGAAACTCAGCAATGACAGTGGTGGTTTTATTCACTGAAATGGCCCGAACTGCTTCGAGAGGATCAAAATCACTCGAAGAGTACCAAATAGATGGACAGTAATAGGTGATACCGCCAGGAGGTAGCTGAAAAACAGTATTGATTACTGCTTCGGTGAACTCAACAGAGACGCCTCCAACATCGGAGTAAAGTGCGCGGGTGGGAGGACTCGGTTGTGAAGGATTGAGCAGATTTGTATAAAATGCTTTGACGGCGCGAGGATAATGTAGAACATCAAGGGAAACAAAGAAATCCCAACCCATATTGTGAAAAAGATTGAACGTATTAGCGCCAATCTCTTCGCACAAGGGTTGAGTCACAATGCGACTCCGAGCAATCTTTCGATGAATGAATTGAGTTTCGAATTGACGAACACTGTCTTCATCACCGAGAAGAACAGTCAGAGACATCGGACCAGATTCAGATTCGGAATCAGGGTCCTCATGAACAGGAGACGGAGGTGGAGGAGGTGCAGCCGAAGAGCTTCCACCCCTACGGGCGTGATTCTTGAGGCGCACGACATTAGGAGCCATGAGAGAGATGAGAACCAAGATGATGGAAAGCATTTTGAGAAGAGAAACGAAGAGAAATGATGAAAACAGAGAGTGAGAAGTGAAACCGAAAAAAATATATATGGAGATAGATAGCTTAAAAAGAAGAAGGGAGTGGTGATGAAGGAGGAGAGGATCGTGGTGAAGTGGAAAAGTGGTTTAAAGATGAGTAAATGGCGTGAAGGAGAGAAGAAATGGGAGAGATCGTGGAGAGAAGACGAAGAGAAAGAAGAAATAAAAACAAGGTTCGCGCAGAGGTAGTCGACTGGCCATATGGAGACAGTCGACTGGCTCATGACCCAGTCGACTGGCCAATGGAGGCAGTCGACTCGCTGAAGATCGTTAAAAACACAAAAACTCACTGGTTGATCCAGTCGACTGGCCGTATATGAGGCAGTCGACTGGCCCTCAAAACAAAATTTTGAAAAAATTTTAAATTTTGAAAGCCGAGAACGTGGACGAGAATTTGTGAAAATTAACTGATGACTTCAAAATCCATGGTCATTCCTAATTCCCTACGAATTTTTGAAAATGGTTCGTCCGAGAGGGGTTTAGTAAAAATATCCGCCAATTGATTCTTAGTGTCAATAAAAACCAATTCAATGTCGCCTTTAGCTACGTGATCCCGTAAAAAATGATGCCTAATCTCTATGTGCTTTGTGCGAGAGTGTTGAATAGGATTCTTTGAGATACAAATAGCACTAGTGTTATCACATTTAATAGGTACACGATTGAAAACAAGTCCAAAATCAAGTAATTGTTGCTTAATGTAAAGAGTTTGAGCACAACTACTACCGGCCGCAACGTATTCGGCTTCAGCCGTAGACAAGGCAACCGAATTTTGCTTTTTACTTGACCATGAAACTAACGAGTGACTTAGAAAATGACATGTACCACTTGTGCTTTTCCTATATACTTTACAACCCGCAAAATCGGCATCCGAATAACTCGTGAGATCAAGTGAAGTACCACTTGGATACCAAAGCCCTAAGTTAATCGTCCCGTTAAGATAGCGAAAAATACGTTTTACGGCTAGCAAGTGAGATTCTTTAGGACAAGATTGAAAGCGAACACATAAGCATACACTAAACATAATATCCGGTCTACTAGCAGTTAAATAAAGTAAACTTCCTATCATGCCTCTATATTTAGTAGTATCAACACATTTTCCATTTTCATCTTTATCGAGTTTAATAGAGGTACTCATAGGAGTAATGGCATGTTTGGCTTCCTCCATACCACATCGCTTTAGCAAATTACTTAGATTGGCTAACAAATAAGCCATCCAAGCTTTGCTTGATTTGCAACCCTAAGAAGAAGTTCAACTCACCCATCATACTCATTTCAAATTCGTTTTGCATGTTAGATGCGAAATCCTTGCAAAGGGAAGTATTTGTTGATCCGAATATAATGTCGTCAACATATATTTGGATAATCAATAAATCATTCTTGACAGTTTTTGTAAATAGAGTGGTGTCAACTTTGCCTTTAGAAAAACCTTTTTGAAGTAGAAAATCACTAAGCCGTTCATACCAAGCTCTAGGAGCTTGCTTTAACCCGTACAAGGCTTTAGATAATTTGTAAATATGATTTGGAAAACGTTCATTTTCAAAGCTGGGTGATTGCTTCACATACACTTCTTCATCTATAGTTCCATTTAGAAAAGCACTTTTGACATCCATTTGATAGAGAATGAAATTTCTAGATGATGCAAATGCAAGAAGCATTCTAATTGCTTCTAATCTAGCTATGGGTGCAAAGGTTTCATCATAGTCAATGCCTTCCTCTTGATTGTAACCTTGAGCTACCAATCTTGCTTTATTTCGAATAATCACTCCATTTTCATCCTTTTTATTTCGAAAAACCCATTTAGTGCCTATTATAGTTTGATGTGTGGGTTGAGGGACTAAATGCCAAACTTGATTGCGTTCAAATTGATTTAGTTCCTCTTGCATAGCCATAATCCAAGAATCATCACATTAAGCTTCGTGGAAGTTCTTGGGTTCAATATTGGACACAAAAGCCATGTGGTTGCATAAGTCTCTAAGTTGAGATCTTGTGCTAACACCTTGTGAAGGGTTTCCTATGACTTGGTCAAAAGGATGGTTGTGCACAATCCTCCAAGATTTAGGAATTGAGCAAGTCAAGTCATCATTTGATTGATTTCCAACTTTACTCTTATCCATTTGCCTACTTGACGAGTTGGAGATATTGAGATTATTGAAACTATCCTCAATCCCTACAACTTCATCATCATCTAGGTCAACTTTAGGTGAGGGTAGAGGTGGTGATTCATCAAAAACAACATGGATAGACTCTACCATGGTTAAAGTCCTTTTGTTAAAGACTTTAAAGGCTCTACTTGTTGGGGAATAACCTAAGAAAATTGCTTCATCCGATTTGGAGTCAAATTTTCCCAAGTTATCTTTATCATTTATAACAAAACATTTACAACCGAACACCTTGAAATACCCAATATTGGGTTTCCGACCATTCCACAACTCATACGGAGTTTTACCCAATTTCATTCGAATGATAACTCTATTCATGACATTACAAGCGGTATTTACCGCTTCCGCCCAAAGACTTCGGGGAAGGTTATGTTCATTTAACATAGTTCTAGCCATTTCTTGTAAAGATCTATTTTTCCTTTCAACTACCCCATTTTGTTGAGGAGATCTTGGAGCCGAGAGATCATGAGATACACCAAATTCATCACATAATTTCTCTAGATCTTGATTGTCAAATTCTCTACCCCTATCACTTCTAATTTTCTTGATTTTCAAATCTTTTTCATTTTGAATGACTCTATAAAATTTATCGAGAATGGAGTGAGTTTCATTTTTATGAGCAAGAAAGTAAACCCAAGTAAATCTAGAGTAGTCATCTACTATAACAAGTACATAGAGTTTCCCGGCTAAGCTAGCCGTTCTTTCCGGACCAAAGAGGTCCATATGAAGTAACTCTAAGGGTCGAGAAGTGGTGATATCTTTGTTTCTCTTGAAAGAAGATTTCACTTGCTTACCTATTTGACATGCACTGCATATTTTATCTTTTGAAAAATTAGTCTTCGGGAGGCCTTTGACTAATTCATTTTTAGACAAAAGTTGAATGAGGTCCATACTAGCATGTCCTAAGTGTCTATGCTATAACCAACTATTTTCACTCGATGTGACAAAGCACTTAACATCTTGTTCATTTAATTCACATAGCAACATAGTATATAAATTTCCGTTTCTCTTTGCATTGAACAATTGTTTTCCATCTTTCTCAACTATGCATGCATTTGACCTAAAGATAACATCATAACCTTTGTCACAAAGTTGGCTAATACTAAACAAGTTATGCATTAAACCATCAACTAAAAGTACGTTATCTATAGCAAGAGAAGGAGATATACCAATAGATCTGATTCCAACAATTTTGCCTTGTGAGTTATCTCCAAAAGTAACACTTCCTCCTTCATAAGATTTTAGGGACATGAATTTTGATTTGTCTCCTGTCATGTGCCTTGAACATCCGCTATCAAGAAACCATATTTCTTTTGAGGCGGACTTCAAGCATACCTACAACACAATGTTACGTGACTTTTATTGGTACCCAATCTATTTTGGGTCCATTATGGTTAGATAGAAATGCAATAGTTCCTTTAGGAACCCAAAATGATTCTGTTACCAAATTTTATTTTGCACGAAGAGATTCAATGGTTCCTTTTGGAACCCAAAACATTTTTGAGACAATTTTCTTCTTCTTTCTTAGAAAACATGCATTTGCTTTGTGACCTCTTTTCTTGCAATAGTAGCATGAAACATGATTGTGATCAATAGAAGTTGAGAATGAATATTGTTTTGAAAAAGTATGCTTTAATGATTTTCTTTTCTTCAATAAAAGTGCATCTTTGTTGAATGCATCATATCCTAAGCCTCATTTGTCAAAAGAGTTTATTTGTCTTCCTAGCATGATGCTCAAGTTTTCTTTTCCTTTTGTGAATTTTTTTAAGATGTATATTTGATCATCAATGGTCTTTTTCAACAAAATATTTTCCTCTTCTATCTTCATACTTTTGTCATTAGTTGCATTTACATCAACTATGGTGTGGCAAGTGGAATTACATGAAGATTTAGATTTCTTGAGCAAACTATGTTTTATTTAATGCATGTAAATTTAAATGTACCTCATCTTCATTTGCCATGAGGCAAAGATTTGCAATTTCCTCACCATTCTCTTCCTCATCCGAATCACAAGAGTCATAATCATCCCATGTTGCATTCATGGCCATTTTGTTTGGCCTTTTCTCGTTCTCCTTTTTGGGCTTGAAACACTCATTTCTATAGTGCCCCGGTTTACCACAATTGAAGCAAGTAATAGACTCCTTCTTGCTTGTCTCTCCTCTTGGTTCATTGCTCTTTAAGAACCTCCGACCTTTAGCCTTCTTTCGTTGAAGAAATCTCTTGAATTGTTGAGTGATCAGGGCAATGTCTTCATCAACCTCTTCTTCGATTCTCTCATTTGCTTCACTTTTAGTTGAAGCTTGCAAGGCTATACCTTTTCTAGGCTTGGCGTCTTCTTCACGAGATTTTAAGGTAATTTCCCATGTAAGGAGTGACCCGAAAATCTCATCAAGACTCATAGTGTTAAGATCATGTGCTTCTTTAATAGTAGTCACCTTCGCATCCCATTTGACCGGAAGGCTTCTAAGGACTTTGCGTGCCGCATTGGATCTAGGAACAATTCTACCAAGATGCTTTAGTCCATTCAAAATATTAGTAAAATGAGACATCATAGAATTGATATTTTCATCTTCCTTCATGGCAAATAATTCATATTCATGCATAAGTATATCAATTTTAGATTCTCTAACTTGAGTAGTTCCTTCATAAGTAACTTCAAGTTTATCCCACATTTCTTTGTCCGTGGAGCAAGTAGAGACTCGATTAAATTCATTTGGACTTAAGGCACAATTTAGATTAACCTTAGCTTTGGCATTAAATGACATAAGTCTACGCTCATCATTATCCCATTCGTTGGGCAATTTGGGAATAGTTATTCCATCAACTACCTTGGTAATAGTAAAAGGTCCATCAACAACAACTAGCCAAATTTGATAATCAATAGGTTGAAGAAAGTCTATCATTCTAGTCTTCCAATAACTATAGTTTGAACCATCAAAGCATGGGGACCTATTGTTTGATTGTCCTTCTACATGAGTGACTATGTTTGAGGCCATGATCGTTCTCTAAGATGGTTAAGTCTAAAACAAGTAGAGATTAGGCTCTGATACCAATTGTAAGTCACTAAAATACCATAGAGGGGGGGTGAATAGGGTTTTAAAAATAATTTCTAACTCTTTTTAATTCTTACTAGAGCATGCAACAAGGTTCAATAATAATTTACAAGGTAAATATGTAATGAGTAATTCTACTTAATTTCAACAAGCTATTTACCACACTATAAATTAAGCATGCATGAACATAAAGTAAGGATATAGAGATAAAGAAATTGACACCGTGATTTTTACGAGGTTCGGTAACTCCTACTCCTCGGCTCAAAGAATCCCCTTCCTTGAGACTTTCCCGATCCTCACACTATGACTCTTCTTTCAATAGGTGGAATAGCAAAACCTTTACAAAAGAGCTAACTAGTTCTTCACACAATCAAGAGAACAATCCTCCCTTGATACAATGGGCTTCACTCACCCAAGATCACAAATTTGTGTATGTAATAAATATATCACTCAAGAAACAAAAACACTCAAAACCCTAAGGTTTTTTATGGAAGATAGATCAATATAAGCTCAAGTGTTTTAGGTGATATTTCAAGAACTCAAGATATATATATTCTCACAATATATTTTCAATAAGAGAATAAGCACAAAGCTTGAGTTTAAATCTTCAAAATGATGGGAATGAAAAACGAGATTTTGATCTCTCTTGCTATCAAAAATTTTTCAGAAAGTGCTTGAGAGAAAATAGTAGATGAATAAATTTTCAGAAAAAATTCTCACACAAGAACCTTGGCATTTTTAATCCATATCTCTTTCTTTATATAGTGTAACACTAGGGTTTGGAGAGTGTATCTCACCCTAGACAATATGGAGAGTGGGACCTGAAAATCTGCAAGCAAAATCATTTCTTTTTGGGCAAAAATATTGTTTAGAAATACTTTTCCTTAAAATCCTGAAGCACCTAGTCGACTGCCTCCATGTTTAGATTTAAAATATTCTTCCCAACAGCTAGGGTCAGTCGACTGCCTCAAGAAGGCCAGTCCACTGCCTCATGAGTCAGTCGACTGCCTCAAGCAATCAAAAATGTTCGAAACTCTCTGGTTCAGTCAGTCGGCTGGGTCCTTAACTGCCAGTCGACTGGGCACAGTCAGTCGACTGCCTTGGACAGGCCAGTCGACTGCCTCATGCAGTCAAAATGTTTTATAGCTCACTGGTTCATCCAGTCGGTTGGGTCCTTAACGGCCAGTCGACTGGGTCACAGTCAGTCGGCTGCCATTTCATGGCCAGTCGACTGGGTGACTCCAATAATTGTTTTCAAGGTCCGTTTTTGATCCGTTTGACTTTGTTTGATTTATTACTTGAGCTTATAAGACCAATCAACACATAAGATACCTTGTTATAATATTCTCACCCCGACCTATCTAACCAAGGTCTTGAGTCCAGCTTTTGTTCTTTCTTTGATCTTTTTATCCTTCTTCGAGTTTACACTTGAGTTTCCTTATCGCTTGTTGCTTTAGCGATCTTCCCGAATCATTTATCTGTACTTACTGAAACACTTAGCTCAAAGCCATATTAGTACCAAACATGGTTTTGAATGTTTTGTTAATATCAAAATAAGATTTCTTGCTTGAAATAAAATTTCAAAGCCAATAGGCTGATTTGACCAAACCACGTATATATCTTTGTGTTGATTGTGTTTGGTGTGTATTTGTGTGATTTCTGATTTGCAGGTGTTTGTGCCTTGGTGAATAGGGTTAGCAAACCCTAACAAGTGATCTTGGGCTGGTGTAAAAACCTTAACACATAATCTTTAGGCAAAGGGAGGGGCTCCATCATAACGTTTCTCTTTTTCACCAACTGTTATTTGATCTTACCTTGCCTAAAATTTAAACAAATAATTCAATTTAAGAAAAAAAACATTTTAGAGCCAAATTTTAAATATAAATAATTTAAAAGTGAATTAAACAACTCCATTATAATTTTTTAAATAACAATTGTAAGAGTCCCCTGTAAATGTCATTTAATTAAGGAAAGTAGCACTTTAGTGTTACCTAAAACAAAACCACCATTGCTTGAGGAACTTAAGTAGGAAGCATCCATCGACGCCGCAACTCCTCGAGGGATGTCTCACGAGCGATTAGATTGGAGGATCGAATTGGGAATCTAGGCACTTCGAGGCCTAGATGGGAAGATAAAGATTGACTAAGGCATTTAATACAGACAAAACAGGCATTTATTGTTTGATCAGATCTTTGATCGAGGCTACCTACCGCCACCTAAAGCAGGTATCCACATATTCATGTGACAGCGATAGGTTCACCATCCCATGAAGCAATGATTGCTCCGGACCAGTTAAAGCCTTTAACTGGTCAAAAGAATGGAGCTCGAGTTTGCATGATGGGTAAAGACCTACCTCGCTGGAGCCTATAAATAGTCTCGTCTTGGTGCCTTAAAGACTAATTATTCCTGCCTTTTCTCCCATTTTAGTTCTCATTCTCTCCCTCTCCACATCAATCATTTGTGAGCCTTCTCTTTAATGAAGTGATTAATACCTCTCCTCTATTTGATTATTGAAACCTAAAGAAAGAACCCTTACATTTTAGTGACTTTGTTGGGGAGGTATTTCACTTTAAAGGATGGAGGCTAGTGGGGATCATGTCCTACGTTCTGATGGTTCAATAAAAGGGTGGAAATCTTCCGTCTGAGAACTAGTTATTAGAGAGCCAACAGTTAAACGACCAAGAAATGCCAGCAACTTTGCGACAGATTGCAACCGAGCAGCAGGCTGACCTTGAAACCTTGGACAACAGACTAGTTCGCTTGGAAGCACTCATGACCAAGGAGCTCGAGGCCAAGGCCCAAAAAAGAGCTCGAGCACAACAGATAAGTTTGTTTGTTGTGACCCCTCTGGCTAGGCCAAACCCTGTACCAATGGATCCGTTCACTCCCATGACCAAAACGCAAATAGACGCACAGACCAATTTGCTAACACCAAATCCTCCTGCTACTTCCTCGCCGCTCTTCGTGACCGAATCTCGACTATGAGATTTCTTCGTTAAGAACTCGCCGCAGTTAGCTCGAGCTCTGTCTTTCAAGCAAGAGCCACCTTTCTCGAAAGCTGTTATGCAATCACCGTACCCAGTGGGATTTCTGGTCCCAAAATTTCAAAAATACGACAGGCTCGAGGAAGATCCCAAGGAGCACATCAGCCGCTACATCGAGTCTCTAGGGGGATTCACTGGAAATGAGCTCCTACAATTGCGAGAATTCTTGAAGTCTCTCACAGGGCTTGCCTACAATTGGTACAAGAATATAAATCCCAACTCAATCACAACCTGGGAACAACTGGCGGAGCTTTTCCTCAAAAAATTCGTGGAAGCCGGGGAAAGGATCACGACGTTGTCGTTCACTAAGGAGAACAGGAGGAAAGCGAGAAACCAACCAAATTCGTCGCCAGATTCCAGGCCAAGGCAAATGAATGCTTCGAGAGCTGCAGCAAGCGAGATCGAGTCGAGATCTGCATTCAGGGCCTGCAACAGTGTTATAGAATTCATTTGATCAATCTTTGACTGGACTCTTTCACCGAGCTCATAGTGGCTGTGAGGAACCTGGGTCGTGATCTCAAGCCACCAAAGACAGAGATGCCACGAGTCTGTGTTTACCATCAATTCGTATCTCACCCAACCAGCGACTGTCGTTCGCTCAAACGTATTTTCCAGAAAATGGTAGCGAAAGGGGATCTCGAGATCAACAATCTAGAAGATGTTCGTCGAACCCCTACCCAAGGCATCCAGGAGCGGTCGCAGTAGTCTCGTGCTACGACGAAATGGAATAGACAACCCAACTGTTCTTTCTATCAGGAAAACTGATACCTCGATCACAGAAGAATGCCTGGCAGCGGCAATTACGAATGAGTTCAAGCAACCCCAGCGACCAATAATCTTGTTTTCAGACAAAGATAAACAAATCCAAAATGTACAAAATCGACCCATGTATGTCCTAGGACTCCTCAACGGTGTTGAGTTTAAAATAACTTTCTTAAACAATGGGTTATCTATCAACATCATGACTTTGGCCACGTTCAAAAAAGCTGGAATCGCCGACAAACACCTGGTCCGTGATTCAATAGAGGTTCTAGGTTTCGAAAACGATGCGAAAAAGATAGTTGGGCATGTGAATATGGATTTCACGGTCAAAACATTTCGAGCTCCAACCAAGTTTCATGTAATCGACAACGACCCTTCGTATCATATTCTACTAGGGCGACCTTGGTTGTATCGATTCAGAATAGTCCCTTCAACAGTTCATTAATGTTTCAAGGGCATCCTGAGTGTTAAGTATGCGACCAAAGTCCCACATGGGTTAAAAGTGGGAAGGATCATGAGTATATAAAAGGATGTACATATCTCAATTGGTGTGAGGCCTTTTGGGGAAGCCCAAGAGCAAATCCGTGCGGGCTAGGCCCAAAGCGGACAATATCACACCATTGTTGAGATATGTGGGGCCCGTAATGCCCAACAATTGGTATCAGAGCCCAGGTTGCGATTCGTGGTGTTAACCAGTCGGAGTGGGCTAGCGTTGTATCGACCAGCGGTGGCGGCAGAGGCCGGGAATGGCCAAGTCGTATGTGCGACGGAGGCCGGTGATGGTCAAGTCGTATGTGGTGGCGTCGTATCAACTAGCGGGAGTCGACTGGTAGCCATGTGGAGAATCCTCGAAATGTCGAACGAAAGGTGAGCCCTCGGATTAACTCACGATGGACGGATGGATGATCGTTTGAGGGGAGGCTCGGACCATGAGATGTGGTCATTTGTTCGAGAGGAGGATTGTTAAGTATGCGACCAAAGTCCCACATGGGTTAAAAGTGGGAAGGATCATGAGTATATAAAAGGATGTACATATCTCAATTGGTGTGAGGCCTTTTGGGGAAGCCCAAGAGCAAATCCGTGCGGGCTAGGCCCAAAGCAGACAATATCACACCATTGTTGAGATATGTGGGGCCCGTAATGCCCAACACTGAGAAATCGAATCATCACGGTATCATGTTCTGATAAACCTTTTGCAGCACATGAGGCTTATTATGTTGAAGCTCTTTTCTTTGACGAGGTGGACGAGTTTGCTGAGCTTGATGAAGTAGCACTTGTCTGCACTCCTCTACCAACTTGGGAAGAGGTCGAGAAAGGTATTTTTCACCCAAAGCAAGTGTATCAAGCCAAGACAGCTACCCCACAGCCTCGGGAATGCAAGCGGGTTTGTCTACCAAATGGGCGTTTCGTTTACGGCTTATGATGGTGCGAGGGCTCAGAAGTGTTTGTTTCCACTAATGAGCCCCCAAACGAAGAAAACAAGTTCTCGAACCTAGAAGAGCTCCATCTTGCTGAAAAAGGCCAACCAGAACGGCTAACCTACATTGCAGGGAACCTGAAAAAAAAGGAGAGACTAGAGTTGAACAACCTCTTCAAGGAATTTGTCGATGGCTTTGCTTGAACCTATCATGAAATGCCCGGACTCGATCCCAAATTGGTCGCACACCATCTCAATACCCTAACAGAGCATAAGCCGATCAACCAAGCATCGAGGACTTTTCGACTGGAGCTCGAGCTTCAGATCAAGTAAGAAATCCAAAAGCTCCTCGAAGCAGGTTTTATCAAACCAACGATCCATTCCACTTGACTAGCCAATGTAGTTCCAGTAAAGAAGAAGAATGGAAGCATACACATTTGTGTGGATTTCAGAGATCTCAACAAAGCATGCCCAAAAGACGATTTCCCTCTCCCAAACATTGACACTTTGGTTGATTCCACTGCAAGGCACTTGAGATTCTCCTTTATGGATGGCTACAACAGCTACAACTAGATCCACATGGCGCCCACTGACACAGCAAAAATAGCGTTCCGAACGCCTTTGGGAAACTTCTATTACACGAAAATGCCCTTTAGATTAAAAAATACAGGAGCCACTTATCAGTGAGCTATGACGGCCACCTTCCACGACTTGTTTCACTAAACGGTCGAGGACTATGTCGATGATATAGTATCAATGATATAGTAGTCAAGTCAAAACACGAAGAGCACCATTTGCAGGACCTACGGCAAGTATTCAAGCGATGCAGACAGTATAAGCTACGGATGAATCCTCTAAAGTGTGCCTTTGCTATTGATCACGACAAGTTCCTCGGATTCATAGTTCATTGTAAGGGCATCGATCTCGATCCCACAAAAGCAAAAGCGATCCTCGAGATGCCCGAACCAAAAACTTTAACAGAACTAAAGAGCTTTATTGGAAAAAGCTCCTATCGTCGCCAATTCATACCAGCCCTTATAGAAGTCACTCACTCCTTCAGTTCAATCTTGCAAGGCAAGTCCAAATTTTCATGGGATGAGAACCATAAGCTAGCATTTGAGCAGATCAAAAGGATATTACTGTCACCACAGACTATGTATCCTCCAAATCCTCGTGATCCGTTGCTATTTTACCTAACATCTACTAAATCTTCAATTAGTGCGTTGCTTGCCCAACAAATAGAAGGGAGTGAGCATCCTGTCTATTACATTAGTCGATGTAATAAAGACGCGGAACAACGTTATTCGACCATGGAGTGTCATTGTTTGGCGATGGTGTTCGCAATAAGGAAAATTAGACATTATTTTTTTGTTCATGCAATCAACCTGGTAACAAAAGCTGATCCATACCATTTTTTGCTAACTAAACCTCTACCTTCAGGTAAAGCTGCTCGATGGCTCTTAGCACTTGTAGTGTTTGACATGACAAGCTTGTGACCAAAAACTATTCGAGGGAAAGCACTGTCGGATTTGCTTGCCCAATTCCCCTCGACAGAGGTCGAACCATTCGAGGACGATCTGCCACTCGATGATCTACAAGTAACTATGACAACATGCGTCGAGGAATGGTCCCTATTTTTTTATGGTTCTTCAACAACTACAAGAGGTGGCACCAGAATCGTGCTCACTACCAAAGATATTCATTTTGTTAAAGCATTCAAACTTGACTATCCATGCTCAAACAATGAAGATGAATATGAAGCCCTGATACTACGCCTCCTATTTGCAATCGAAAAGAATGTGTCTCGAATCTGTGTTAATGGCGATTCAAAATTAGTCAGCAAGCAAAACACTAGAGAATATGCCATGCGAGAGCCAAGTCTTGCCTCTAAAAGGACTATCATTCAAAAGCTCCCCGCCAAATTCACAGCCTATAGATTCGCTCACATAACTCGATCTCAAAACAAATACCCAGACGCATTGGCAACATTGGCCTCGAAGATACCCATCTCCGAGGAAAAATTCACATTGGTATCATCCGAAAAATTGAGCCTTCTACAGTAGCAAACAATGAACCTGTTGAGGTCATACCCAATTGGCGAAACACAATAGTCGCGCAACTCAAAGGGACATGTAGCAACACAGCAACAGTATCACTTCAGCATTTTTTATTATTGCATGGGTTGCTCTACTTCAAATTACCATGTGAAGCTCTAGCTTGAGCCATTAGCCCTAACGAGACCAGCACAACCATACACAGTGTACACAATAAGCATTGCCCACTGCCAATAGCGCTTTACAAGGCAAGGGTACTACTAGCTAAGCATGGCCGCTGATACAAGAAAAGCCCAACAGGGTTGTCCAGAATGTATAGCTACACTATCCTCCAAAGAATGTGTTTTCCTCGAAGAAGCAAATTGGCGATCACCTTTTAAAGCATTCCTTACTAATGGATTCCTTCCCTCAGATAAAATGCAAGAAAGCAGGATCCATCAACAAGCCAACGTTTCTTCCTTCAAGAAGATTTATTGTATCATTGCTCGCTGGGAGGGACATCATTGCGATGCTTGGATCAGCATGAAAGCGCTCTTGTCCTCCGAGAAACACATAAGTTCGAGCATCAAGGAGGGAGGAAGCTTTTTACATAATTTGTCCATCTAGGATATTATTGGCCGATAATAGAGCACGATACCCAAACGTACGCTCGGTATTGTCAGGCTTGTCAGAAACATGACCACATAATCCATACGTTGGCATCATTGCTGCAACGAATTATCACCCCATGGCCCTTCCATACCTGGGGACTCGATCTTATTGGCCTCATTCGACCAGCAGTCACAGGTCACATATGGATTCTTACAGCGACCGATCTCTCGACTAAATGGATTGAAGGCATTCCACTCAAGAAAGCACTCGGGCCAACAGTCGCTAATTTCATTTGAGAGTTCATCATTTGTCGCTTCAGGATCCCCATGGTAATCTTGTCGGACAATGGCAAGCCATTTGTTAATCAGCATGTGGGATGATTAATCAATAGGTACAACGTCAAACACCATCGATCGACGAAATACTAGCCCCAAGGGAATGGACAGGAGGAGGCATCGAACAAAAATATACTCCGTATTTTGAGCAGAATGGTTGAGGAAAATGGTAGTACATGGGTCGAGTACCTCCCCATAGCATTATGGGCCTATCGTACTTCCCCAAAGCACTCGACAAGACAGACACCCTTTCAGCTGGTCTACGGAACCGAAGCCGTCTTTCCAATGAAAATCGAAGTCCAATCAACTGGCTTGGCACAGTGAAAAAACCATGAAAAGCATCAACTGACAAAACTAGAGGCACTAGATGAACGTCGAGCAAGTGCTCTAACATTCCATTAGCACTATTTAAGTCTCATCACACAAGCTTACAATAGGAAAATGCAATTTCGACAATTCTTGCTAGGCGATCTAGTATGGAGAGCAGAGCTACATGTAATGCACAAGCTCCTAGCACCAAAATTCACACCCAAATAGAAAGACCCTTTCCTTGTAAAATCTAGCTTCAACAATGGCAATTATATTCTGGAAGGAGCCAGATGGTTGAAGTCATTCCATGCTTAAAAGCACTACGAACTGTTGACACTTCGTCGTTTTTGCTAAATTTCACTCTTTATTGTACTTGACAAGTGATCAATGCATGACAGTGCCCTTTTGAAATAATGAGCATATCACACACGCACAACGCGTCATACCTTGTGTAAACAATCAATGAAATTAAACTCTCAAAGTCAACACTTGAGTTTAAAAACAAGTCAAACTCTAAAAGTGTTAACTCGAGTTCAAAACAACAACTTCTTGATATTCTAACTCGAGCACCAAACTTAAATTCTCAAAGCCAACACTTTAGTTTAAAAACACGTCCAACTCTAGGAGTGCTAACTCGAGTTCAAAACAACAACTTCTCAAAACTCTAACTCAAGCACCAAACTTAAACTCTCAAATTCAACACTTGAGTTTAAAAACAAGTCCAACTCTAGAAGTGCTAACTCGAGTTCAAAACTACAATTTCTCAAAACTCTAACTCGAGCGCCAAACTTAAACTCTCAAAGTCAACACTTGAGTTTAAAAACAAGTCATACTCCAGAAGTGCTAACTCGAGTTCAAAACAACTTCTCGAAACTCTAACTCGAGCACCAAACTTAAACTCTCAAAGTCAATACTTGAGTTTAAAAACAAGTCAAATTCTAGAAGTGCTAACTCGAGTTCAAAACAACAACTTCTTGAAACTGAAATTGAAATTGAAAAGCAAGTCAAAATCTTAGAAATACTAACTCACAACGAGCAAACAGATTATGAAAATCAAATCATGTTTTAAATACAACGTCAATTCAAACTTCACACTGCAAAATAGCTAAATGCAACAAAAAATTCTCGATATCCTCGAAACATCCAAATAAATATCGTCTTCAAAACTACATGATACCTATACCAAGGTATACCTATGTTAAAAGTTTACAACCACAAAGGAAAATCACTAAATTACATCGGACCATCAGCGAATGAGCATAACCGTCGCATGTCAGCTTCAGATACATAACAAAGCCGGGTCAATTCATTCTTCTTGAATTTCAAAATATAAAGTTGTTCTTTCAACGCGACAATCTCTGTATCAACAACATTTATCTGTACAGTGGCATCCTCCTTGTCAAAGCAACGACTCATAATCTGCACACGATCGGCCAACCAGCTAACATCAACACCAACGTTAGACAAATACTCTACCAACGAAGAGGCCTCTATCAAGCATCCTTGATCTCGTTTTCCATTTGCATCTTCTAGAAAATCTTCTCGAGTTACTTCATCATGAGTTTCATCTTCTAGAAAATCTTTTTGTCCTCGAATGAATTCATCACAATTTTCAACTTCATTCTCTGGCACAGTTTCTTGTTCTTACACAACATCATCACGATTTTCAACTTCAAGAACCTCTTCTTCTTGAACAACATTACCACGATTTTCCACATCAGGAATTTCTTCTACTTGAACTAAGTTATCAGAAGCTTCAACATTTATAATTTCATATACTCGAACCACATCAGCACGAGAGTCACCCTGACAAATCGTGACCCTTTGATTTTTGACACGATTAATAGATTGTTGAATTGATAATTGTTTCAAACGCTTTGACTTACGAGTCTTCACAGCACTACCACCAGCATCGAGTGACCGTTTTGATGTAACTATCGAGAACCCTTGTTTCTTTTGTGTTTGAGCCAGGACTACAAGAGGTGTTTCTTCCTTGTTTGTCTCCAACGCTGCTAGCATAAGACCACCTGATTGAGATGTCCCACCCTCTATATTTATCTTTTCTAGATGAATAGCCATCAGACTCCTATAACCCCTGAAAACACAAGTGTCAGGAAACAATCGAAGTGTATCATCTTTCTTTCCAATGATGACATTTGGTCTCTTGCTTGGTGCTTGTTTCATAAAACTTTTCAAACCAACCACTTGTGTTTTCCAGTATCTCTTATTTCTGGGTGAGAGACACCCAACACGACATCGACCGGGAAAAGCAAAATCTCCCAACCCATCAACCAAAATTCGATTATGAGATTCCAGGAACCGGCTATAACTATCAACCAACGCAGTGGTAATTTCGACAAAAAATGTACTCTCGAGGAACAACCTGGTAGTATCCAAATTGACGTGCTAATCTTCGAGGGTTATAGGTTACACAAATCATCCCTTCCCTTATCACAGGTAATAAACTAGGAGTGATAGGAATCAAAGTCAGCACCATTGCATTTGAGTATGTCTTATGACCACGAGAAATCACGGTGTCGAGGTCTAAATACATAACACCATTCAACACACTGCGAATAAGATCAAAATATGGTCGCGCAATGAACGAAGGGCCATTATCAATACATGTCTGCAATGTCGAGGATGGAGGAAGGCCAAACCAACGACTCGTCCTAAACACCTTGTCATCCTTCGCTAACAGCTTAGGTAAGGCATGATAGCCTTTAAAGCGCTCGAACAAGAACATTTGCAAAAATGAAGCTGTAACGTGGGAATTGATCAAGTATCGACCCATGTTGGGTGCATTATCATCCAAAAGCATATCCAGTCGATAGAATAGAGTCCCTAAAAAAGGCATTGCAAGAGGCAAAGCAATGCCTTGTGATAGCTTCACAGCGATTCCTGCTAAGCGAAGATGCACCGTATCCTCTGGCGAGCTTTCAAAAATGAATCTTGCTAACCAACACAGCAAGTAAGCTACCAAGTTAGACTCTCACCCAAAGTATGTTCTATTGTTTTCCAGCCGTTCTACATTAAGGCACCGGTTTTTGAATATCCTTAAAATTAAAATGAGTCCACGAGCCAAAAGTGCATTTCTTCCCACCATCTGAGCATTTTGCTTTCACAACGCCAGTTAGACCATAAATCGAACCATAGGGCTTCGACAAAGCACAAGTTGTCTTCAATTCTTTGATCAAACCTTCTTCCTCCTCAGAAAAACCCAAGTCTACAGTATTTTCTTTCCCTTGCACGGGCAACCCATATAAATGAACAACATCCTCGATCGTGGGCCCAAATTCACCCCACGAACATAAAAAGGTATGCGTTGAAGCATTCCACTGTAAAATTAACAACTCTAAGTCATTCTCATCACGTAAAACATCAAATTTTTTAAACAACCTGATCGAATGATAAATTCGAGCATCCTTTAATCATTGAACATAATCAGGTATTGAGAGTATATACGATGTAAATTCGTCCCACAAGTAGCTAGGACCTAAATTACTCTTAAAATCCATAAAAGAGTATGGAAAGGGTCCTTGCTCAATATTAAAACGAATGGTCTCTCCAGCAGGAATTGAAGGGGCCTGAGCCAACTCACCTTCTTCCTCCATCGCCATCAACCTCGCCAACAAACGATCATCTTCGATACTGGGCATATCACTATATTGATTCGCTCTATCCCAGAATAAGTCTTTCTTCCCCAAATAGGGGGCTTTGAACCATTCTAATTTTGAAGGCCTATGTACAATTGCCTCATCCTTCAACAACTCGTTTTTTGACATGATCTTACTTAACTTAAGTACAACAAACTGAATTAAAAACAAAGATTTGCACAACAAAACACATACAAAATCCTCTGTATACATGTATATACACACATTGATGGTTTTTTCCTATTCTACCCCCGGTTCGACTCCAAGACGTGGTTGGGACTTCAGACCTCTGTATACATGTATATACACACATATATATTAGATTTTAGGTTTTTGGTGAGTTTTAGAGTGAAAAGATTGAAAATGACCTCTCTACACCATTGCTTATATATACACGATCATATATCTATGTTAGGGGTCGAACGTTCTTTCAGAGAGAGATGTTGGTCATTGAATTTGGAGGGTTCATTAGTTCTCAAGTTCATATTCAGACTTGCTACTGTTGAGAGCCATATTCAAACCTAGAGATCAGGAGAAGAAGACCATAGAGAGCGTTTCTACATCATCGATGCAGTCACCTTCCACCATGACCGACTAACTTGGTATCTAGGGTTTTCTAGCAAAACCCTAGCCAAGTAATGTAGTTCTTTCATTGTTTTCAATTGTAATAAGGGGAAATTGTTGACCATACTGTGATGATTGTAGTAGTTAAGAGACCGTACTGATTTACAATATAAAATTCTATGTTTGTTCTAAATTCTTGTCTTAGATGGAATGAATGTATTATTTTACACAACTATGATTATTCAATATGAGCAGGAACTCGGATGCATAATTATGGTTTTCTACACAATGGTGGTAATCAAACTTGAAACCCTAGATTGACACAGGTCATGCCTTGGCGATTTAATATAGACATGCTTCAATTTATTTTCATGCATTAAGAGTAAATTAGAGTAATATAATTGGCATGCACTGGTTAGGTCAGTCATGAGATGGGTTGTCACAATCCGGTTGATGGTACTCCTTTTTGGAGTCCTATTTAGCTATTTGTTGTACAACCTGATTCACAGTTATGGATCGCCATCTTACAGTTGTTACAGTGAAGAACTATATTATGCGGTTAATGGTGGAGCGATGAAAACACTAGTTTTCTCTCTCCTCTGAATCACAACCAATTTAATTTACTTTCTAGATAATTTTAGTTAAAATAGATAATTTGGTCTTTGACCACCCAAACAAACCATTTTTAGAAAATATAATTCACTGTTTTTGAAATTGCTAAATTGAATAATCTCAGTCTTTGTGGGATCGATATCTCTTACTCAGCCATTGTTATTTTACAATTGATATGTGCGCTTGCGTAGGGTAAAACCTAGCATCATTAAGGTATCATTTTTAACCACATTTTTATACACCTGACATCACATCAAGTTTTTAGCCCCGTTGCCGGGGACTGAGCATTGTTTAAATAGCTTTAGTAATTTATTTGCATTGTGTTATTGTAGTTGTAGCTAAAGTTAGATTTTTGTGTGATTGACAGGTACTCTGAAGAACATAGAAGGTAAAAGCGGAGCTTCTAAAGTTGCATCTGGAACTTTTGAGAGTTTTAGTGTTACCTTTATTTTTGCATTTAATTCTAGCTTGATTTTCTGTTTATAGTTAAAGGAATTTAGAAGTAGTTAATTTAGTTAATTTTTATTTCACAAATTTTCAAAAATAAAAATAATATATAGTCTTGTGAGTAGCGTATGACCGATAGATCGACCCGTTCTAATTTTTGCACTACATTAGTCGAGTACAATCCTGAGATAAAAAAGACTCTCCGTCGTTTACGTCGAGCTATTGAAGAGGATCAGAAGAAGAAGCGATGGGTGACCGAAGAGCCAACCCGCTAAGCGCACCAGAGACATCACTAAAAGGATATTATGCTCCTGATGCGTACGACTCCCATGCTGATTTTTTGGAGGAAGAAAGAGCGAAGCACTTTGAGATCAAGACAAACGTGATTAATATGCTTCCAAAATTTTCAGGTCTTAGAATAGAGGACCCATACCAGCACATCAATGATTTCCTAGAGGTAGCCTCTACTGTTAGGTATGACAATTTGTCCAAAAATGACTTGCGAGTGAGATTATTCCCTTGGTCATTGAAAGAAATAGCTAAAAAATGGTACATCAAATTAGCAAAATAAATTAAAATTGATTGACACAGGCCATGCCTTGGCGATTTAATGTAGACATGTTTTAGTTTATTTTCATGCATTAGGAGTAGATTAGAGTAATATAATTGGCATGGAGTAGTTAGGTCAGTCATGAGATGGGTTGTCGCAATCCGGTTGATGGTACTCCTTTTTGTGGTCGTATTTAGCTATTTGCGGTACGACCTGATTCACAGTTATGAATCGCCCTCTTACAGGTTATACAGTGAGGAACTATATTATGCGATTAGTGGTGAAGTGATGAAAACCCTAATTTTCTCTCTCCTTTAAATTACAACCAATTTACTTTGCTTTCTAAATAATTTTAGTTAAAATAGATAATTTGGTCTTTGACCACCCAAACAAACCATTTTCAGAAAATATAATTCAATGTTTTTTAAATTGCTAAAGTGAACAATCGCAGTCTCTGTGGGATCGATATCCCTTACTTAAGCCATTGCTATTTTACAATCGATACGTGCGCTTGCATAGGGTAAAACTTAGTGTCATTAAGGTGTCATTTTTAACCACATATTTTTATACACTTGACGTCACATCACCAACTAAGATGGATGACCCAAATTTATGCTTTTTTGCCAAGAAAAGTATAAAAAAGAATATCCCATATTGAGATCTCCTAATCAAAATAGAAGACTTAATGACCAAGTTTTCTTGTTCCCTAAGAAAAAGAGCCACTAATCATAACAAAATTATCCAATAATAGAACACTTTAAAAATAGAACCTAGTGGCAATGGCGGGGTTGGTGTATTTCAGGGTTATGCAATTATTAGATAACTACAACTTGACCCCAATCCGTTTATTGAGGAAACACTAATTGAAACATTCAGTTTTTACATTGGCAAGGAACTCACGTAATATCTATGTTACATGGACTCTTCTAAAATAGGCAAACATGTATATAAGATATGCATGTGACACTTTTAGTAGAACATTTACCTAAATTCTTATCCAAATAATTTCATGTTGCTATCTAATTACTTCAAATAAGTCAAATGTTGAGTTTGAATACTATATTTGATAGAATATTATTTTACAGCTAAAGATAAAATAAAAACATCAAATAAAATAAGTATTTAGCCGTGTCCATGTATACTAATATTTAAAACGTCCGACACACGAATACATATCAGCGTCCGACACTCATATGTAAGTCCATGTAACATAACATAACATACTCCTTGTGAGGACTAGAATTCTCTACCTTCTACTGTCAGTCTATCAATGACACACTCATTGACACACAACAAAAATGATGTACTCACGATAGCTCAAGAAGCACAACCAACATTACTCAACCAAAGCCATTTAAAAATTTAATATAACATATCTATGAGGGTCTAATCTACGCACCATTAAGTGCGTGTTAGGCAACCGGTGTGGTTTTGATTTTTGGTTTTGCTTTGGTATGGGTTAGGTTTGGTGTGGTTTTCTTCTGAACTGAAATCATATTTTGTGCATATAGTTTTGGTGTGAGAAAAAGTAAAGCTGAAAACCAAACTACGTTTGGTAGAATTGGTATGGACTAAAATTTTGTAGAGTTGATATTATATTTAAATATTTATTACTCAATTTTTATTAATTTATTATTAATTATTTATTTATAATATTTTTGTTTATTATTTATTTGGTTTTATTTTATTTATTATTTTTAAATATTTATTACTCAATATTTATTAATTTATTATTAATTATTTATTCATAATATTTTATTTATTATTTTTTTTTATTATTATTTTTAAATTTTTATTACTCAATTTTTATTTATTTATTATTAATTATTAATAATATTCTATTATGTGGTAATTTTTATTTAGTTATTTAATTTAATTAAATAATTTTTTAATTAAATAAATATATATTTATATGGTTGTGTGTGTATATATATATAACACAAACACACTCACGCACACAAAACACACAGCACATGGGGCCAATGGTTTGATTCAACAGTAAAAAGCACACCAAAACCATGCTTGGAGATGGTTCAGAAAACATGTCATTTGGTACACCATTTGTAGGTACTGTTGCACCAACCCACATTCAACCAAAATTTTGGCACCAAACCCATATGTCAAACATGCACTAAGTAGAACCAAAATTAACATAGATAATGCCACTAGGAACCAACATCTCTTTTCTCAGCGCACCGTTGACACCCGAAATGAGCCAAAGTCGATGGAGAATCTGGAGATAAAGAAGTTGTGGGGAAATGCTTAGAATTATGACTTTGTTCATTTATCTCTTAGATAAATATTTCTAATGACTTTGTTCATTTATGTCTTAGATAAATAGAGTTCATCTGTTAGATAGATATAGTTAGCTTAGGATTTATTTCTTAATTATTCTTTGGATAATTATTGAATTTGAATATCTATCTTTTTTAGTGGTTAACATGTACTCAGTTTCCTCTATAAATAATATATGAAGACCTCTGTTTTAGGGGTCCAACACCAACAACCAGAGGTAGAGCCAGGATTTCAACCTAGCAGGGGTCAAACCTTCTCACAAAGTTACTATCTAAGACAATTTTATTTTACACCAAAACCATTCCAATATTCATTAGAATTATGCAAAAAAATAATTAGCCAAATTTTGGTCCATATACTTATATATATATATAATATTAACTTATATTTAATCATAACAAAAAAAAATAGGACAAACGCACAAAATCTCCTACAAAAGTTGAGCTCGACGACTTTTTAGAGAATAAAAATCATCTATGATAGAATCTGAACTGAAGGTCTGAGCAATTTCTTTTTCAATATTGACACTCATCGGTAGTCAGCAAGAAAATCATCCCCCATCTTGTTCTAAAGCTGCGTTTTGACAAGTTTCATCGTGGAAAATGCCCTTTCTTTGGTTGTCGTGGAAACGGGAAGAGTCAAGACAAGTCGAATCAATCTGTCGATCAAATAATAAATTTTTGACTTATCTATTTCTACTAAGCCTCTGCATAGTTTCGAAACTGTTGACATATTTTGTAGAACTGAATGTTTAGGTACGTCAACCTCAAATGTTGCAACTGATATTTCAAAAGATCAATCTCTTGGCCTGTGAAATCATCAGGATAAAATTTCTCTACAAGCTTATAGATGTCATCAATTTTAAAGAACTTGTAGCTATCTCTAGGATCCAAAGCTGAGCTAAGAATAATAAGCTCAATTGCCTTTTCACTAAATCTGTTATTCAGCTCTTGGAACTGTGAATCAATTGCGCCATAGAATATATCAATCCTATAGTGATGCTCAAGTGGGATATTCTCTTCTTGATGACGTGGTTGACCCTTTATTATTTTGGTATAAGGAGCATTCATATTAGGCATGTCAATGTTATGCCGCTCACAAAATAATTTGACAATCCCAAATAAATTACTCCAACCAACTTCTCTCAACTTCAGAAGTAGATCTTTAGTACTGGAAACCAAATGCATAGCATTTATGATGTCTTGAGATTTTAGTTGCAAAGTTTGACAAAGGCTATTAGTTATTCCCATAATCTTTTTTACCAAATGCAAAATAAATATAAACTGAAATGATGTAAGACTATCATGAGTAGCTTCAGCATCCCCCCGTAGAGAAAATTTGGATGATCTATCTTCAATTATGTTTTCAAGAACTGAACATGTTGCCCCAAATAACCTTATCATACTATAAACTGAATCAAAGTGGGAGCTCCAACGAGTATCTCCAGGTCGTTGCAACGTACCAATTTGATAGCTCATCTACCAGTCTCAAGTTCATCAAGAGCTATCAAATGTGCAATTTCAATTGCTTGAGCAGATTGCAATTCATCGTTTCGTTTGCAAGAAGCTCCAATGAAATTAATAATAAAATTCAGCTTCGAAATAAATTGATGGATGGGAATCACTTCTCTAGATGCGGCAACTAATGCTAGTTGTAGTTGGTGAGCTAAGCAATGCACATAATATGCATAAAGACAATCATTGAGAAATAATGCTTGCTAACCATTCCATTGACCACGCATATTACTAGCACCGTCATAACCTTGACCTCGGAGATTGTGAACACTAAGATTATAGTGAGAAAGAACCGCCTCAAGTTCATTTTTTAAAGTCAATGATGTTGTATCTTTAACATGCATAAGATCAAAGAAACGTTCTTGAAGGAAACCATTTTTATCGACGTATCTTAAGACAAGAGCCATTTGCTCTTTCTTAGATTCATCACGCGCTTTATTGACAAGAATACAGAACTTGGCATCTCCAATATCTTCACGGATCTTACTTCTCAATTTTCTAGCCATAATATTCAAAATCTCTCTTTGCAATTTTTGGTGAGGTATACTAGGCATTTTTAGGAGCATTTTCAAGAACAATTATAGCGACCTCAGCATTATACGTGGCTAAAATATTTATCATTTCAATAAAATTGCCCTTGTTCCTTGATTCGAGGCTTTTATCATGCCCTCTAAATGCTTGACCTTGAAAAGTAAGCCATTATACCACATCAATTGAGGTGTTCAATCTCAATCGGTTATTTCCAATGTTTGTCTTTCTATAACTTTGTCAATATGACAAGGTTGGTTCATTAAATCCTTACAACAACTCTCGACAATGTTATGAGATGAACAAAGATCTTCTCCCACATGAGTTAAAAAAGCACACCTCTTTCCGTCTTTAACTTTCTTCCAATTTTGGCATCATTCACTAATAAATGCATTGCTTCCTGAACGCACAGGTAGTTTCTTTGCAAAAAGAAAGCAAGGTACGCAAAATGCAGCATCCTTTGAGGGAGAATACTCTAGCCAAGAAGGAAATGATTGGAACCAAGATGATTGAAACCGACGGGGATGCTTTTCAGATCCAGAACGAGGATATTCTGATAAAAGAAACTGGTATGGTCCCGCTTTGATATAAGCTCGTCGAATTTCATCACGGGTCTATGGGATATTCCCATATTTGACGACGCAATCCCGGATCAAGTTCTAGAAAAGGACAATCTACTTCTATATATTCAACTCTTGGAGATTTTGGAGGATGTTGGTTATCATGAACCGAAACATCAAGATTAGAAGCAGAAGGCACATCATCAACTGTCTTATCAAATTTTCTTTTAAAGAATGAGTCTATGGTTTTTGATGGCTTGCCCATTGTATCGAAACGATTTTAGGTCTAAGGCCTCGTTTGGCATAACTTTTGCTTCTGGCTTTTTCCAGAAGAAAAAGATAAGCATAAGCCGTTTTGAGAAGCTGATACCCCCCAGCTACTTCTAAACGCACTTCCAAGGCCTAGAAACTCTTCTAAAATTTTTGCTTAACACCGTTCAAAATAATTTTTCCCTCCAATAAGCCAAAAGCAACATTTGAAAAACCAATCCAAACATAGCTTAAGCCTATGCTTCCAATTAACCAATTAACCTGAAATTTAATTTATGATTAGTCACTTTGATATTTTTTAATTAATTTATCCTAACAAAGGTTGTAATTGTATAAACATATATGAGTAATTTATAAATAAAGTTGGGTATATTTATTAAAAAAGTACTTATTATTTCAATAATATTGTGTGTTTATGTAGGGTCAAAAATATTCTAACACATGAAAATCGAAGTATATATTCTTTATCCAACTTTTACTATTGAAGAATAAGAGAGAATTAGAAATTTAAGTGCAATTCTAATTTTCACAAAACATATAATATTAAAAAAAATATAACACTAATTAACCTATCTTATAATAAAAGAGAATAAAATAATAACAAGAAACACTCAAATTACTATCAAATACCTGCCCACAATAAAATTAACATGCATTCAGAATACGAAGAATAACAGTGAAAGAAATAGTCAAGGGTGAGAATCCGAAAAGCAGCGGCAGCCGACAAGGAGAAGGAGCGGCAGTCTGCAAATATTTTTGTTCGCTACTAAAAGGAAGCGTTTCACGTCTGCATAGATTTCTGTTCGCAACCACAAGGAATCCTTTCTTTCGTGGTTTCGCGAAAAGAATTTGATACGCCACTTTAATTGGTCTTTTTCGTTTTTAACATTTATGGGCTTTAAGTTTTGGGTTTTTTAAACTTTGGAGGGCCAAGTAGGAAGCTTATACCTAGATATATATAGTTTGTAAATATATAATATATAGTAGTAAAAATTTGTTTTTTTCCTAGAGGGGCTAGCCCCTACCAACAACAAAATTATTCCGTCTACTACATTAGCAACGTTATTTTTATTCTTGCACTTTTCCATTATTACATTTTCAATATCGTTTCTTTTGAATTACTTGTTTCGCACTTTCAATATCGTTCCTTTAATTTCTTCGTTTTACTAATCTTCTTGGTTACCGAAAGTCCTCTTATTTGAGGCAAATAGAACCCTACACAGGAGTTTAGTTCTATCTCATGTAAATCGCATGTTCAGTTACTTTGTTCAAAAGAGGCGATGACTTGTTCCTTTTGGACCGGTTGAGCAAAGTCACTGGTTCTGGCTTATGATTTATTTCTTAATTATCCTTTTGAGCGAACAATTTATCAAGATAAATATAGTTTATCCTTTAGATAGGTATAATTAGCTTATGATTTATTTCTTAATTATCCTTTGGATAATTATGAATTAGAATATTTATCTTGTTTAGTGGTTATCCTCTAACCATATTCTTCTATAAATAATGTACGAAGACCTCTGTTTTAGGTAGTCCTACACCATCAACCAAATTATTCTTTTTGCTATATTTACAACACAATTTTTATTCTTGAACTCTTTTATTATTATTAGTTCAATATTCTTCCTTTCAATTCCTTGCACTCGTTATTTATTTTTCAAAGCAAACTTTACTTTTCTCGCAAATATTTACATTTCTTAGCAATAATTCAATTCCAAGTCATTTACATTCCTTGCAATCGTTCATTCTTTTATTTTATGAATCTCATCAACGTTACCTTTTCGTTTCTTTCCGTTCACTTTCTTATTCTTCTCCGTTACCGAAAGTCCTCTTGATTGAGGCAAACAAAATCTTACACAGTAGTTGAGTTCTATATCTTGTAAATCACCTGAGCAGTTACTTTGTTCAAAAGAGATGATAACTTATTCCTTTTTAACCTGTTGAGCCACGTCACCAGTTTTGGCATGCCCGCATCTCACGGAAACACAATCGGCTAGCCCAACCGATTTAGGAGCAAACAATTTTTTGCCACACCCGATGGGACCCCACTGGTAGCCGAGAGCATTGCAAAAACGTCATCGCGAGGCTCAAAGGTCGCACTCACGATCAATGCACATTATGAGCGGATGGGATAGATGTATGTTGAGGTGATCCAAATGCTTCAAGAGGCTAATGATCTGCTGAAGAGAAGATGTGCAAGTCCTTCATCTAGTCTGCAAATACATCCTCCAAGACACGGGGGAAGCCAGTGACCAACTTGTATGAACCACCATCGGTTAAGGACAACCAAAATGATGAGGTATTGGATGTTGAGGATGATGCGACCGAGAACACTGTGGCCGATACAAAACTGGCCGAGAACGAATCGGCCGAGAAAGTACGGGATGAGAAAGTATAGGCTAAGAATGATGTGGCCGATACCGAATTGGCCGAGAATGCTACGGCCGTGACTGATTTGGTTTAGAATGAATTCTCCCAAACCGAAATGACTTATAGAGTCTCGGCCTATCATGATAAATTGACCAAGATCGGCATTCGACTAGCCAAGAGTGATCTGGTCGAGGACGAAATGGCTGATAATGGATCAACTAACAGTGGAGTATCAGCCGAGGTCGAAACTTCATTATTTATAGTTCAAGCCGATACAACTGAAATTACTAAAGAATACAAATTTTCAAGAACGTTGGCTGATAAAGTTCACCATTGACACTGTGTAATTCTTCTAACAAAAATGGCAGTGAGATCGACTAATATCAAGCTACACCATAGGTTGAGAGATACTTGTGGTGATGCAGTCGAGAACGATTCGGCCGAGAACGTGATAGAGTGGAATACTGCGGACTTGGAGGGCAAGGAAAATCCAGTGAAGGAGTTGGCTGAGAAAACACCCCAGGAGTCGACAATGGTTTCGACTGCAATAAAGGTGGCAGTCGATTCCACTGGCACCGAGGCTGGGAAGGTTGTTTGGTAACGGATGGGTTGAGAGTGTTTTGGCCGAGAACAAAAAGGCCGATAAGAGAGGTGAGTCGGCCAAAGTCGAGACTTCATTCTTTATAATTCCAGCCGATATAGTTGAAATTATAAAAAAAATAAAAATTTCAAGAGCACTGGCTACGAAAAATCCTCATTGGTGTTATGTCGTTCATCAAATAAAAACGGCAATAAGATCGGTTAATATGACAATAATTTAATTGCAGCCGATTGTGTCCACCCCTTGCTAGATGAATTTCAAAGCTCAAATGGTTGGGTTTTTAAGGGGTTCATTGATCCACGATCGTTGATTCTTTCTTCCAAATAACGATTTCGGCCATGGCATGACAATTTTTGGCATATTTTAAAGGGTAAATAACAGTTTCACCCCCTGTTGATAGTGTAAATAACACCCGCACCCCCTTGATTTTCGCTAATTACAGTTTCACCCCCTGAAACGTAAATTACAGTTTCACTTTCACCCCCTCAACTCATTATCCGGAGAGGTCAAACCGGGTCAACCAAAATCTGAGATGCGAAATGACCAAATTATCCTTATATGTGTGTAAAGACATGTTTGCCCATCCAAAATGATGTGAAATACCTAAACTATCCTCATCACTTATATATATATATATATGTGCATAAATATATGTATATACCCATATACATATATGTATATGTATGAATTGGGTATTAGGCAAATTCAATCTATATCATAGAAACATAAATTGGGTCCAAGATCAACAAATACGTCCTATAAGAAGCATGATTTAGACCCAAAAAATCAAAAAATCAACACACCCATTTCATATGTATGTAGATATATATGTGCGTATATATATATAGATAGATAGATAGATATATAGTTATATATGTATATATATGTGCGTGTATATATATAGATTGGTGTATATCTATCTATATAGTTATATATGTATATATATGTGCGTGTATATATATATATAGTTATATGTATATATATAGATATATATATGCGTATATATATAGAGATAGAGATATATATAGATATATATGTCATTTTGTTTTGATTTTTCTGTAATTGAAAATGGACAATTAATTGAGTATGGGTAGGAATTGAGGTTTGATAATTGGTAGTTCATTTTAGGGTTAGGGTTTGATTTGAGGGGTTTTAGGAGAGAGTAGGGGTGAGATGAAGAAGATGATGGAAGGGTAAATAGGTAATTTAACATAAAATAATATTTGATTATTTAAAATAAATATAAAAAAAGGGGTATAAGAATAATTGCACATATCCGGTGGCCGGATATGGGATTCAGGGGGTGAAACTGTAATTAGCGAAAATCGAGGGGGTGCGGGTGTTATTTACACTATCAACAGGGGGTGAAACTATTATTTACCCTATTTTAAATTTCAAACATCTTATTGGCTTCGTTTCAAGATGAGTCGATGTAACCGCCAAGGTGGAGTAAAAGATGAAGACAATTTGTTAGGAAAAGAAGATATGGTTGTTAAAGGATTTAAATTAGAGTTTTCATTTTATTTATCGCTTAGATAAATATAGTTTATCTTTTAGATAGGTATAGTTAGCTCAGAATTTATTTCCTTAATTATCCTTTGGATAATTATGAATTAGAATATTTATCTTGTTTAGTGATTATCCTATAACCATTTTTTTCAATAAATAATGTAGGAAGACCTGTGTTTTAAGGGTCCCGCATGATCAACCAAATTATTCTTTCTCCTACATTAGTAGCGTTAGTTTTATTCTTTCACTTTCCACTCTGCCTCGTTCTCAACCGAATCGTTCCCGGCCAATTCGTTCTCGGCTGCATTACCACAAGTATCTCTTAACCTATGGTGTAGCGTGATATTAACCAATCTCACTGCCGGTTCTGTTAGAAGAACTGCACGGTACCAATGGTGAACTTTATCGGCCGACATTCTTGAAAATTTGTGTTCTTTAGTAATTTCAGTTGTATTGGTTGGAACTATAAAGAATGAAGTTTCGACCTCGGTTGATACTCCATTATTAGTCGATCCATTATCAGTCGTTTCGTCCTCGGTCAGATCACTCTCAACCCATCCACTCTCGGCTATTCGGTTGCCGATCTCAGCCAATTCATCATCATAGGCCGAGACACTATAAGTCGTTTTGGTTTCGGCCAAATCAACCTTGACCTTAGCTTTCTCGACTACCTAGTGGGGTCCCACTGGGCGTGCCAAAAAAAATTGTTCACTCCTAAATCGGCCTGGCTAGCCGATTGTGTTTTCCGTGTGATGCAGACGTGCCCAGACCGGTGACATGGCTCAAGTGGTTCAAAAGGAATGAGTGATCGACTCTTTTGAACAAAGTAAGTGATTTACAAGAGAGAGAACTCAACTCCTGTGTAGGGTTCTATTTGCCTCAATCAATAGGACTTTCGGTAACCGAGAAGAATAAGAAAGCGAATGAATGAAACGAAAAAATAACAACGAAGAGACTCATAAAATAAAAGAATGAAAGTACGATTGCAGGAATGTAAAATGACTTGGAATTGAAATATTATTGGGAAATGTAAAAATTTGCAAGAAAAGTAAAGTTTGCTTTGAAAAATAAAAAACGAGTGCAAGGAATTTTAACGAATGATATTGAAATAATAATAATGAAAGAGTGCAAGAATAAAAATAAAGTTGGTAATGTAGCAGAAAGAATAATTGATGGTGCATCGTACATTATTTATAGAAGACAATGGTTACTTGATAACTACTAAACAAGATAAATATTCTAATACATAATTATCCAAAGGATAATTAAGAAATAAATTCTAAGCTAACTATACTTAAATTTATCTAATAGATAAATACAATGAAAACTCTAATTTAAATTCTTGAACAGCCCTATTTTCTTTTCCCACAGATTGTTTGCATCTTTTACTCCACCTTGTCACCTCATCTCGAGGTGCCATATGGCGAGACAATTTAGGGTGTCAACAAAATCACTTCCATGGAGAACATTTCTGCAAATTTGTCCAAAAGGGCGAAAACTAGTTATAAGACATCAACAACCCATGAGACAAATCTGAGACGAAAACATTAATGAGTGGTGTCTTTGTGAAGAACTCAATTAGTTCACTGTGGGTTCATATATAGCAATTGGGAATCAAAGGAAACAAGGATTGGTCAAGTAGAGTTAATAGGAAGACAACATTCTGGCATTGAAGTACATACCGCAAACTACGGTACTTACATCATCTCAAGTTCCATTGATACACAACATACCCATTCAAAATCCATATGATTTTTCGACACATGTTCATGTCAGGCATACACATACTTCATAAACCCACTATAATTAGATTTGCAAAAAGTGAATAACTTGACTAAATACAAACTAAATCAAAAGAATTCTACTATATATGTCATATTTTTACACTGGAACTGTGCAAACATACATGAATCCAGTTTCTCAATTTTTGCACTGGAACTGCGCAAACACATGAATGATTTCATAATATTTTTTGAGTTTGATACACATCATGACCTTATCTTGAATGTACATGGCAATAGTTACTCTGAAACTGTGCAAACACATGAATCCAGTGTCTCAATTATTACACCGGACGGGGCGGGGGCGGATTTTCACCATAATAATATTTTAATTTTTCAATTGAAACTTTTAACTTGCTTAAGCATCAAAGTAATACATGCAATTGTTTATATAGTAATAATGAGATTAGGACAAAAGTAGTGAAGAGGTAAGCAGATTCGGTATTAGGTGAAATGTGAAAGATTGAAAGAGTTGTTTTGCATATGAATAATATGTAATGATATTGAAGGGTATATTAGTAAATAATAAGGTAATTAGAATCGGGATTCTAGGTAGAATCGTTTTGGGATCCGTAGAATCGTAAGTAAAATCGTAAGATTCTAGCAACTCGTATTAATTTTTTCAAAAAGATATTAATAATTAAATATTTGATTTAATTAAAAGTCTAAATCATATTAGAAATTTCAAAATTCTCTAATACATTGGCCCTTAAAATGTTTTCTCATAAATTTAGGCCATATATTGGGATATTGGACTAAATCATAAAAATTTTGGGTTGATAAGTCCATTTTACATACATATTTTATCCCCAAATGTATATTTGTTAGTAGGTAAAACTATTTATTTTAATTAATTTAGAAGTGTAATAATGATAAATGCATAAAACTTAATTTATATAATAAAATTGTTGAATAAATCATTTTCAATGTCATTAAATTACATCTACATTTATGTCTTTCATTTATAGGTGTAAAGTGAGAAATGAATCAAATGCACATGGATGAAAGTTGGATGATTCAAATGCACATGGAAAAAGAACAAAATGTGATGGAAAGTGATGAAAAAGAAAAGAAAAGAATATTTCATTTCTCTTTACAAGTTGTAATTTGATTCCAATATTTCTCTATAAATATGGATACATCTTGAAGAGGAAAGAAAATGAAAGAAGAAGAAGAAGAAGGAGGAGAACAAGAAGGACACCAAAGAGGAGAATAATTTATCTTCAATTCCGGGTTTTATTGTTCTTACTTTGTTATTTTCTTTTTAAGCATGTGTAACTAAATTCTTAACTAAGGTTGAGGATGAAACCACCATTTATGAAATAAATTCCTTTTAGTCTTTTATCAATTTCCATGTGTATGGTTTAAATGCTTATGATTTTCGCTTCATAGTATTAATTGTTTTAAATTCATTTCACTATAAATATCATGTATTCATAGTAGTTAAGAATTCTTATCACAATTAATCAAGCTCGAAATGCTACAGTAGAAATTCGATTTTTTTTTTTATTTAAAAAAACAACAACTACTGTTTAGCAAAGCTACTAGAGTATGATTTGAAAAAAAAATAAAAAATCAAAATCAAAAAAATCAAAAAAAAAAATCAAAAGCTTACAATGAATAAAGCTACTGGAATATGAAATTTTTTATTATTATTATTTTTTTTATTTTTTTTAATTTGTTTTTTTTTTCAAAGTGACAATATTATTGCTACAGTATCACGAAATTGCTACAGTAGTTTCGATATTTTTTAAAATTTTTTTTTTTTTCGAAACAATAGATTCAAGCAAAACAGTATCTTCTAAAATCTGTTTTTTTTTAAAATAACTAGTAGAAGAATTAAATCAACTTAAATTTAATTAGTTTCTTGTTGCGATTCCCCGGCAACGGCGCCAAAAAACTTGGTGTGTTTTAAAATATTACTCGCAAGTGCACGAATCAATTGTAGTTTAGGTTATGCAAGAACGAGGTCGAACCCAAGGGAATGCTTTAAAGAGAACTTAATTAAACTCAAATTAATCTAAAACTAACCTAG